>OW285243.1:113361024-113961024 GCA_935421215.2 Melolontha melolontha
GATATCATGTTCTTGTTTTTACTAGAAAATGCAGTTAGATTATATCTTGTCTATACGAGGGATGTCTTTATAGTGTTGCATATAGCCGTAAAATCCAACAGTGGCGATTATATGTGCCAATATTTTCCACAAAAATTGAAACACCTTTGCATTCGTTCAAACTAGTGCTGGGAATTTTTCAGACTATTCGCATGATATGACATATTCGAACGGTCGAAATATTTGGATAAGTAATCGAATATTCTTATTCAAATATTTGAGCTTTCGATTAGTTATTCAAATTTTTGAATATTCCAATGCATTTCGAATAGTGAAATAAAATATATTCAAATAATAATAATAATTATTACATATAGTTATTTCAAATTATAAGAATATAACTTTGAACGGCTCTAATGCTTTTATTTCACCACCTGCGGCAATAACTACCTGGCCGCTCAATACGATTATCTTTTACGCATACAAACTGCTGAGGTCCGTAATGACAAAATTTAAGTAAATTGTAATTACTGCAATTTAGATGAAATAAAATTTAATAATAATATAAGTACCAACAGTTGTTAATTTGAATATATAGTTATTATACATATATTGTTAAATAGTCATTAAATTACAATTTAGATGAAATAAAATTTAATAATGATATAAGTACCAACAGTTGTTAATTTGAATATATAGTTATTATACATATATTGTTAAATAGTCATTAAATGACAATTTAGAGGAAATAAAATTTAATAATAATATAAGTACCAACAGTTGTTAATTTGAATATATAGTTATTATACATATATTGTTAAATAGTCATTAAATTACAATTTAGATGAAATAAAATTTAATAATGATATAAGTACCAGCAGTTGTTAATTTGAATATATAGTTATTATACATATATTGTTAAATAGTCATTAAATTACAATTTAGATGAAATAAAATTTTATAATGATATAAGTACCAACAGTTGTTAATTTGAATATATAGTTATTATATATAGTTAAGTAGTCATTATTATACAATTTAGATGAAATAAGTGCTTATATTTATTAAACAAAATTTAAGTAAATATAGTTAGGAGATTTGGTATATATTACATCTAATATTGAGTCTATTTATCATTTATTATTATTAATCTTTACTGCTGTATACATATTTGATTTTTCTCTCTTTACTTAACGAACATGTGGCGACTTTTTGCTGAAAGTGTTAGTGATTATGATGTGGATAGTGATAATACTGTTGGAGCACGACAGAGAAAGCATATATCAGAAGATGCAAAACAGATCATTTTCAATGTCTATCTTACCCTGATGGAAGAAAATAACGAACTACAAACCCAAAACATTCAACGAACGTCGCAATTAACCAAGGTGCCTTTTGGAACAATATATAAAATAATTAAGAATAAACGCAGGGCCTCGAAAGCAAAGAAGTGACAAAGGAGCACCGAGAAAAATTGAAGAGTATGAAATTGATACTATTAGGCAGCAAGTATACTCCTTCTACAGAGGAAATGTTGTATCTACACTTGACTGCTTACATAAAGGAATCAGTGCTGAGCCTATAAATATTCAGTGTTCTAAAGCAACCTTGTGGCGGACGCTAAAGAAAGCTGGTTTTAAGTTTGGCACTATAGACAAACGTCGCACAATTATGGAAAGCCCGAGGTTACAGAAACTTCGATATGAATACTTAACGGCAATTAGAAGGTATAGACAGGAAGGACGATTCATATGTTATTTAGACGAGACGTGGTATGACACCCATGACACAATTTGCAAAGGTTGGGTGGATAGTTCAAGTATGTGTCAGTTGGATGCGCCGGTTTCGAGAGCGAAGAGAATAATCATTCTTCATGCTGGGTCAGAAAAAGGATGGATCGGACAGCCGCTATTATCTGTTAAAAATGTTAAATCCTCAAGTTTAGATTACCATGAAGATATGACCCCATCTTTATTTGAAGAATGGTTTTGTGACACTTTGCTGCAAAATTTACCAAAAGATAGTGGATAGTGATGGACAACGCTCCGTATCATTCTCGACAGCAAACCAAAGTTCCTACAAAATGTAATAATACGAATGATATTAAAAAATTTTTAGAAGCAAATGATTTATATTTTGAGGATCATTATACAAAAAAACAATTAATAGAGGTGATGAAGACAAAAGAATATTTAAAGGATTATTATGTGGATAACAGAGCCAAAGAAGCAGGACATACAATTTTGTGTTTACCACTATACCATTGCATTTTCAATCCCATTGAATTGATATGGGCGCAACTGAAAAATACCATAAGACGAACAAATCAAACAAATCGAAATTTAGTGAAAGCAGTGTAACACACATAAAAAATGCTATGGAACATATAATTGCTGTAAATTGGAAAAATGCTGTTAAACACGCATTAGCAAAAGAGGACGAATATATACGCATGTACAAAATAGTAGCACCTTTGATTATAAATTTGCAATACGATTCAGACACAGACACCGATTTGCAAGACGACTCAATCACAGATGATTTATGAAATGCGGTGACACATAAAAATTTTATTGTGTATTACAAATAAATTAGCTTTATATATCTATATGTATCCACTACACATGTTGCCACACGATTTGTAATTTTTTCTTTGTATACAAACCCAATGAACAGATATTTTTTATTATATACTTGAAATTAACAGCGTTTTATTATAATATTATAGGGCCCTAATTTATAGTCAATACGGCCCCTAGATTCATACGTTGCAAATAGGTAAACCGTACCCGTTCAATAAGGAGACCAGGTATAACAATTATCATCACAGAAGGTGGTGCAATAAAAGCAATAGAGCCGTTCAAAGTTATATTCTTGTAATTTGAAATAAACTATATGTATGTATTATGTATGTATCTATTATACGCTTTATCATATATGCTTTAATTTTTTGTTTAATTAAGGAAATACGTATTAGGTTTGTTCGGTTTGGGCATTTGCAACAAGACGCAAGTAGTAGCATTCGAAACTCGTCTTTACAGCAATATAAATGGAATACAATGTGTTTGGAGCCAAATCGAACAAACCTATTATTGTACCTAATGTATTCATTACATGTACAATATTACGTTATGCATGCTACCATATAGAATTTGTTTAATTGGCTTGTTATTGTTAAGAATGTATGTGATATATTGTTATTAACTGGTTTTGTTATGTTTTTGCTAATAAAATCACGTTTATGTATTTATATCAAATTTAATTTATTACTTATTATTTAGTAAAACCTGTTTTTCTCCAAAACTTCTCCAAATTATAATGAATTGTCTTCAAGTAATGGATAGTCGTAATCTATTGTCTGATTTGCAGTTTAATTAAAATCGTAAAATTATTCGAAACAAGTATTTCGGTATCTATGTATTCCAATACGTATAGTCTAATATTGGAAAATCTAGATGGGAATAAATACATTAATTATCCACAGTGATACAAAATCGAACTTTCCAAATGGGAATCGGATGAGACCAATTGCAAATGAAAGTTGACATTATCCGTAACAAAACCTTTAAGGGTTTTTTTTAGTTCAGTGCGAGATTTTTTTTTTTATACATATTTGAAGTTGGTGATTTTGGAACGCTGTCTAACAAGGAAAGATCATTGAAAATTTGATAAAATAATGCTTATTTATTTTTATTATCCTGGAAAGTTGTGGTATCTTACTGTTTTTGGGGTCGAGGAATTCATTTTTGATATTAATTTTTACTTAAAACTGACGCTAGATGGCGCTGTCATACAAATGGTGCTATTTCTTGTAGATTTTCATAGAAAAAACGGTGTATTTACTGCTTCAGACATAATATTTGAACCCTTAAAGAATTTTTATTACAAAAACAACTTTTTTATTTAAAAGTATTATATCTTATTTGGATCTCATTTTGGATCCGCTTAATCATAATCACTATCACTGTCAATTTGCATGTTTAAAGTAGCAAAAGCTCCAGAAGTAGTAGGTTGTGGATCTCTGTATGTTTCTGGTTCTTGCTCTTCTTCAGTATCATCTTCATCGGTTGTTCTCTTTAACCAACAGCATAAATCGCCTAACATAGAATCTAGTTTCTTTCCTCTGTACCTAGTTTCCATGGTTAAAGCTACTAAACGTTCACCTTGCTCATCAGATTCGGTGGATAGTTGGTTTTCAAACCAATCCATATGGTGATGGAGAAAATGAATTTTTAATGACATATTCACACCAAGGTCCTCAAGGGCTTTCAAGAGACGTTTAACTCTTTGTGCACTATCTGCTTCTCGTTTTTTACCAAGAACTTTTTCGATAACGTCTTTAATTGCAATCCATGCAATTAATTGATTTTGATCCAAAGAATTTTCAAAATCATTATTTTTCATAAATCTTCTAATGTCTGGACCATTAAACATACCTGTAAAATTAGAAAAAAATATTGTAAATTCATTTTTTGAAATCATTTATTTTATTTGTATACAATACCTTCTTTAACTTTGCTAGCACTGAGTCGTGGAAATGTAGATCTAAAAGTAGCAAAAGCTGGTCCATCTACAGAAAACACTTTTACAAAATTTTTGAAAATACCCAATTTAATATGAAGTGGTGGTAGCAATACTGGTACAAGAGGTTCATGGATAACATTAGCTGTTCCAACACGAAAAACGTCTCTCTTAACGTGTAACGTAACGTGTGTTCCACAAGCATATAAAGCACATGTTCTTCCTATAGCCACCTTGTAAACCACAAAGTAAGGCCACCATTTTCAAATCACAGCATATACGCCATTTATGGTTTTCATAATTCACTGATTCCAGTAGATATTTTACTGATTCGTAGATTTCTTTGGTGTTCAAATTGTATGCTATTGGAATGCTTGATTTTTTGTTATTGTAGTACAATAAAACTGCTTTCATACTGGTTTTTGAAGAATCTATAAATAATCTCCATTTATGAGGAACATACTTCATACCCATTTCTGCCATCAGTTTTTGAATATCATTACAGTAAACGAATGTATTTTCTTCGTTGACAGAGAAATATTGTTGAAATACTGCTTGACGATTACGATAAGCAGTTATTCTTACACCAGGTTCTAGTAAATTGTTTTGTTTTAGTTTATGTGCAACATACTCTGAATCACGCTTCGACATATTAACGTGTTTTAGTACTTCATCTAACCAGTTTTGTGATGTTGGTATCTTACGATTGTTGAACTCAGAAGGCTCGTAAGTAGGATCGTATCCAATTGTCCCTGTAGCATTTGTAGATACTACGGAGGCTACATCAGGACTTGGCGGTTTTGGTATTGGAATAAACTCTGTATGTTGTTTAAGTAATTCTGCATATTTTGTACCAACATATACCATGCGTCCTCTATTATATCTGTTTCTTCCTTTAATACTATTTAAACACACATAACACTGCGATTTAACGTGTTCACCTGGGAAGATATGAAAATGCAAATTAAAATTAATATATTTGATATTCAGGGTGTTCACACTTAAACCCGCACCATTGGTAACTCCGTTATTATTGGAGCTAGGAAGTCGTCCAAATTAGCAAACTAGTAGGATTTTTCCTGGCGGTTACGACGATAAAAACAAAAAAAAACTATTGAACGTCGCGTTTTTCTGATATTTGACAAAATGTAATTTTTAAAATGGAACACCCTATATATTTTTATGCGGTTGAATAAAGAATTTAGTTCTGAATAAAAATGTTTCAATACATTATCTCAAAAAAATTGAAAATATAAAAGGTAACACGTGATTTCTTAAACATTGCATTTTGTTTAAAAAAATTGATGAAAGACGTAGCATGTTTAACATGTTTATCCAATTGAAGTCATCTTCAGATATTAAATAAAATAATATCATAAACATCCTTAAAATTTGCTTACTTTATCACTAAAACGTAAGTTTTCAAATGAGATACCGTGCATTTTTAGGGATTTAGGATTTGTTTTTAGGGATGCCTAACGAAATTTGTAATTAAATAATATGTACCGATTATTTTAGACTATTCTCTTGTTGAAATATCAAAAATGAATTCCTCGACCCCAAAAACAGTAAGATACCACAACTTTCCAGGATAATAAAAATTAATAAGCATTATTTTATCAAATTTTCAATGATCTTTCCTTGTTAGACAGCGTTCCAAAATCACCAACTTCAAATGCGTATAAAAAAAAATCTCGCACTGAACTAAAAAAAACCCTTGAAGGTTTTGTTATGGATAATGTCAACTTTCATTTGCAATTGGTCTCATCCCATTCCCATTTTGGTTGTTGCACAGTGATTTAAATAATTTCAGATATCCAATTAATTATATTTTGAATATTAAATTATTCAAATATTCAATTAGTTGAATATTTAACTATTCAAATATTTGAATTCAACTGTTTAAATAATTCGGTAAATGAAACTATTCACTTTTGAATATTTGAATAGTCGAATATTCGAATTATTCGTATTCGAGTCCCAGCTCTAGTTCAAACCAATTGTTAAAGCAGTTATTCCAGACTTCAGTTGGATCAATCAAAATTGCCGTTTTGAAGGTTTCTTCCGGAGATTGAAATCGTGGACCACGCATTCCATTCTTAATCTTTGGGAACCTAAAAAAATCGTTATGACTATACGGAGGATTATCTAATAATTCGTTATTTTACTGCTCCGAAAACTGAATTGTCCACCTTATCATTATGCATGATGATTCGTCGTTATGTGTTGGTTTCTCTAAGCAAAGCAATTATTTCTGACAAACAAACGATTGCGTACCAATCCGCATTAATATTTCTTAGATCTTGCAAAGGAATTGTAGCTACATGACCTGATTTTCAGACATACGTTGCGACCATCTTTTTCGATACACTTCGCGAAAGGATAACTCTTGTCGGATTCTCTTCATCTTGAAACACCTAAACAGTGGGCTGACGTTTATTTTCGAGTTCATAGAAATAAATCCATGATTCATCGTCAACTAATGATGCTATGGACGTTTTTTAAGTTTTAGTTATTGAACCGGCTCAAAGCTTTTCGATACGAAGCAGACTTTTGCTCTTCGGTTAAAAGATGCGGCATTAAAAAAATAATTAATTTTTTCACACCCGGTTCATCATGTAGGATCATGTGGATTCAGGTCTTTGAAATACCCATGGATGTCTCAATGTCACGATATGTCACATGTCTATCTTCCTTAATCAGGCGACGCACAGGATCGATGTTTTTCTGGGTGACTGCTCCTCTTGGCGGACCTGTACTGGGATCGTCGCAGATACTGTTGCGTCCACGTTGGAATTCATAGTACTAACGCGAAATTGTCGATTAATGTGGTCCTTCATCTTCAAAATTAGAAACCAACTCAGCAAGACATTGCTGTAAAATTAATCCTCTCTGAAAGGCGTAAAAATTATTCCGCGAAATTTTTTTCCACTCAATTCCATTTTTCGGTCAACTTATAAACTTTAAAAATTAACTGTAACTAAATTACTTGCCGTATCTCGATGAAGCTTTAGATTTAGGTTAACGAAAGATTAATTTTGACACCTCACGTGTTATTCCTGGCGCCCTCTATGAGGCTATATGCAACACTAAAATACATTGCTCGTATTCAGGCAAAATATCATTTAACCTGATATAGAAATACCATAACAGACTGTCAAGATTTTGAGTAACAAATTTCCGCAAACATAGATACTAAAAAATTATTTATGCCGAAATTAAGGCATTTCTTTATCAGAGATGAAAGTTATAGGGATTATATTACCTTGTTCTTGATTGAATAAATTGTGTATTCACTGTCAGAGACAAAAATTTATTTATTAGGTCGATGCTATGCTGTATTGCTTTCGTACCCGCTTTCGAAGAGACCTCTTGAATATTGATAACAAAAACGTGGAAAATTTAAAAGCCTAAAGATAAATTACAATATTTAAGGAAAGATGATCGATTTTAAAAATCCAAAGTTGAGAAAATTAGGCTTGGCGTATATCAGATTAGAGCTGGCAGCTTCGCGTAGACTTGCTGGCTTAAACAGACTTAGTGTAAACGTATTGAGAATATGTGCCTTTATTGTGTCTACAACGTACTGTAATCGAGAAACTGAGCTCGGAAAAGAAAATTTGTCAAAAAATATTACTATTTTAAGATTTTTTTTCTGACTTTATCGATTAGAATATCGACAATCACCACAAAAATCTAGCAGTTTCATGTTTTCTCTATTGGAAATTATTTAACAAAATTAAATATACAGAATGAGTCCGTAATTATGATTTGTTGAAAATAGTCCACATTTTTGTTAACTTTGGCGTTCGTTGGAGCGTAAAGTATGAGTTTTACAGGAATTTAAATGGCAGGATATTTTTTAGCAGGCAAAATTACATCAGAATACCAAATATCAAAAAAATCGGTTGCATGACGAAAATTGACAATTTTTGAAGGGGTACCCCTTAAAAAATTTCCGATTTTTCAACCAGTTCACATTTTGGTATTAAATTTTTTATGAACTAATTCGAGGGCGTAGAAAACGAATTCGGCATTAATTTTGACGGGAAATTTATAGATTGGCAAATACGGATTTTCAAAATATGAAGAAATGTAGTGTTCAGAACGGAGCCGTTTTGGCGTTTGTTGGAGGGTAAACTATGAGTTTTAATGGATTTTAAATGACAGAATCGTTTTTATCAGGCAAAAGTACATAAGAACGACAAATTCCTAGATAATCGATGAGATGACGAAAATTGAAAATTTTTGAAGGGGTACCCCTTAAAAAATTTCCGATTTTTCAACCAGTTCACATTTTGGTATTAAATTTTTTATGAACTAATTCGAGAGCGTAGAAAACGAATTCGGCATTTAATTTTGACGGGAAATTTATAGATTGGCAACTACGGATTTTCAAAATAAGAAAAATGTAGTGTTCACAACGAAGCCGTTTTGGCGTTGGAGGGTAAACTATGAGTTTTAATGGATTTTAAATGACAGAATCGTTTTTATCAGACAAAAGTACATAAGAATGACAAATTCCGAAAAAATCGGTCAGATGACGAAAATTGAAAATTTTTGAAGGGGTTCACCCCCTAAAAAATTTCCGATTTTTCAACCAGTTCACATTTTGGTATTAAATTTTTTATGAACTAATTCGAGGGCGTAGAAAACGAATTCGGCATTAATTTTGACGGGAAATTTATAGATTGGCAACTACGGATTTTCAAAATATGAAGAAATGTAGTGTTCAGAACGAAGCCGTTTTGGCGTTCGTTGGAGGGTAAACTCTGAGTTTTAATGGATTTTAAATGACAGAATCGTTTTTATCAGGCAAAAGTACATAAGAACGACAAATTCCTAAATAATCGGTGAGATGACGAAAATTGAAAATTTTTGAAGGGGTGCCCCTTAAAAAATTTCCGATTTTTCAACCAGTTCACATTTTGGTATTAAATTTTTTATGAACTAATTCGAGAGCGCAGAAAACGAATTCGGCATTAATTTTGACGGGAAATTTATAGATTGGCAACTACGGATTTTCAAAATATGAAGAAATGTAGTGTTCAGAACGAAGCCGTTTTGCCGTTGGAGGGTAAACTATGAGTTTTAATGGATTTTAAATGACAGAATCGTTTTTATCAGACAAAAGTACATAAGAATGACAAATTCCGAAAAAATCGGTCAGATGACAAAAATTTTTGAAAGGGTTCACCCCCTAAAAAATTTCCGATTTTTCAACCAGTTCACATTTTGGTATTAAATTTTTTATGAACTAATTCGAGGGCGTAGAAAACGAATTCGGCATTAATTTTGACGGGAAATTTATAGATTGGCAACTACGGATTTTCAAAATATGAAGAAATGTAGTGTTCAAAACGAAGCCGTTTTGGCGTTCGTTGGAGGGTAAACTCTGAGTTTTAATGGATTTTAAATGACAGAATCGTTTTTATCAGGCAAAAGTACATAAGAACGACAAATTCCTAAATAATCGGTGAGATGACGAAAATTGAAAATTTTTGAAGGGGTGCCCCTTAAAAAATTTCCGATTTTTCAACCAGTTCACATTTTGGTATTAAATTTTTTATGAACTAATTCGAGAGCGTAGAAAACGAATTCGGCATTAATTTTGACGGGAAATTTATAGATTGGCAACTACGGATTTTCAAAATATGAAGAAATGTAGTGTTCAGAACGAAGCCGTTTTGGCGTTGGAGGGTAAACTATGAGTTTTAATGGATTTTAAATGACAGAATCGTTTTTATCAGACAAAAGTACATAAGAATGACAAATTCCGAAAAAATCGGTCAGATGACAAAAATTTTTGAAAGGGTACACCCCCTAAAAAATTTCCGATTTTTCAACCAGTTCACATTTTGGTATTACATTTTTTATGAACTAATTCGAGGGCGTAGAAAACGAATTCGGCATTTAATTTTGACGGGAAATTTATAGATTGGCAACTACGGATTTTCAAAATATGAAGAAATGTAGTGTTCAGAACGAAGCCGTTTTGGCACTCGTTGGGTAAACTATGAGTTTTAATGGATTTTAAATGACAGAATCGTTTTTATCAGGCAAAAGTACATAAGAACGACAAATTCCTAGATAATCGGTGAGATGACGAAAATTGAAAATTTTTGAAGGGGTACCCCTTAAAAAATTTCCGATTTTTCAACCAGTTCACATTTTGGTATTAAATTTTTTATGAACTAATTCGAGAGCGTAGAAAACGAATTCGGCATTAATTTTGACGGGAAATTTATAGATTTGCAACTACGGATTTTCAAAATATGAAGAAATGTAGTGTTCAGAACGAAGCCGTTTTGGCGTTGGAGGGTAAACTATGAGTTTTAATGGATTTTAAATGACAGAATCGTTTTTATCAGACAAAAGTACATAAGAATGACAAATTCCGAAAAAATCGGTCAGATGACGAAAATTGAACATTTTTGAAGGGGTACACCCCTTAAAAAATTTCCGATTTTTCAACCAGTTCACATTTTGGTATTACATTTTTTATGAACTAATTCGAGGGCGTAGAAAACGAATTCCGCATTAATTTTGACGGGAAATTTATAGATTGGCAACTACGGATTTTCAAAATATGAAGAAATGTAGTGTTCAGAACGAAGCCGTTTTAGCGTTGGAGGGTAAACTATGAGTTTTAATGGATTTTAAATGACAGAATCGTTTTTATCAGACAAAAGTACATAAGAATGACAAATTCCGAAAAAATCGGTGAGATGACGAAAATTGAAAATTTTTGAAGGGGTACCCCTTAAAAAATTTCCGATTTTTCAACCAGTTCACATTTTGGTATTAAATTTTTTATGAACTAATTCGAGAGCGTAGAAAACGAATTCGGCATTAATTTTGACGGGAAATTTATAGATTTGCAACTACGGATTTTCAAAATATGAAGAAATGTAGTGTTCAGAACGAAGCCGTTTTGGCGTTGGAGGGTAAACTATGAGTTTTAATGGATTTTAAATGACAGAATCGTTTTTATCAGACAAAAGTACATAAGAATGACAAATTCCGAAAAAATCGGTTAGATGACGAAAATTGAAAATTTTTGAAAGGGTACACCCCCTAAAAAATTTCCGATTTTTCAACCAGTTCACATTTTGGTATTACATTTTTTATGAACTAATTCGAGGGCGTAGAAAACGAATTCGGCATTAATTTTGACGGGAAATTTATAGATTGGCAACTACGGATTTTCAAAATATGAAGAAATGTAGTGTTCAGAACGGAGCCGTTTTGGCGTTCGTTGGAGGGTAAACTATGAGTTTTAATGGATTTTAAATGACAGAATCGTTTTTATCAGACAAAAGTACATAAGAATGACAAATTCCGAAAAAATCGGTCAGATGACAAAAATTTTTGAAAGGGTTCACCCCCTAAAAAATTTCCGATTTTTCAACCAGTTCACATTTTGGTATTAAATTTTTTATGAACTAATTCGAGGGCGTAGAAAACGAATTCGGCATTAATTTTGACGGGAAATTTATAGATTGGCAACTACGGATTTTCAAAATATGAAGAAATGTAGTGTTCAAAACGAAGCCGTTTTGGCGTTCGTTGGAGGGTAAACTCTGAGTTTTAATGGATTTTAAATGACAGAATCGTTTTTATCAGGCAAAAGTACATAAGAACGACAAATTCCTAAATAATCGGTGAGATGACGAAAATTGAAAATTTTTGAAGGGGTGCCCCTTAAAAAATTTCCGATTTTTCAACCAGTTCACATTTTGGTATTAAATTTTTTATGAACTAATTCGAGAGCGTAGAAAACGAATTCGGCATTAATTTTGACGGGAAATTTATAGATTGGCAACTACGGATTTTCAAAATATGAAGAAATGTAGTGTTCAGAACGAAGCCGTTTTGGCGTTGGAGGGTAAACTATGAGTTTTAATGGATTTTAAATGACAGAATCGTTTTTATCAGACAAAAGTACATAAGAATGACAAATTCCGAAAAAATCGGTCAGATGACAAAAATTTTTGAAAGGGTACACCCCCTAAAAAATTTCCGATTTTTCAACCAGTTCACATTTTGGTATTACATTTTTTATGAACTAATTCGAGGGCGTAGAAAACGAATTCGGCATTTAATTTTGACGGGAAATTTATAGATTGGCAACTACGGATTTTCAAAATATGAAGAAATGTAGTGTTCAGAACGAAGCCGTTTTGGCACTCGTTGGGTAAACTATGAGTTTTAATGGATTTTAAATGACAGAATCGTTTTTATCAGGCAAAAGTACATAAGAACGACAAATTCCTAGATAATCGGTGAGATGACGAAAATTGAAAATTTTTGAAGGGGTACCCCTTAAAAAATTTCCGATTTTTCAACCAGTTCACATTTTGGTATTAAATTTTTTATGAACTAATTCGAGAGCGTAGAAAACGAATTCGGCATTAATTTTGACGGGAAATTTATAGATTTGCAACTACGGATTTTCAAAATATGAAGAAATGTAGTGTTCAGAACGAAGCCGTTTTGGCGTTGGAGGGTAAACTATGAGTTTTAATGGATTTTAAATGACAGAATCGTTTTTATCAGACAAAAGTACATAAGAATGACAAATTCCGAAAAAATCGGTCAGATGACGAAAATTGAACATTTTTGAAGGGGTACACCCCTTAAAAAATTTCCGATTTTTCAACCAGTTCACATTTTGGTATTACATTTTTTATGAACTAATTCGAGGGCGTAGAAAACGAATTCCGCATTAATTTTGACGGGAAATTTATAGATTGGCAACTACGGATTTTCAAAATATGAAGAAATGTAGTGTTCAGAACGAAGCCGTTTTAGCGTTGGAGGGTAAACTATGAGTTTTAATGGATTTTAAATGACAGAATCGTTTTTATCAGACAAAAGTACATAAGAATGACAAATTCCGAAAAAATCGGTGAGATGACGAAAATTGAAAATTTTTGAAGGGGTACCCCTTAAAAAATTTCCGATTTTTCAACCAGTTCACATTTTGGTATTAAATTTTTTATGAACTAATTCGAGAGCGTAGAAAACGAATTCGGCATTAATTTTGACGGGAAATTTATAGATTTGCAACTACGGATTTTCAAAATATGAAGAAATGTAGTGTTCAGAACGAAGCCGTTTTGGCGTTGGAGGGTAAACTATGAGTTTTAATGGATTTTAAATGACAGAATCGTTTTTATCAGACAAAAGTACATAAGAATGACAAATTCCGAAAAAATCGGTTAGATGACGAAAATTGAAAATTTTTGAAAGGGTACACCCCCTAAAAAATTTCCGATTTTTCAACCAGTTCACATTTTGGTATTACATTTTTTATGAACTAATTCGAGGGCGTAGAAAACGAATTCGGCATTAATTTTGACGGGAAATTTATAGATTGGCAACTACGGATTTTCAAAATATGAAGAAATGTAGTGTTCAGAACGGAGCCGTTTTGGCGTTCGTTGGAGGGTAAACTATGAGTTTTAATGGATTTTAAATGACAGAATCGTTTTTAACAGGCAAAAGTACATAAGAATGACAAATTCCTAGAAAATCGGTGAGATGACGAAAATTGACAATTTTTGAAAGGGTACCCCGGTTTTTTTTTTTTAAATAAACTCTATGTAATAAGTAACCAATGCTTTCAACTATTTATACTAAACACGAATTTCTAATTCATTGAACACCTACCGTCTATGTATATTTCCAAACATATGCCCTCGTGGCAATGAAATTTATATTTTTTATCGTTTTGTCGGTCCCGAAAGTTTGTGTGCGTGTTTTATTCTCGCTATTTATAACGTAAAACTTGTAAAAATCAGTATCTAAAATTCGGAGACGTGACCCGTACTAACTGTAACTAGTTATTACCCATTGCATGTGTATACATACTCACCAAATCACTGTAGAATACTTCGAACGCAATAATAAATTTCGCATTTCGATCAAATCTACCTGCAATATAGATTCTCGTACATTTCGAAGGGCTCATAGCGGTCTACGAGTTCGCGAATACCCAATATAAAGAAGAAATTTCATCGAAACGACGGTGTTTTATGTCAGCGTGTAAAATTTGTATCGACTACACTGATACCGGAGGTATTAAAATTTGTTGGTTGCGGATGAAGATCGTTTCTCTCTTGTTGTCCTTTTTAAGGATTAAGTTAGTGAAAATTGGTCATAAAGTGTCCATCTATCCGATATATTCCCAGTATGTTAATTAATTAATTAACTACTAGGGTGAGTTGATTAATTCTCGCAATCGTACACAAACAAAGGAATAATTTAAAATTAAATTTTATTTTTCTACATAAGCTCTTCTTAATTCGATGCATTTGATTTATCTGTGATCAAGTTTCTTTATTCCGTCTCGAAAGTGATTTTGTTTTAACCCCACAAGATAATCGTCCACTGTTGAATTTGCTTTTCATTTGTGTACCTATAATTTTTCGCCTACGAGAAAATATTTTAATTCAGTGAATAGATTGGTAGTTCTTTGGGGTTTGTTCTCTAAAATGTATTTTTTAGCATTATTTTTAGCCTGTTTGCAATGATTGCATTATTCTTAACCAAATATGGAAATATTTGTTGGATGTGCGGCATTGGACTGTACAAATACATCAGAAGAGGCTTTTTTTAATTAAAAAGTTTCCATAGACCTTTTTAGAAGAAATAATGGACTGCTAATGTAAAACGAGAGAATTGGACACCTTTTCAGTTCTATGCGAATTAATTTTGATCAGATAATGTGGGAAAAAGCACATGAAGGTGGATCTGAAATGTTGATAAATACAGGAGTACCAACAATTTATTCATTTGTGCCTTAAGAAAATCATAAAGTTATTGGTAGCTTTCTGATTTTTTCCAAAATTCTTCTAACTCTTCAAAAGGTAACTCAAATGGCTTGCATTTTTAAGTAATTGCTGGACTTTCAAATATTAATGCAGATAGTACGGACAGTAGTTATAGACAGTAGAAATAGATCCAGTTAAGTGTGCAAGCCCTGGAGGTAAAATTAAAAGCACAGTATTACTATGAAAATTTAAACAAACTAACAGAGCTTAAGAAAGATGGAGCTAAAAGTTAAATAATATAAAAATAATAAACACTTCTTGAAATTTAACGAAATTATGCAAAAAACACAAAATGGATAACGAAAGATTTTAATGACGATAAAATACGGGCATTAAAACGTAAGTCTACCAAACTTATGCAACAATGCAAATATACAAAAAGCATTATGAAGTTTAACTTTTCTTGTGGAAGCGATGATGATTACAGCAAAATATTCCATCGCCATCGTTGAAAATTGAATGAAAGGAGATATGCAGTTACTTATTCTAGTGCCTTGTTAGCTGTTCATAAATTTTTTTTTGCTACATGGAAACAATTTTGTTTCCTGCACCAGAATTGTCAATCTCATGTATTCTTTTACTTTTGAAGGTTCAATGTTATTCTTATAGAGCAAGTCTTCTAAATATTTCATAGTTTCTGGAATAGGTACCGAAGGAAATAATGACGTTACATCGAATGAAACTAAAATTTCCCCATCTTCCAGTTCACAATCTTTAATTAATTAAACAAATTCTAAGGAATTACTACCTGACAAACTTTCTGGTTTCACGGGTAAGTTTTTAAATTCATTCACTAACCATTTGGAAATCAAGTAAGTCGGCGAGTTGATACCTGTTAGGTCTCATCGAGTTACCTAATTTATGTATCTTCGGCAAACAATACATTCTTGGTACTAAAGGATTACTAACATTTAATTTATATTTTTGGGTAGAAGTTACTAAAATTGGACATTTCTTTAAGGCGTCTTTAGTGTCATTTATCATTTTAGGTAACGGATTTCTTTTAATTTCTACATACGGATCTTCGGCGATCAAATCTTTAACTCTTTCAAAATAGTCGATTTTGTCTATAATTACTAACTTGTTCCCTTTATGTAAAAACAGTTCTTAGATCTGAGACTTTTAATGATATGCCATTCTTTATTAACTGACTACTGTTTGTGCTGCTGTAAAGTCTTATAGGTTTGGGTTTTACAAGCTTCTCGAATTAAGTTTTTTGGCCCTTGTTCAAATTTCTTAGTCGAGGTTACGATACTTGCAATCACCTGTTCTATAGGAATCTGACGGCTTGGCAAACAGTACTTTAAACCTTTATTTAACAGTTCTATTTCTGCGTAGTTAATATTCTCAGATGATTGATTAATCACTAGGAATTGTATTAATATACTTTTTTAGTGGATACAACTTTCTGAATTTGTTATTTAGTTTTAAACATTTATTTTTCAATTTATGATCTTTGATTTCCGTTATCTTCTTATAAAAATTACACCACACTTCAAATTTATTATTGTTCATGCTTTTGGTTAACTTTAAATGCAAACTATATCATTCTAATTCTAAGTCGTCAATCGTGTTGAAGAAATAATGGAAAATGAACCACAAATATCTGTTCGACATTTGAGTCAACAAATAAACCTTTCTGTTGGTACAACTCACAAGTTATTAAAAAAAGATATGCAACTTTATCCATACCGTGTCACAGCAGTACAAGAATTGTAAGAAATTGATTACCCACGCAGACTACAGTTTTGTAATTGGTTTGTAAATATGAACAATAATGAAGAACTTTCGCAAAGAGTCATCTTTACTGATGAAGCATGGTTTTATAAAACGGGATACCTAAATTCACAAAATACAAGAACTTGGAGTAGTGAAAATCCACATGTAATTAATGAAGAATCGCTACATCCAGAGAAAATTGGTGTTTGGGCAGCGATAAGCCAAAGGCGAATCATTGGACCAATATTTTTTCAGGGAACGTTAGCTGCTCAAAGGTACCGTACGGAAATTTTACAACCATTTGTCAATCAGTTGCATGATGATGAACTTCAAAATGCGTATTTCCAACAAGACGGAGCACTTTGTCACTGTACTGCAGAATCTTTGGATTATTTAAGAGAATTTTTTGATGAGCGTATAATTAGTCGAAATACTGAAATTGCCTGGCCTGCACGTTCATGCGATTTAACACCTTGCGACTGATTTTTGTGGCCTTATCTAAAAAATGACATATTTCGAATACCTATATTGAATTTGAATGATATGCTACAGAGAATCGAACAGAAATGCATGGAAATTAATAACAATCCAGTAATGTTCCAGAATATCATCAGAAATTTTGAACGGAGGATTTTTAAGTGCATTGATTTTGAAGGACAACATTTTCAACATTTGTTCTATTTTTCAATAAATACCTATTATTTCTTATTTATTTATTTATTTATTTGTATGTATGAAACTGTCAAAATATACGACTTCGTAGGTTAAGTAGTAAATTTTAATTTACGATATACTTCAAAATGTTCTCAGTAAATCACATGCTACTAGATTGACTTTTCAAATGAACAATAAAGTTAAAAATTGAAAAGGTATAAAACCCCTTACCACAATTAATAATCGTATCCTAAATACGTATTTCGGCAACTAAGTTGTCATCATCAGTAGGTACCTGCAGGTACCTTTGGAGACTATGGTTAAGTAAAAGCTTAAAAAAGTATAAAACCCCTTACCACAATTAATAATCGTATCCTAAATACGTTTTCGACAACTAAGTTGTCATCATCAGCAGGTACCTTTGGAGACTATGGTTAAGTAAAAACTTAAAAAGGTATAAAATCCCTTACAACAATTAATAATCGTATCCTAAATACGTATTTCGGCAACTAAGTTGTCATCATCAGCAGGTACCTGCAGGTACCTTTGGAGACTATGGTTAAGTAAAAACTTAAAAAGGTATAAAACCCCTTACCACAATTAATAATCGTATCCTAAATACGTATTTCGACAACTAAGTTGTCATCATCAGCAGGTACCTGCTGGTACCTTTGGAGACTATGGTTAAGTAAAAACTTAAAAAGGTATAAAACCCCTTACCACAATTAATAATCGTATCCTAAATGCGTATTTCGGCAACTAAGTTGTCATCATCAGCAGATACTTTGGAGACTATCGTTAAGTAAAAACTTAAAAAGGTATAAAACCCCTTACCACAATTAGTAATCGTATCCTAAATACGTATTTCGACAACCAAGTTGTCATCATCAGCAGGTACCTGCTGGTACCTTTGGAGACCATGGTTAAGTAAAAACTTAAAAAGGTATAAAACCCCTTACCACAATTAATAATCGTAACCTAAATACGTATTTCGTATACTATCAGTAGGTACCTGCTGATGACAACTTAGTTGTCGAAGTCCCTATTTGGGATACGATTAGTAATTGTGGTAAGGGATTTTATACCTTTTTAAGTTTTTACTTAACCATAGTCTCCAAAAGTACCTGCAGGTACCTGCTGATGATGACAACTTAGTTGCCGAAATACGTATTTAGGATACGATTATTAATTGTGGTAAGGGGTTTCATACCTTTTTAAGTTTTTACTTAACCATAGTCTTGAAAGACAGACTTTTCATGGCCAGGAAATGTTCTCCAGTCAAATTCATTTTTGAGTGAACACAAAATCTTTAAATTATGATAATTAGCGATCTATTAGAGCAAATCGAACAAATTTCACTGCAATCAACTCACAAAACATTAAACAATAACTGTCAAATAAAAACAAGTTTTATTTTCTTAGAGAAACGTCGCCATTCTAGATTTTGCCCTCGTATAAACCTACTGTACCTTGGAAGGAAGTTCAGCGCCACCTATTGACTATTGGCAAAATCACAAACGCCAGCCCAACCACTGCTATCCCAATGCCAACGAAAAACATCAGCTTCATTTTATTATCCATAAATCCACCTTATTTTCAGTTCAGATCACTATTGACTACATTCATTTATTGGCCAATTTAACCAACTACAAGCAAACTCTATCAAACAATAAAAAACTTTTGTAAAAATAAAAAATACGTTGGGAGATGTTGAAATTGACGATTATCGCGAACACAACTCTACGAGGTTGACGATATACGGTCATCCAAGGGGTATAAATTTTATCACCAACGTGGACGAAATGACGTCGACGACGTAAAAAAGGAAGCCAGCAACGTCGACGGCGATAAAAATGTAATACGTTTTGCAAAAACGCTTGAAGAACACGTGTGTATGTATGTCGGTAACACATGTCTCCGTTGAGAGACGCCCGAATGAAACAGGAAAGATGCGCAAAAAAGAGTGGAAAGAACGATAGGAGACGAGTGGCAGCCTGTCCTCAGCTGGAGTTCTCTTATGTATCAATAATTTTTAATGTGTTACATCCTCAGATCTCACTTGCAATAAATTGCTGCAATAACACGTAATAATAAAACGGCTTCATGGTTTTGCAGTAAATTTATATATAAATTAATTTGTCTCACATATGCGACTTGTTAAAATAAAAATTAAGAATTTAATTAATTAATATAGTAACATCATTTTCTCGACTTAATATTCCTATTAAGTTATTCATACTTAATTTTCTTTGTCAGTACATATACTGAAACTGTTTGTCCCCATTAACCGTTATGAATAATGTGGCCATATTTTTTTTTCTTAACACGTTTGCTAGCAAGGCTGTTTCTGCGTCGTCGTCCTAGATCATGTATAGATTACACAGGCCGGCATTTTTCAACTCTGAATGTTGATTTAAAAATTTTAACTGTTTTCTAGTAATTGAGTAGCGCTGATTTCAAATCTGCTTTTATTTTTTTTGTATTACGTAAGGTTATTTTTCAAACCAGTCAAATAAAAAAAAAATAGAAAAAACACGATTTATTTCATTTATAAGCTAGTTTTATATTATATTAAAAAAAATACAAATATTAGAAATATTAGAAATAGTTATTTATTCTTTATGCTTCTTAAAAAAACGTTTTCGTTTTTCAGAAAAGCTTCGTTTGGTTGTTTTTCTGTCATATTCAGCTAAAGGAAGTTCTCTTCTCAATGTCCAACAGTAATCGGCCATCATTTTTGTGTCCCAGCGCCCTTGGTATCTTTTTTCCATCTCTTTAATATCCTGGTGAAATCTTTCTCCTTGCTCTTCACTCACGTCCCCAATGTTTTCTGGGAACTAGTCCAAATGGGAATGTAAAAAGTGAATTTTTATGCTCATATTGCAACCAAGAATCCTGAACTTTTCCAGCATATTTTCAACGATCTCAACATAGTTTGTGTCTTTAAAATTCCCTAGAAATTTATGTACAACTTCGTTAAAAGCATGCTATGCATGTTTTTCCTTATCTTCCATCACATTTTCAAATTCTTGATCTTTCACCAAGCTCCTAATCTGCGGGCCTACAAAGATTCCCTCCTTTAATTTTGCCTCTGACAGAGTCGGAAATGTTTTACACAAATATTTAAAACAATTTCCTTCTTTGTTTAGTGCCTTAACAAATTGTTTCATAAGTCCAAGTTTTATGTGAAGCGGTGGAAGTAACACTTTTTGAGGGTCAATAAGACTTTCGCGAATTACATTTTTGGTTCCAGGTGTTAAAGTCACCCTTTGTGGCCAGTCTCTTTTTATCCAATGCTGTTCTCGATTTCTGCTATCCCACTCGCACAGAAAACATGGAAATTTAATATATCCAGACTGCTGACCCAAGAGAAGGCCTAAAATTTTTAAATCTCCACACACTTCCCAGTTGTGATTTTCATATTGTATTCTTAAAAGTAATTCCTGTAAATTTTCATAGTTTTCCTTTAAATGAACAGAATGGCCGACCGGAACAGAAGCAAAAACATTGCCATTATGTAAAAGAACAGCTTTAAGGTTCCTTTTTGAAGAGTAGATGAAAAGTCTCCAGTCAGAAGGTGTGTACTTAGGAGCTCCGAGGAAAGTAAGTAAGTAATCAGCAATTGCTTGGCAGTACACGAGTGGTCCGTTTTGTGCAAAATATTTTACAAATACAGCCTCACGATTTCTATACCAAGAGAAGATAGTTTCTGGGGCAAGCAAATTTTTTTGTTTCAACCTTGACCCCAGTACTTCAGAAAGATCTTTTGAAAGTCCCAAATCTCTTACTAAATCATTCAGTTCGGCTTGTGAAAATAGCTGAGGTTGGTTTTGACCTGAGGTTGATGGTTCAAAATCACTATCCATCTGTACGGAGCCGGAAGTTGAAGAGGATTCAATATCTTCTTGTAGTACTTTGAACGGTATAGGTATAGGTACATGATCACTGCGAAGAACTCGTCTGATACCTGATTTAATATTGTTTGGGTACAAAATATGTTTCAAAGTTTTTCTATTATGCCCCTTAATATCACAAAGACAAAAGTAGCAATCTTCATGATGATTTTGCGGTTCTCTCCAAACCATGGGTATTCCAAAAGGAAGGCTTTTTCTATTCCCTTTGGTCCAATGTCTTCACACCTTCTTCACATACCTTACAAACAACGTGCGGTGCCCAATCTTTATCTTGATCTCCTAATTTGATTTTGAAATAAGCATAATATGCATTTTTCACAAATTCACCAATTGGTCTCTTAAACTTTTTCAAGACGAAATATCCACAAATATAACAGAAATCATCTGGTTTGTTTTTGCAACACCGGCTAGACATATTTTTAAGCATTGTTTATTTATCAAATACCACGCACAACACTAAAGACAAATTAATTTTACTTGTTTACTGATCGACACTCAAGGCTATAATGAAGTAAATGACATTAAAATATACATTTTGTTTGGAGTGATAAACTTGAAATCCTTCTTCGTAGTACTAGCATAATAAATAGGATTTAGCAGGTAAAAATTCCCGGAAATCTTGTTCAAAATTAAAACATGTAATAAAAGATTTACATCAGGTAATGAGAGCCTATTTAACAAATTTCTTTAAAACCACAACAGAAAATAATTTTTGGGTTAATACCTAGAATTTGAAGTAGTACATTCATTTTAAAATGTATTAAAACGATTATTATAAGATTTTTTTTATATTTTTTTCTTTTTCTTTTGTGCAAAAAAAATCTGTGGGTGATAGAGACCAATTGTATTTTAATTAGTTATTGCTATATAAAAACTGATCTTAACAAACAAAAATCACGTCATGTGGCGATTGTTTCGCCTTAGATTTGTTTGCCGAAAAACCTGCTCATGCACAGGCTGACGAATACGCCGATTATTTATTGGAGACATACATAGAAGACGATGCTCCTTTTCCTCCACATATGTGGGCTACTGCAACTCCATCGATCACTAACACCACAAACGCATGCGAAGCGTTTCATTCCAAACTAAATGAGTCATTTTATTCAACACATCCATCTATTTATATTTTTATCGAAAAGCTTAAGGAATTTCAAATAGACACTTATGTTAAAATTCAAAGTGTACACACACCAGCAAGAGTTAAAGACACACGCGCAAAACAAAAATTAAGAACTCTAAATGAGCTGTGTGAACAACTAAATAATGGAACAATATCACGATTATACTTTGTGAAGTGTATATCATTTTATTCATGAGTATGACTTCAAATACGCTATTTTTTTATTATAGTTTTTATATAATTAAGTATTTGCTTTTATTATTGTTTTCATATGAGTACATATTTTTTATTTTCTATCTTTTTGCTGTACTTCAACTTGAAATACACTATTTCTATATTATTGTTTTTGTTTGCTTTATACGGTGCCCAGTTTACATAGACCCTCTGCGAGTACATTTTTAGCTAGTGCCCGAATTACCAACGAGATTAAAATTTCAGGTAGGTTAGTGCCCAATTTACATCCAGCCCTATAAACAGTAGCTAATGATGGTGCGAGATCCCCAAATGCCGATTTTAATCTTTCCTCACATATACGCACTCAAGCCTTTCTTGAAATCATATCAAATTATTATCCGAAAGTGCTCTCGTGATAATTCCATTTTTTCTTATAACAGAGGCGTATTCTATAGGTTATTTCTCAGACACTATTCAACCGAATTGCACAAACTAAACTGCATTTGACAGATAAAATAATGCACTATTTAATAAACAACAATTTGTTTTTCATAGGTAACTAGATTTTCTATTCTCAATAATTGTAGCTTATTCCTGGTATTTATATGGTTCTACACATTTGCTCATCACTGTATGTGTTTGTCCGTTTTATTGAGACGCAAACAGAAAAAGAGTTATTTAGTTTTGGAAAGCAACTGAATATCCATACAAATACTATTAACCGTTATAATTTTCTAAAGTTATAATGAACTATGTCTTTTTTCAACCCTATTCAAATATATGAAAATTAAAGAAAAACATTACGATGGGGATGATCGATACATGGCTATAAAAACTCTTAACTATAAACGTAAAATATGGAGTTTTGCTGGGAGTTATTTCACCACATCTACCCGATAAGCTTCAACGTTATCATCGCTTGATATTTACGCAGCTGTTTTATGTACATCCTTCCAGGCAGACGATAGACATTTTTACCTTTATATCGATTTATAATATCGGATATGTAAATGGATACAGCGCACGTTTAACCATAACCCCAATGTCATTTCCATGTCGGTGGCGCGCTGTGGCTAAATGTACGGTGTTATAATAATTATCGATAAATAAAATAGGTTTTATCAGAGCGATTTGTAATGTTTTCGTGTTGGTTTTTCTTAATGCTCCAGGTAATTCGTATGTAAAAGCTGCCAGGAAACATGTTTTTTAACTTTTGTCTATTAACCGCTTCCTTGCAATTAAAAATGATTAAAAATAATTTAAAATTACAGTTACAGAAATGTTGTACCAAACTAACCAATCTTTTTTTTTGGTTAACAAGACAATGAAATGTCGAAACATTTAAAATCGAATTCCAGAAACATTTACCATAATAACATACCTATACACATAACGGGTGTTCAGAAACATTCGAAGTCAAAGTAGTCCTTGAAAATATGAAGTCATGTCTGAGATAGATTGATTTTTGACAGACAACTGTTGACATTTAATAATTATTACAAATCAGATACTTAAGTAAAGATATACGATTTTTTATTCAGAGCCCACTTGACTTCGTATGTTTCTGAACACCCGTTATATACACATACATATCATATAAAGATAATTATTTTGTGACCTTTGTATGTTATGGTAAATTCAATTTGTTGGCGATTTAAGGTCTGGTTTTACTCCAAAATGTATATATTTAAAGCAGTCCTACATGTTTCGCAAATGATGCCTTTTTCAAGGAATATAAAATATAAATGACAGATTATTAATGTCATACGTATACATTTGTAGTTTCTATGGATAAAATTATTCAAAGATACATTCCAATATAATAATAAGTCATGCTTTAGTATTCTAAAATAGATAGACAACAAAAACTGGGAAACACAAGACATGAGTTATTATTACGTATGCGCCCGTGGAGCGACTTAACATGTTAAGCTGTCGGCATTCGCCTTAAACGAGAAGGAAAACCACGAAAACCTACTCGCACAACCAGACAGGGATCAAAATACGGAACTGTCAGCATGATAAGCAAATGTATAGATATTTAAATAGCATAAGATACATGTATAATTATATAACAGCAACATATATTATCATGGTAAATTGCAGATCGTTACATAATTAAGTTATAGTATATACTGCTTAAATTTTTTATATCACTTCTGTTGTTAATTGAATTTTTTTCCTGTTTAATACTAATCATTTCCTTAATTTCCTTTTTCATTGTGTGTTGTTCTTTATCAATTATCTGTGTGTTTTCAAAATCGAAATGGTGATCGCGTTGAAGTTTGTGTGTAGATAAAGCAGTTTTGTCTGTTTTAGAGTATTTGTGGGCTTGTATTCTTTTGTATAGATATTGTTTAGTTTGGCCTATGTAGTAACTATCGCAATCGCGACATGGTATTTTATAGATGACATGTGTTTCTCGATTTTTTCTATTTCAGGTTTAAGTTTTGAAAATCGCCTTAAATCGCCAACAAATTTAATTTACTATACATATATATATATATATATATATATATATATATATAACTTAAAAGAATTATTGACCATACTATATTGATTAATAATAAATTAAAAACTGGCAATCTGTCAATTAAAACTCATTTATTTTTTTATCTCTATATTTCACAACGCGTTTGTTGCTTCTTCAGGAGATACTACAAGATTAATCAACAAGACATTAAATAAACTAGTGTATAAAGCAATAGGAAAATACTAACAGAATGTAGAGTTAAAAAATGAAAGTATATATATATATATAACTTAAAAGAATTATTGACCATACTATATTGATTAATAATAAATTAAAAACTGGCAATCTGTCAATTAAAACTCATTTATTTTTTTATCTCTATATTTCACAACGCGTTTGTTGCTTCTTCAGGATATACTACAAGATTAATCAACAAGACATTAAATAAACTAGTGTATAAAGCAATAGGAAAATACTAACAGAATGTAGAGTTAAAAAATGAAAGTGACGTACACAGACATATTAAAATTGATTAAATTTGAAACATTAATGTAACTACAGATACAAGGTGTCACATCAAGCTTTAAAAAACATGTATATGTAAAAAATTAAAAATATAAAAAATATAAAACGAAACATATAGCAAAAAACTAAAGTCAGAAGAATATCAAAACCAAAAGTAAATAATGATCATAGCAGAGCAACATAGAAGAGAACTTAAAAAATAACGATTCGACTTGAATATTGCATAATTGCCGCGTAACGAGCAAAGAAAACCATAAATTCCAGCAGTGCCACCCACTTAATAGAATTCAAATCTGATTGTCAGTAATTAAAATTTTCCCGGGCGTAAAGAACTCTTTCAAGCAGCTAAACATCAAATAACTCAATTTGCAGAGACGGTAATAGAACTGTGCCCAGTTTTTTACCGGACTCCGGAACGCCCGGCCAGCTCGATTATTAATTCATGATCTGTACCGGATTTCCCTTCCCTTAAGACGAATTTAGCCGAACGTAAACAAACGCGAAAGCGGATTAACTTTTCAACGGGGGAAAAAATGCAGAACTATATTTTCAATTAATAAAACGTTATGTCACTGTTTGCGGTTCTTCTTCGTTCTATCTTTTTTTGTTTTGATGAAATATAAAGTAGAAGAGGGCGTGCGTGATAAATTCGACTCCGAAATCTTTCGAAGGCTGTCAGTAAGTGTGAAATCTGTCCGACTGAATAAATAAACATCTCTAATCTCGTTTCCCCGAAGGAAACAGCGTATAATTTGGGAAATAAAAATATAAAAGAAATATAAGGAACTGAAAATTTTATTATTCAATTTCCTTTTATTAGACGGAATTAAGTCGGGTGTCGGTGTTTTATATTTTAATGGGAGATTATATTATGATTGCAAATTGAATTTTAATCAGTCCCGGAATGTATGGCTCATTGCAATTCAAGTCGGGAATGAAAGAGAATCTTTTAAGCAGATTACCGTTCATCCAGAGAAACCGAATAAGCCACTGTAATTAATAAAATTAATAATTGAACTTGTTGGATACGTACGAAATATTGATTTGGTTCCACACGAACTGCACAAATTTTAAGAGCAGTAGAGATACGATAAAAGCACCTAATCTCTAAACTGAACTGCCCAAACTTTGAAAGGATCTATAAGTAAATAAGCAATGAGGGTTTGAGGGGCAAATCCCATGTATTTTCTTATGCAGCTTCATTTTACAATTCAAGATCATTTGAGCTGCCCCGCAACAGTTGAGCAACGCAAAACACATATGAACAGGTTTGGTCAGACTTGAGAAAAAGTACATGTGTTTACCATACCCAAAAATTACGAAAACCCTAAATAGTGTTGTTAAAAAAAGATCCTCAAGTTGCTCTTCTGTCCGAAAACTCAATAAAATCTCTTCTGAGTAACGCAAAGGATAATTTACATATGGACGAGAAATCGGGTATATATAAAATTAATTGGCGCGATTGTAAATTGAGATATATTGGTCAAACAAAACGTTAGCGGAGCTAGCTCTACCATTTAGTTGGAATTTTTAGTTTACCTTAGCTTTATTGCTAGCGGAGCTAGTTCTATAATTTAGTTTAAATTTTGAGTATACTTTAAGTTTATTACTAGCGGAGCTAGTTCTCTAGAACTTAGTTGGAGTTTTTCGTTTATTTTAGGTTTATGTTGTATGTTGCTGGTTAAATTATCTTCTTACGGTTTCGCGCCTTGTCTTCTCAATTTAATACAATCCTATTTAGAGAATCGAGTTAATTATGTGTTTTACAATGGATTTATTTAGACTACATTTGCTCTGCCTTCTGGTGTTCTACAGGGTTCAAACCTGGGCGGGCTAATATGTTTTGTTTTCATAAATGACTTGCTAATTAAGATTTTTTCTGCTATTTTCTCTATTGAAGATGTTAATAACCTACAAGAGAGTCTTAGATCTTATTTCAGCTTGATCTAAAACGAATCATCTTCGTGTGAACATCGATAAATGCTTTGTTATGTCATTTACCCACAAGTTGACTTCTGTTCCTTTATCATACTGTATAGGTGGACACACTCATAAAAGCCGACTCTATCAAAGATCTCGGTGTTCTGTTTGATTCGTTCTTGGACTTTAATTTACATATGGATATGGTATGTTGCTCTACGACTAAGAGCGCTGGTTTGGTGATGAGAACTATAGAGTACTTCAGAGATATTGGTTTACTAAAAACACTTTTCTTTGCGTTGGTGGTTAGTAAGTTCGAGTATGGACCTAATGTGTGGTATTCCATAAACAGCTCGCAAATAAATGCTACTGAACATATTCAAGGTCGATTTTTGAAGTTCTTAACATTTAAATTTACTGGCGTGTATCCTGAGCGCGGTACCGACTATAGTCTTTTGTTAAGGGAGCACAATGTCGAATCATTAGGAAAACGTCGGTTTTTATATAATGCTAGCGAATGGTCGAATTAACTGTCTTGACCTTCTCTCTAACATATATTTTTCGGTGCCACGTTTCTCCTCCATGCGGTCACGTTCATGTGCCCTACGCCCAGGACAAATTTTCTTCGAAGGGCTACTTTGCTTCATATGTGCAGAAACGCTAACAGCACTTATAATTCAAAATTCGTGAAAAGTCACACCTATCCTTGAACGCACAGATGCATTTCGCTCTTATTGTCAATGTACGGTATCCTGGACGGACATGACTTTTCACGAATTTTTAATTATCCTAACAACCGGGGAAAAGGTGACGTCGTGACGTGTTCGTTCTGGATACTGGTACAAACTTAGTTTGCCAAATTGTAAAAATTAACGCGACACATTAAGCGACATTTGCATGTAGAAATAAGATTGAATAGTTATTAATTCTCAATTGCAATAAGATCAAAGCATTTCTAATGATATTTTTATGGGTCGGGTCATTTTATGATTGTTAATTTATAATTCTTAATTACTGCTTTCATTAAAATTGTTATTTTTATTTATTTTTACTTATTTTCTTCTTTTAACATAGATATTTTTACTTTGAATAAATATTTTGTTAATTTTATTATTAATTTTATTAATTGTAGTTACGTTTGTTAATTTTTATTTATAATTAACTCTTGAGGACCACTCTTGTATGTGCGATGTATTATATATTACATATATATTTTTGATTTGTAATTGGATTCGCCTGTTGGGCAAAAAGGGTATTATTATTATACATACAGGGTTAGTTGAAAGTATGGAAACGGCGATTTATTGTCGTTAATATTCATTTTAGAGAATTATGTTCAATATAAAAGTTTGCTAGGATATTTTTATCTACATTTGAGAATATTTGAATTTTTTTTTTCTTCAATTGTTTTTTAGTTACGCCTGTCCGCGCAGTTTTTTTTAAATGGGAACTAGTAAATTTTACTCTACCATTCGATAGAGAATTTTTTTCTCTTTACAATAATATTTTTGTTTTTTTAAAATTCATTTTAATAACTTTTTTATAAGAAAAGGCCGGTTCATGTGTTTAATAGATGTTCGGTACATCGCAGATAGACAGAAGCGTAGCGATAAACAAACTTGAGCGACATAATTTTATCAGTGGTTATTGTGTACGTCAAATCTTTGACAGAAATAAATAATTCATTTGTGCAATTTGTTGCTGTTAATATTAACAATGGCGAGTTTAAGTGAACATGAACGAATTGAAATACTTATGATGTTGGGTTATGGAGATAGACGCAGAAGTTTACAAGTTGTTTGTAATTTATTTAATGATACGCATCCATATAGAAATCCAATTTCTAAATCCGTTGTTGGTAAAACTTTAAGACGCTTTGAACAAACGGGTAGCGTTAAAGGTTTGCCAAGGAGTGGTAGACCTAGAACAGCAAAAAGCGATGATGACAAACTGGATATTTTATTGGCTGTATCTGAATATCCCCATTTATCAACCAATCAAGCGGCCAATTTCAATATTTCACAGTCATCGATCGTGTCATTTTTAAAAAGTGAAAAGTATAAACCTTATAAGGTACACCTTGTACACGAGTTAACGGAAGATGATTTTGATAAGAGATTACAATTTTCTGAAGAAATGTTAAATATTTGCAATAATAATGAAAATTTTGTCAACAATATTATTTTCTCTGACGAAGCTACTTTTTGCCTTACCGGTGAAGTAAACAGACATAACTGCAGATACTGGTCATCGGAAAATCCCTCTTGGTTTTTGGAGCACCATACGCAGTACCCCCAAAAGGTTAATGTTTGGGTTGGCATTCTAGGCGGTGATATTATCGGTACCTTTTTCATCAATGGCAATTTAACTTCGGCTCTGTATTTGCAGTTATTGCAAAATGAAATAATACCTGCTTGTGCTACGCTCTATCCTCATGAAAACAATGAACACCTGCCCAATGACAGTATCTGGTTCCAGCAAGATGGCGCCTCACCACATTATGGTGTAAATGTTCGTCAATATCTGGACAACGTTTTTCCCCACAGATGGATTGGAAGACGAGGAACCATTGAATGGCCGGCCCGTTCGCCAGATTTAAGTCCTTTAGATTTTTTTCTTTGGGGATTCGTAAAAAACAAAGTTTACAAAGATAAGCCCGATAACGTCGTAGATTTACAAATCCGAATTACCAGAACGATACAAGAAATTCCCCGAGATTTTTTACAGAATTCTGTTCGGGGTTTTGTAAATCGATTGGGTCATTGTCAAATTACTAATGGACGACAATTTGAACACTTACTTTAATTTTCTTTGTTAATAATTTTTTTAATTTTTCTTGTAAAAAAGTTATTAAAATGAATTTAAAAAAACAAAAATATTATTGTAAAGAGAAAAAAATTCTCTATCGAATGGTACAGTAAAATTTACTAGTTCCCATTTAAAAAAAACTGCGCGGGTAGGCGTAACTAAGAAACGATTGAAGAAAAAAAAATTCAAATATGTATTCTCAAATGTACTTAGATCAAAATATCCTAACAAACTTTTATATTGAACATAATTCCCTAAAATGAATATTAACGACAATAAATCGCTGTCTCCATATTTTTAACTAACCCTGTATGTGCGATGTATTATATGTATATTATATATTTTTGCTCTGTAATTGGATTCGCCTGTTGGGCAAAAAGGGTATTATTATTATTATTATTATACATATAGTAATATTCCATAATAGTATATTAAAAAACAAGTTTCATAAGGCACCATTTTGCCGCACGTGATCGGGCGAGTTTTCTAAAGAGCGAGTGCGGCAAAAGGCCTTATGAAACGAGTTTTTTATACTATTTTTTCTATTTTGCATTTTTTACATTAATAAATTGGAATTATTTAATTTGGAAGTTCAGAGTTTAATTTTTATATAAAGCATGCAGTTGGTCACATTGATACTTGACATTGTCAAATTTAAATCTTGCTATCCGTGAAGTATATTATATTACATATTATTTATTAATTTTCGTTAACATTACTTGATATTTTATTTAAAAATATAAACATGAGTGACTTAGAAACTAATATATCTTGTTGTCAATTGTATACAATATACGTTGTTTGTGTAGAGTACGAACATATATCATATCTGTCAAATGTACTTAAATTCTTAAAATCAAATGACCGCAATGATATTTATTTCTGTATTCGAACAACGCCAACACTGAAAAATGAAAAAAAGCGTATCGAAATGAAGCTCATTTTGATACTGTTTTGGGTTATAAAATAATGAGTTCATTTCGAACGCAAAATAGAAAAATTTGTTTTTCATTTCTTCCCTCTTATAGTGTAGTGATATTTTACATGTTTACAAAGTTTACTAACAACCAATTAGATAGATTCAAGTAGATTGAATTGATAAAGGTAGTCAAAATTGTTTTCCAGTTGCTTTCATCGCATTTGATTTTCTCTCGATATGTGATTTGAGATCGAACAATATCGAAAAGCGTTTTCGTACATAAGAGCATTTGTAAACGTTGATCTCTATGAGCACTCTTTTCCATAACGGAAAACACGTGAAATGTAAATATTTTCTTACATTTCTGTTCATGTCGACATACGTGTTGAATGACAATTTGTTCTTGTCAAATATCAAGAAGCGTTTATCTCGTAATGACGACATACGGGGGCATAAATCGAATGACGTCGCCGTGTCGGCGGTAAAGAATTCAATTTGGCGACAAAATTTGCGTTTCACTCCTCTGTAGGGCACGGTAAAGTAATTGAAATGCATACGTGCACAATTCAATCAAGATATAGTGGAATGATAAATAGGGAAAAACGCGCGCGAATACGTACGCCTGATATATTGGCGCGGGATGTATTCACGTACGGCCGCTGCTACTACTCAAACGAATTGATCGGGTTAACTCATACTCGATTTGTCAAAGTAACTGGCTACTATTGATTTTATTCAGTGTGTATTTACCTACGTTACGCAAGCTTAATGTATGCATACGTATCGTTAGGACAGTCCACAACCTATTATGCCCTATTATTATAACAGACTTGCTGGCTATTGTAAATTGTTTATTTAAAATATAAATAAAATTATCTAATGCTGCTAATTTAAAGGGAGAAAGATAAGTGCTTGTAGAATGTTGTTATATCGTCGTAAATTTTCTCCATTTTGAAAACATCCGAACGGCGCAGTGGTTAGAATACTGGGCATGTAAAGTAAAGTTAATCTTTAACTTTAGAGCAGCGATTCTCAATTTTCTTAACTCCGCGACCCCTCAAATAGTAAATAAATGAACAAAATTAATATTTCACCCCCCCCCCCCTCCTTTCTAGGAATAATAACAGTAAGGCTTACTATTACTAATTTAATTTAGACTGTACATAATTATAAATGTAAAAATATACGACTATTTCTATCATTTTATGTCGCTGCGTTTATAGCGACGAGTATGAAGATGCATTTAGGATGTATACATACATGAGCAATTAACAAGTTCCAACTTGATGTGTACGTGTTCTTTGTAATTTGGTTTCCTATAATACTCGCTGTGAGAGCATGTTTCAACATGCATATGGATGCGTTTGAACAAGTCGTATTGTCACCAGTATAAAAGAGGCGCTTGCGATTGCAAAACTTCAGTTAAGTTTCGAATGCGAAGCGTGCGTCTAGTGCTTTTATTGCAGTGTGCGGTCAACCGTGAAACTGAATTGTTTAAAAATTTTCAATTTTCGTCATCTCACCGACTTTTTCGGAATTTGCTATTCTTATGTACTTTTGCTAATCTATACATTTCCCATCAATTAATGCCGAATTAGTTTTCTACGCCGTCAAATTAGTTCATAAAAAATTTAATACCAAAATGTGAACTGGTTGAAAAATCGGAAATTTTTTAAGGGGTACGTACCCCTTCAAAAATTTTCAATTTTCGTCATCTCACCGATTTTTTCGGAATTTGTCATTCTTATATACTTTTGCCTGATAAAAACGATTCTGTCATTTAAAATCCATTAAAACTCATATTTTACCCTCCAACGAACGCCAAAACGGCTCCGTTCTGAACACTACATTTGTTCATATTTTGAAAATCCGTAGTTGAAAATCTATACATTTCCCGTCAAAATTAATGCCGAATTCGTTTTCTACGTCCTCAAATTTGTTCATAAAAAATTTAATATCGATATGTGAACTGGTTGAAAAATCGGAAATTTCTTAAGGGGTATGTACCCCTTCGAAAATTTTCAATTTTCGTCATGTCACCGACCTTTTCGGATTTTGTTATTCTTATGTACTTTTTTGCCCGCTGAAAACGATTCTGCCATTTAAAATCCATTAAAACTCATAGTTTAACCTCCAGCGAAAGCCAAATTGGCGTCATTCTGAACACTACATTTTTTCATATTTTGAAAATCCGTAGTTGCCAATCTATACATTTCCCGTCAAGATTAATGCCGAATTCGTTTTCTACGCCCTCGAATTAGTTCATAAAAAATTTAATATCGATATGTGAACTGGTTGAAAAATCGGAAATTTCTTAAGGGGTATGTACCCCTTCGAAAATTTTCAATTTTCGTCATGTCACCGACCTTTTCGGATTTTGTTATTCTTATGTACTTTTTTGCCCGCTGAAAACGATTCTGCCATTTAAAATCCATTAAAACTCATAGTTTAACCTCCAGCGAAAGCCAAATTGGCGTCATTCTGAACACTACATTTTTTCATATTTTGAAAATCCGTAGTTGCCAATCTATACATTTCCCGTCAAGATTAATGCCGAATTCGTTTTCTACGCCCTCGAATTAGTTCATAAAAAATTTAATACCAATATGTGAAATGGTTGAAAAATCGGAAATTTCTTAAGGGGTACCCGCTCAAAAATTTTGAATTTTCGTCATCTCACCGACCTTTTCGAATTTTGTTATTCTTATGTACTTTAGCCTGCTAAAAACGATTCTGCCATTTAAAATCCATTCAAGCTCATAATTTATCCTCTAAATTCCTATGTGAAATGGATAAATTGTGAAAAAACGAAGTGAGCCATCTACATCCAGTGAATCAGTCGGTAAAAAGACCAGATTGTACAATGACTATGTTATTTAAATTATGACTTTACCTCATTGGATGTAAAGCCACAGTGCGTTGTTTGCTTTCAAGTTCTCTCCGATGAAAACATGAAGAATTAGTTCACTTGGAAACTAAGCACCCGGCTCATAAGAACAAACCATTGGAATTTTTCGAAAGAAAATTACATACTTTGAGAAATCAACAAATTTCTATTTGTAAGTCAGGCCATACTTATTTTTAGTCAAAAATAGGGGTATAGACAGGCTGTGTGAGTAGGGGCATTATCGTGGTGGAAAAGCAAGTCGCCGACTACCAAAAATCAGACCACTTTCGCTGCAAACTTTTGCGGAATCTTTTCAAAATTTACAGGTAGAAAGTCTGATTAACTGATCCTGTGGAACAAACTCTGAATGGATGACTCCTTTCACACCGAAAAAACAAATAAGCATTGTTTTGACGTTTGATTTCACTTTGCGCACTTTTTTAGGGCGAGGCGAACTTGAAGTCTTCCACTGGCTTGATTGCTGCTTCCTTTCAGGGTCGTAACTGTAACACCATGATTAGCCACCTGTGATGACATTGGAAAAAGGTTTGGATCATTTCTGAAATCTTCTTTCAAAGCACAGCATGCTTCCACGTGATCTTGTTTTTGTGCAACAGTCAGCAGTCAAGTCACAAATAGCAGTTACCATTGTCATCCTCAAATCTTCCGTTAAAATTCTTCAACTTCTTCAATGGTCCTTTAACGATCTTCCAAGATGATTTTGTGAATTTTTTCAACATTTTCATAGGTTCGGGCCATGGAAGGACTATCAGAATGAGGTTTGTTATAAATTTACATTTCACCTCTTTTGAAACGGAAAAGCCACTTAAACAATTGAATTTTAACAATGGCATATTTTTTGTGGGCCGTTTCTAACATTCCACGAGTTTTTGTGCCAGTTTTTCCGAGCAAGAAACAAAACTTTATAGTCGCACGCTGTTCGATGAGTATATAAAACAACTTTCACTAAAAAATTTACACAAAGCGAATGGAGTCTTTTTTAGCGATGACAGCTACTGAATGGCACTCTAAACCCTACCAGCAGCAGAAAGCAGTACTGCAAAAAGTATGCCCACCACAACATCAGTTCGATTTCTCGCTGTTAAGCGCGGGAAAAAATTAATTCTATATTATTATTTAATTATTAAAAAGCACGTTACTAAAAGAAACATATTGTCTACTACCGCGCAAATATTTGCCCCTTAGGTTCTCTAAACCCCTGTTTAGACAGCGAAGAAATAATTCGAGTTGACAGTCGTATTAGGAACTCTAATTACAAATTTGATGAAAAACGCTGTATTATTTTACCCAACAACCACATATTAACTAATTAATAGTATACATGATTATGTTCTTGTTTGTTTCTACAAAACACAGCTTTACGAATTATCTCATACAATAAGATTGCAGGTGTTAATTCTTCCTTTATACATATCAACACAACAAATCCAATAATCCACTTATGTACTAATACAGATGCATATACGTGGACACAGTTGCAATGAAAAAATAAGTAGAAACATAAAAACCACCTCACATATATGAAGGTGCTTATCAATACTGGACGCGTAAATAAATACCCGCTCGCTGACACATGATATGCATTAAATAAACAGCCATACATATCCAATACCTATCTCCGTTGAAATTACATGCGATCGTGGAATACGGTGACATAGTATATCTGCCGTACGTTCATGTCACAACAAGTTCTAGCATAAGCGGGTGCATTTAAAGACGTGAGTCGATCGGTATTGTAGCATAACAATGGCAATGAACTTTTTACGCTTAGCAAACCGGAGTGGCACGCCCCCATCGTCAAGATTAGTAATTACATACGGGTAACTTCAAGGTTAAAATATCTACGTACCGTAGCAAAGTTGGAAATTCATGCAATGGGTTGTGTAAGTGTTGATACACTTGTCAAGCTTGACTGCCCAGAAAGCTAAATTTGTAAAGAATCAGTGTTTCTGGCATAACTGGAACATTAGACAGGTGCGTGAATACTTTTACAACGCTGTCACACCCAAACATTTTCTGTTAACTTAAGTAATGATATTGAAAGAAAAACTATGTCGTATTAAAAGAAAAATGTCAGATATTTCAATCGTCTTGTAGTTTAGAAATTTATTAAACTAATATAAAATATCTACCTTTTTTATAATTAAAAAAATTGTTTTAATGCTTTTATTGAATCTAATAATTTGCCTAAAATGTTTATAAATATGCAAAATCTCATTTCAAAAATGTACCAACGAATATACAGAAACAATACATAACCTACTATATTAAATAAACATAATTTTACATATCCTTATGTTCATAATAATAATAATTACACAGGCCTGCATATTTCAACTCTTTGAATGTTGATTTAAAAATTTTAACTGTTTTCTAGTAATTGGGTAGCGCTGATTTCAAATCTGCTTTTATTTTTTTTGTATCACGTAAGGATATTTTCCAAACCAGTAAAATCAAAAAATTAAAAAAAAACACGATTTATTTCTTTTATAAGCTAGTTTTATATTATATTTAAAAAAAAACAAAAATATACACACAGAAACTATTAGAAATAGTTTATTTTTTATGCTTCTCAAAAAAACGTTTTCGTTATTCAGAAAAGCTTCGTTTGGTTGTTTTTCTGTCATATTCAGCTAAAGGAAGATCTGAAGGTAGTTTCTGGGGCAGGCAAATTTTTTTGATTCATCCTTGACCACAGTACTTCAGAAAGATCTTTTGAAAGTCCCAAATCTCTTACTAAATCATTCAGTTCGGCTTGTGAAAATAGCTGAGGTTGGTTTTCACCTTAGGTTGATGGTTCAAAATCACTATCCATCTGTACGGAGCCGGAAGTTGAAGAGGTTTCAATATCTTCTTGTAGTACTTTGGGGGGTATAGGTATAGGTACATGATCACTGTGAGGAACTGGTCTGATAGCTGATTTAATATTGTTTGGGTACAAAATATGTTTCAAAATTTTTCTATTATGCCCCTTAATATCACAAAGACAAAAGTAGCAATCTTCATGATGATTTTGCGGTTCTCTCCAATCCATCGGTATTCCAAAAGGAAGGCCCTTTGGTCCAATGTCTTAAACCTTCTTCACATACCTTACAAACAACGTGCGGTGCCCAATCTTTATCTTGATCTCCTAATTTGATTTTGAAATAAGCATAATATGCATTTTTCACAAATTCACCAATTGGTCTCTTAAACTTTTTCAATACGAAATATCCACAAATATAACAGAAATCATCTGGTCTGTTTTTGCACCACCGGCTAGACATATTTTTAAGCAATGTTTATTTATCAAATACCACGCACAACACTAAAGACAAATTAATTTTACTTGTTTACTGATCGACACTCAGAGCTATAATGAAGTAAATGACATTAAAATATACATTTTGTTTGGAGTGATAAACTTGAAATCCTTCTTCGCAGTACTAATAAAGTGAAAGCAAAAGTAGCAATCTTCATGATGATTTTGCGGTTCTCTCCAATCCATCGGTATTCCAAAAGGAAGGCCCTTTGGTCCAATGTCTTAAACCTTCTTCACATACCTTACAAACAACGTGCGGTGCCCAATCTTTATCTTGATCTCCTAATTTGATTTTGAAATAAGCATAATATGCATTTTTCACAAATTCACCAATTGGTCTCTTAAACTTTTTCAATACGAAATATCCACAAATATAACAGATATCATCTGGTCTGTTTTTGCACCACCGGCTAGACATATTTATAAGCAATGTTTATTTATCAAATACCACGCACAACACTAAAGACAAATTAATTTTACTTGTTTACTGATCGACACTCAGAGCTATAATGAAGTAAATGACATTAAAATATACATTTTGTTTGGAGTGATAAACTTGAAATCCTTCTTCGCAGTACTAATAAAGTGAAAGCATAATAAATAGGATTTAGCAGGTAAAAATTCCCGGAAATCTTGTCCAAAATTAATACATGTAATAAAAGATTTACATGAGGTAATGAGAGCCTATTTAACAAATTTCTTTAAAACCACAACAGAAAATCATTTTTGGGTTAATACCTAGAATTTGAAGTAGTACATTCATTTTAAAATGTATTAAAACGCCTATTATAAGATTTTTTTATATTTTTTTCTTTTCTTTTGTGCAAAAAAAAATCTGTGGGTGATAGAGATCAACTGTATTTTAATTAGTTATTGCTATATAAAAACTGAGCTTAACAAACAAAAATCACGTCATCACAAATTTTATGCAGGCCTGTGTTATTTATTTTTGTCTTATTAAAATCCAAGTAGCTATATCAAAGATATTCGAATGCATCCATGCATTTGCTTAACTGTATATAACCACTCCATATAAAAGAAATGGTATCCATTAGATAGTTACGATCCCCATATGAACCATTTGTGACTTTATAACACCTGACATCAAAAGAAATAGCTAGACAATATCAAACGACAATTTTATCCCTTAATCAATAACCATAGAAGAATTCCTTTACACAATATCTACCGATTTATAGATTGGTAGGTGTAACAAAGAAGTAATCTACGCTGGAAACACATAAATACGTGTTCTATTCCAGATATTAGAGATAAATGATATTGCCTTTAATCTCTGACACGAGATTACATGCCCTCAGCATGTAATTTCGCACGGAAGAAATTATGTTCATTACTTCCCCTGTCGGAGAAAAAGTTTACCAAAAGCCCCATAAAGCACATAAAGTCTTTTTTTATAAGTGTGAACATGTTTTATTCAAAGTATTTCTGCATTTAATTGATTGATTTTAATCTCTATCTCTCTATATATAAAAATTCAACCTGCGTATGTTTGTATTCGCAAAACTCGAAAACTATTCGGTCATTTGATTTGAAATTTTGACACAACGTTGCATTCGAATACGCGAGTGTTTTTATGAATAAAATTAAAAAAAAAAAAGAAAAAAAAATTAAAAAACCCTTACCACAATAGAATTTAATGATTCTAAATACGTATTTCTACAAAACGTTGTCATCTTCAGTAGAAAAAAACAGTGTAACACTTGAACGCACAAAAACACTCACAGAAGGATTGTTCTGAACGTGTCTGTTAACACTGTGTGTTAAGAGAGTGTTAAACTAGAAGACGTTCAGAACAATCCTTCTGTGAGTGTTTTTGTGCGTTCAAGTGTTACACTGTTTTTTTCTACTGAAGATGACAACGTGGTTGTAGAAATACGTATTTAGAATCATTAAATTCTATTGTGGTAAGGGTTTTTTAATTTTTTTTTAAATTTTATTTTATTCACTTATAAGCCACAGTCTCCAATTTGTTAGGAGTGTTTTTATAGTAAATTTTTTTTTTTAAAGGTGCCCTAAAACTCTTCCCGCACCGGTGAAATATACGGCGCGCTTCGACATAAAAAGCGTAAAAGTTGCTCAAATACTTTATTTGGTAGTACTTTTTTATTATAAGTTGACGTTTGCTAATCATATACTCTATTTACGCTAACATATTGTTAAAAAGGAAAATAACTTTGATTGAATCTTGAAAATTTGTCTTGTATATGAAAACTTAAAATAATGTGTACAGATGTCAATGTCGGGAAGATGTTATTAAAAAAAATAATATGACAGACAATTGCCAGATTTTAAAGACGAAAGTGTTAGTGATATTGATATTTGAAAGACAATTAAACAAGTAACTGGGTGCAAATTAATTGTATTTTCGCGAAGTATATTAAATAATATTAAGTAATATTAAATATACTCTGCCGATCATACAAATTTGGACACCAAATTACCAAAATTGTTCTAAGTTTTGATAAAGGTAATATTCATTTTTTAAATATAAATAACTATATACTTTCGTACTAAATCACAATTAAGCAAAACCGTTTTCAATTTCTGTAATAAAAATTGTAGATGTCCTGTTTTTGAACAACATTTACCTTATAAAGGACATATTAATTTGTTAGCAGTCTGAAATTGCGCAGTATTGTGCATGTTGCTTAATAAAACTATTACATTTCAATGAATATGTAACAATACATACCTTTGCCCACGAGCGAAATAATAATTATAAAGCAAAATTCAATAGGTAATTAAATCTCGCTCTAATAATAGGTCTTGTACTGATTAACGTTAATTTCTGTGAGTTAATTATTATGGAAGCTATATTGAAAAACATATCGCTGGCAGTATGCAGGCACTCAATTATACATACTGCATATACACTCGTGGACAAAAAATTCGGGACACCGAAGTAAATGTCTGTTAGTACAAGAAACATTAATTTTAACAAGACATGAAACATTATCTACAAAGTAAGAATGAGAATATATATATATATATATATATATATATATATATATATATATATATATATATATATATATAGTTATTATATATATATATAGTTATTATATATATATATATATATATAACCCCCAATTATATAATAAACATCCCCCATATAATAACAGTATAAACATAACAAAAATAAAAACCAACAACAGTTAAACCAACCCCCCTCTCTCCAATTTTCTCTTACCAATTTTTAACATTTAAATAAATTTTACAGTTTTTCAAAAAGACACTATATATAGTATCGAAACGTCAAATTAAATATTGATTTAATTACCCGGCCGCTACTCCCCCCCCCCCCCCCCAAAATATTACTTTTATATTATTGAAGGCCTGTTTCACTTTGATATGTATATATTTAAAATAATCTTACATGTTTCGGCACATAATGCCTTTATCAAAGAAATTACAATTATAATTTAAATTTCATTGATAAAGGCATTATATCCCGAAACATGTAAGATTATTTTAAATATATACATATCAAAGAAAAACAGACCTTAAATCGCCGACTAATTAAATCTACTATGTATATGTATATGTATATATATATATATATATATATATATATATATGTTGTAACTGGATTCCGGGTTTTCTTCCGCGTTTCCATTGTTTGGTCTTTGTAAAGACCGGTGCTGGTTTCTGGACGACGTTTCGGCAAAATCACATTTGCCATCTTCAGGTCTGCGATAACTGTCTGCTTCTGCTTCTGGTTACTCGTAAACTATATATATATACCATATGATCATATATTTCTACCCTCTAGAAGGCAATGACATTTTTCTTTTTTAAACTTAAGTTGGTACCATAATTTAAGTTAACTTATTTTACAGCGTGTGTGTGATATAGGTTATTTTATACCGATGACAGATTAGGTTTTGTCATTTTGACAAATAATTACATACAAACGTTTCAGTTGAAAAAATAAAAAGTTTAATAATAAAAACAGCTACAATAAATGTTCAAAGTGAGCTCCTTCATTTTCTATGCATAGCGCAACTCTTCGTCTCATATTATTGAAGGCATTCCTTAAATTATGTGGTGTAATTTCCTCACAGACATTTCGGATAGCATTAGTAAGTTCTTCAATTGTATGTGGACGATTCGTAAATACTCTATTTTTTAGATGTGGATAAATGAAATAGTCCATAATTGTTAAATCCGGAGATCGTGGTGGAAAGTCTACTATTCGATTATCAAAGAATTCATGCAATAATTCCATCGTTTCTCTTGTCTTATGGGCTGTTGCATTATCTTGCTGGAAATATCCCTCGCGGAGCTCATCATCATGTAATTGATTTACAAATGGTAGCAATAAATTATTACGATATCGTTCTGCATTTATCGTATTATTAAAGAATATTGGACCAATAATCCGTCTACGAGAAACAGCAAGCCAAACGCCTATTTTTTGTGAATGCAAGGGTGTTTCAAGAATTTCATGTGGATTTTCACTAGACCAGATGCGCATTGTTTGTTTATTTATATATCCTGATAAATGAAACCATGCTTCATCGGACCAGAAGGATTTGTCAAGAACGTCATCGTTATTAATCGTACCTAAGAACCACTGACAGTAATTAACTCTGGTTACATGATCGATTGGTAAAAGCTCTTGCACGCAATGAAATTTGTATGGAAATTTTTGTAAGTCTTTTTTAAGGATTCTCAGGCAGGTCCCATATGACAGTTGTGTTTGTTGTGAAAGCTTACCAATCGATTTCTTAGGTGATTGATTTATTCGTCCCTCAACATCTGCTATATTTTCAACTGTCCTCTTTAGTGGTCTACCAGCACCTGGTTTTCGAGACACAGACCCTATTTCACGGAATTTAACCACTGACTTTTGAATTAATTGCCGGAAACTGTCATAAGTTGTTGGAAAATTTGGAAATTCTGCCCGAAATTCTTCTATACAAGGCTGCAAGGAGTACGACCATTCTCCATTTTCTAATTTTACACCATTCCTAAAGTATGATTCGATCAGAAAAACTTTATGATTTATTGTAAACATTTTTAAGTGTCAATTAATAAATACATTAATGACAGATGAGTTTTATTTATCAGAACATACACATAATGACAGATGTATTTTATTTGTCACTACCAACACGATATTTTCAAGAAATAATTTCATGGCTTGCTAGAGAGTAAATATAAATGATCATATTGTATATATATATATATATATATATATATATATATATGTATATATATATATATATATATATATATATATATGTATATATATATATATATATATATATATATATATATATATATTATAATAAAATGTTAATTGATTTATTGAAGATACTAGCTTTAATTCGTTACATTTCTGTTATTGGGATTTCTTAGAAGGTTGGAAGTCTATTATATTTGTATTGTTTTCTTAATTTAGAGTGTCAAATCTATAATTAAATTTCAAAAGTATATGACTTTCTTACATTTACCAAAATTATAGCACTATATAAATCTAGTTAATTTTGTATACTATTGTTAATGTTTGGTAATATCAAAGGTTATGTGTGAAGGAAAATTTAATTGTAAACCAATAAGTTCATAATATTAATTAAGAATCAAAATTATTGTATAAATGTCAAATATTTTGGAAAATTCTATATAACTAAAGCGACCAATGAGCTTCAAAAACAGGAAAAGCTGTTGGGTTGGCATAATAAAACGAATTTTTTTGAAAAATATAAAAACAAGTATAATTTTCTTCTAATAATCTTGGAATCTTAAGTGTAACTAAATTAAATTGCAATTTGCTCTGGGCATATGTTCTAACATCGAAATAAATTTGTTCTAAATCACTTGAAAAAGACTCAATTATACACAAAAAGTCGAAACGTCGTTATTTAAATAAATTGAATTTCAATAAAGGTCGCTAGACATTTTTAGACATTTTGTAAGTTCACTTACAAAATCCGCACAAGCATGTTCGTTCTAAGAAAATTGGTCCTGGGTGTCCAAACACATGTGGCACATGAATGCATACCCGTGTAGAAAAAACAACAATATGCTTGAAAAAGACTGAATTGATAAAAGTCGAAACGTCGCAAACAAACATCTAAATTCAATAAAAGGTCGCTAAAACCAATAAAAATCTATTATTTTTAATATTAAAACACGGCCAATAAAATAAAAAAGAAAAACAAAATTCTTTAAACACTAAATATATATATATATATAAACTAAATAAAAATATTGTTTTTTTGTTTTAGCGACATTTAATGAAATCAAACAAATTTATTTATGAAAACGTACAAAATAGTTTCAACAATTTTCACTCTCACTTAAATTTTACTATTGAAATAGAAGAAAATAACTCGATAAATTTCCTAGACTTAACACTAATAAAAGTAAATAACAACATACAAACGAAATGGTACACAAAACCTATTACTTCGGGCAGATACGTTAACTTTTTTTCAAATCAACCTCTATCCCATAAAAGAAATGTAGTGACAGCTTTAGTAGATAGGGCTATAAACCTCACAAATCCAATTTTCAGACCAATAATACTAAATAAAATTAAAACTAATTTAACGAAAAACAATTATCCACCACATTTTGTACAAAACATTATAAAACACAGACTTAACAAGATATATAACAAAACTAAATATCAAAATACAAATACAACGTCAATTAAACTAACATATATCCCTCTCTCCCCCTATATACTCTATATATCTGGATTATCCGAAAGATTAAACATAATCAAACCATTTAATTTTAAATTAGAACACGAAAACGAAAAAAACCTAAAATTTCTACACACAAAATTAAAAGACCCAACACCAACTCTAAAACAATCACATACAGTATATAATATACCCTGCAAAGACTGTGACAAAGTTTACATAGGTCAAACAAAACAGCTACTTCAAGACAGATTATAAGAATATAAATATGCAAAAAATCAAACGGCCTTAAAAAAAACATCAAGCAACATTTAAAACACAATTTTCATTTTGATAATACAATAATACTAACAAAACATAATAACACGAAAACAGGGAAATTTTAGAAATTATACACATATTAAAAAATAACAACAGTTAATGATCGAAACGACATAGATATATAGATATACCCCCGTTTACGATTTCCGAACAGCTGTTAAAAAAACAAAATCAAATTTTTAAAATAAATCAAGTGCATAATAAAAAAAACAATTCATACAAAAACGCAGTAAAACAAGACTGTAGGGTTCATTTAGAGAAAGGAGCACACAAAATATCTCAGTTGAAACACACATCCGTTTTCAAAAACAACTATGAAAAGGAAAAAAAAATTGCGAAGTGTATAGTTTAAGATAGTTTAGTCCATGAAAAGCATTAATTAACGAATAGAACAATTGGTGAGTCTAGTTATACAAAAATTTTCATATAAAATATTATTAAAAACATAATTTTCAAATTTTAGGAGTGTAAAGTAGACATGATTTCAAGTAACAAAAACGCAAAACTTGTATATCCATTTTTATTTGTTTCAAAGTTACAGATCTATGAATGCGATTGTCAGATCATGAAAAAAATGTAATCCTAAAGTCAATACAAACTGATTTTATTTAAAAAAGTTAAACGATTCAATAACGGGCCTGTGATTATTAACGTCGCATAATAAAATGTTATCCTAAAATAAATAAACACGTGTCGAAGTGCATACAGTAATTTCTTGGAGATCTACAAAAAAGAGTACTGGAAATTGATTTATGATAAAGAAGGTTCTTACTTATTTCGTAAGTGTTGAACCATGAATATCATACAGTAAACAAATGTTCAGATGACCGTTAACGTTGCATTTTTAATAAAGGATTACATTACGTTTCAGTTCATACAACAGCTTGTTAGTGAGTGGACACGTTTGCTTTATTCAAAATGCCTTACAGATTTTCTTCTCAAGGTTATGCGGACATGCATTTTGTGTATGGCTACTGTAACGGCAGTGCACCTCAAGCAGTTATTGAATACCGACATCGGTTTCCCGATAGGCGCATTCCTCATCACAGAACGTTTCTGCAAGTACACAGACAATTTCGGGAATGCGGACTGCGTGATTATCTTTTCGACTGAGTAAAAGCAGACTTAGAGGAAGAAACAGTAGCTATTGTTACAAGGGATCCAACTCACAGTGTACGTCGAATCGCCAGACAACTAGGAGTGCCACGAACGACAGTTTGGCGAATTTTAAAACGTGAGGGCTTATATCCATATCACAATCGCAGGGGACACGGTTGCTTGAGGCAGACCACTATGCTCGTCTAGTTTATTCTACCTGGATATTAAGACAGTCACGGCTTCATTTTAATGTCTGCAGAACAGTCCTCTGGACAGATGAATCTACGTTCACGAGAAGTGGTGTTACAAATCTGAGAAACCTGCACAGATGGTCATCCAGAAAATCCCAAAGCTATACGCCCATCTAAATTTCAACATGAATTTTCTATTAACGTTTGGGCGGCCCTAATCGATGACTTGTTGATTGGTCCTGTCGTTCTCCCTGGGAGATGCGGACAATTACCTTCAATGTCTTATTTACAAACTGCCAGGTCTTTTAGAGGATGTTCCACTGAATGTTCGACGAGACATGTGGTTTCACATGGATGGGGCACCACCACATTTCGGAATTGCTGTCCATAATTGGGTTAACGTCAATTATCCAAGATGGATTGGTCGAGGTGGTCCTGTTGCATGGCCACCCAGATCACCCGATCTTAATCCCTTTGACTTTTATTTATGGGAGTACATGAAAAATTTAGTCTACGCGCAAGTTTCGAACACAAGAGAAGAGTTGTTGGATCATATTTACCTGGCTGCCGAGCAAATCCGACAAAACAAGTATGAAATTCGGATAAGTACTTCTTCTGTTGGCTTACGGGCACAAGCCTGCATTCAACAAGGAGGTGGACATTTCGAAAATATTATTAATTGAACTTTTTTAAATAAACTCAGTTTTTATTGACTTTAGGATTACAAATTTTTTTCATGATCTGACAATCACATTCATACATCTGTAAGTCTGAAACAAATAAAAATGGATATACAAGTTTTGCGTTTTTGTTGCTTGAAATGAAGTCTACTTTACACTTCTAAAATTTGAACATAACGATACGGGACATTTGTATATGTACAAACTTGACAAAGACTAATAATTAATAAAAGTGGAAACGTCGTCTTCATAAATAAATTTGTTTGATTTCATTAAAGGTTGCTAAAACCAAAAAAAATATTTTTATTTAGTATGATTATACGGCCAATAAAATAAATGAGAAACCTTAGATTCTTATTAACATCGAATATATATATATATATATATATATATATATATATATATGTCAGACGTGAGTTTGGTAAGAACCAGCCCTGCTCAGGGTTATCTTGAAGACGGCAGTAGATTAACTGCCACAACGCCGACTTATTCAAATCCTACAAACCATAGAAATAGCCCAAACAACTAATCAAAAATGTACTTTCACTAATTAAATTAATAAAATTACAGTTTTGAAAAAGGTAGTATACATTACATAAAATATTGCTTTAATAACGAGGCCGCTACTCCCAAATAAAAACTTTTACGTTTTATTTACCATGTCTTACTTACATTCATCAATATAAAGTAACATTTATTTTCTGTGAAGGATGTTATTAATTTTATTTCAGTGTAGGTACACATTAATGTAAATAAATATATTATACAAGCTTATACCTAATTATTCTCTAGAGGAAGCTTTACCTTATTTTAAAAAACACAAACTTATCTGTATGTTTACATGTAATGATTACACTATTTGTAACGCCCGACAAATTTAATTACGATCAATTCATTTAAATGCATTGGCTCTTCTTCGACTTCACATTTGAAAGTCAATTAAGGCGAAGGAATATTAACCCGATGAGAACTGCTGATGTTACTTCGGTTCAAGTTGCAAGTAATTGTATCTATTTATAATATGCATGTTTCAAATGTGCAATGGACGGGAATGCACTGCCAGCATCTACTCAAAGTATTCAAGCAACGTCCAATAACCATGGGGTATAAAATAAACACTGTTCAAGTTGGATAAACAATTTATAATATAAATAGTTATGAAATAACATTGTAATAATACGCCTTATTAGTTTGTTTAAAAAAATATCTTAAAGCGAATATTTAGTAATGGTTGGAAGTCGAGCTCCTCCTTGTGCATACGGAAATTACAAAGCGAACTCCTAATTTTCCAAATTTACAAAAATTAAAAATAACAACACTGATTAAAATGAATTATGGACGTCATTTAGCAAATGCCAAACAATTTTCTTCGTTTTCCATTCTTTTTAATTTCCACTAACACAAAAAGACGACGGAATTAATAAAAATGTATCTCGAAATGAATAAACTGAGTCATTGTTGATTTTCGAGTTCGTTATTCTCCTCGTGGCTCGGCTTCCGTTAGTTTTTGTTATTCAAGGGAGTTCCCTCAGCCACTCCCCTCCAAATTAGTCATTCACCCTTTAAATATTAGTTTGTGACGTTGAAATATATTCGAGCTTTAAAGCTTGCGTCTGCACACTTCCATTTAGGCTGTAACTTATTGTTACAAAGGCGAAAAGGAAAAAAAAAGAATAATAAATTCAACTTAATTCATTTGTTCGTTCAAAATTAAGTTTTTAATTTGTTTGAGCATCGCGCGCCAAAATGAATTATTTATAATATTTCAAAGTAATGCCAGATAATCTGTTTAATTTCGTGACGCTATTGTTTGAGAAATTATTAATATAATTTTGTTCAAATTTCGGTAAACCGTAAAATTGGGCTAATGAGATTTTCATGTCATGCTCTAGAAGTTACGTATTCCTACTCTCTCTTTCGTTACTGGTGTTTTGATATCTACTTACACGAAACAAACAGAACTTTTAAAATAATAAAGGAACTAAAAAGAATGGAAAAAAAGTACATAACATCATATTTTTGTTTTGATACATGCTTAATTATAAAATGTCATTAATCGACTTACTATAATGTAAATGTTTCATATTTTAGAATAGAAATAGAAATACCTTAATTATATTCATTTTAATTTATTATAAAATTATCAGGTTAGCAAGAAAGTAATTTCGGTTTTCGCAAACAGATGGCCCTATGCTATTGTTTGAATGACTTAGGTTAATGTTATGAATTAATCAGTGTTGTTCCGTCTACCGATTTTTCTACACTTCTACCGATCTACCGATGAAGCCATCATATCTACCGATTTTTAAACGAATGAGAAAAAATAAATAAAATTGTGCTAAAACTGTTTATATTCATGTAAATAATAATGTTAATGTAAATATTTATAGGGGTATTTTTTTTAATGTATAATAAAGAATAAAAATACAATATAATAAATTACTACTATAATGGCATTCATCTTTAATCTATGACTATAATAAATAGAAAATTAAAACAGACAAGCAATTTTATGAGTAGGGACAGTAATAAAAGCTACTATGGATTGTAGTCTTCCAGACTTAGTCCCATTACAGGCCGCGGAGCAATGGAGTAGCATTACAGGCCGCGAAATTGTTATGCCGTAAATGTAGGATTGAACGGTGCCATTACAGGCCGCGACGAGAAATTGGCAATAAAAACTATCAATTATGATTAATTATTTATTATAAAGTTTATTATAACATACATACATAATTATTTATATTTACAACATATACAACATTTTACAATTTTGATTAATTAATTAAACTAATTACGTTTGCTAAATATAGCAAAAATGCACATATTAAAAATTAATTAAACTTGCTAATTTGGGAAGTGCTTGCTCTACATCTTGACTTTCTTGTATTTGCGACACTATTCCATTTATCCTCCTATCCATTTGAATATATTTTGCAGCACGCTTTTTTGGGGATATATTGTGGTCAATCCTTTGTTGAATAATGTCGTAGTGCCTTGAATCGTTTTTTAAAGATATAATTAATTCCATTAGATTTGGCTTCGACTTCCCAATATGCCTGTTTAGACGACTATGCCAAGATTCGCATACATTCGTCGTTCTATGACGTTCTTCATAGCATATCCACATGTCTTGCACTATAGAATTTTCTAACCATTGTGTCACAAAATAATCATTAAAGTCCATTATTTCTCTAAAATTGGGGGAGCTTTCCATTATATACAGCCAGCCATCGTCAATATATTGGGAAGGTAAATGAGCTAATGCAGCTGTAAGCTTTATATGCTTCCTGATGTCTTTGTCTTCCCTGTATCTTTTAGCCAATCCCAATTCTTGCACTTTTCGCCATATGCTTTGGTTAAAGTGAAAATTGCAACCTTTGAGTTTGCAATCAGGGAACATTTCTCTGCACGCTAATATTGTTGACGTTTCAAAATCTATCTTCATGCTCCTTGGGTTGAAATTTGGAATATGTTCTTCCATTAACGTGAACAACTTTATGTAGGTGTCTTTTTTTCTGTTAGGTAGTAACGCGTACAACGCTGGTCGTACACTAGTCGTTTCTTCGGTACTTTTTAAATCCACGTGGAATGTATATAGTTGATCAAATAATGAGTTGCAACATTTAAATGTACCATCCCCAAAAATTGTATTTTTTGACGATAATCCCTGTATACCCAGCTTACTTCCAAAGCCGATAATTCGATCTGTCGTACCTTGATCAAAAATTGTGAAATTCTCTCCATCTTCAGTTTTATTTATATAATCGGGAACTATAAATTCTGCTCTAGTTTTTGGTAACGCAGGTACCCCTAGAGCTTTATTTCTGTGTCGGTACAAGGATGATTTTACAGACTCATATGCTGGCATTTTTGTAACAAATTCCAATCCACTATCTTTAATTTGATGAAATTCTTCTTCATACACTTTTGGTATGCATGTCATTTCCTGTCTGGCACGTTTTCTACAAATTGATTTGCACTTCTCAACATCGGTATATGCAACGTTAGGTATTACTAAACAATTGTGTTGACTGGTGCGGATAACCTTATTTTCATTGTTCGTTGTAATTCTGCCGCTGCATTCTAACTTTGAATTGCTATTTACACATCTCCAGTTTTTGGTAAAATTTTTGTTAGTCCTCTTCAAACAATATTTAAATCCTTGATAGAGAACTTGCGGATTTCCCCTTGCACTCTCAATAATTTCAACACAATCCATTGCAACTTTAATTTTCACACTGTGTTAACCGTATTGAAGTTCACTACGTACTAATAATTATACTAATAACTACTTAACCATGACAACTTAGAAAATACACCTATTGGTCGGAATGTCGTCATTTTGTAATTATTAAGTACAGGTAATAGATATGACTAATGACCTATTTCTGAGAAATATAAATATATTCCGATTATCTAATTCCAGATTTTGCATTTTGTAATCGCAAATACATCAATACACACAAATGGATAAGGCATTAGGATTAGGATTATAGGATAATAGGTTATTAAGAGTTTCTGGATGTTACGCACATTAAAATATTGTTGAATGTGAAAGTAACTTGATTATCTAGGGTTTTTCCTATTCCGCATATTGTTAAATCTATGGGAATTAATGAATCATCGCGGCGGCCTGTAATGAGACTCGGTTTTTGGTCAAAAAGGGATGCGGCCTGTATTGGCACTGTTTCAGGTAGTTTTCAAACGCGGCCCGTAATGGGACGGCCTGTATTGGGACTACACGGATATAATGCTTGAATTCAAAGGCAACAATTATGTATGTCGGTAGGTATTTATTTGAACGCTTCTCAAGCGCTCTTTATTCTAAATAAAGGGACTATTCTGGTTAAAAATTATCTTAAAGAAACATTGTTTTTCAAATAAAAATACTTATTCCCCCGAAAATAATTATTTCAAAATACTACAACAATGAAATAATCCTTTTCATTCGAACAAATGAATGAATGAAATAAATACAACATATCATTTAATAATGAATAAAAGCGATATCTATTTGGTTATTTGCTTATTTCTACGAGTTTAAAACAGTGGGGCATCTTGAGTGAAGGGTTTGTTTCTGTTTTTGCATTTAAAATCAGTATCCTATATCGGTTCTAGAAGAACACATACATAGGTGTCACTTGATTTTTTTTTTAATTAATATACCTAGTGTTAAAATATGGGTAGTGACAGTGACTGTGAACAAGCTGGCCCAAGTAATATAGCAAAAAAAAATAAAATATTTCCAAAATTATAAGGAAGATTTGGAAAAGCTGGAAGACTTTGAGAGATGGCTTTCTAGAAGTAAAAAGGGAAAAAAATTTGCGCAAGATGTAATATCTGCAGTAAAGACATTAATATTTCTAGTGGAAAAGATTCTCTAATGAAACACAGTCTTTCGATAATTCATAAACATATAGCAAGGATGATACGCAAACAGCCGCGTTTAACCGAATTTTAAAGAATAATATTGCCGAAGGTATGATTATTTAAATTATTTCATGTTTACAATAATTTTAATTATCTTGGTTTTAGCCGAGATCCGCTTGTCTGCATTTATTGCAGAACATAATTTGCCATTTTTGGTAATGGATCATTTGCCAAAATTAATAGCTAACATTTGTCCCGATTCAAAGATTGCTCAAGGCATATCGTGCGCCAAAAAGAAAACCACAGCTATTGTTCGAAATGTCATAGGTGCTGAATGTTTCGAAAATATATGTGAGGATATTAAATATAATAAATTTTCCCTTATTATAGACGAGTCTACAGATCGCTCAACGATAAAGCATCTTTGTCTCGTCGTCAGGTATGCAAAAGACAATTTAATCAGAGACTGTTTTTTTGTTCTTGTGAAATTAGATAGTGCGAATGCGGAAACTTTATATAATCATGTTATAAATACATTTGTCTCAAATTCTGTTCCTTATAAAGATAATATGATTGGCTTTGCTTCTGATGGAGCAAATGTAATGATGGGAAGACATCATTCCGTTACAACATTACTAAAAAAAGATATACCGAATTTATTTGTCATGAAGTGCATTTGCCACTCATTTCACTTAGTTGCTTCATACGCATGCGAAAAATTTCCAAATTTCCTTGAAAACTTAACAAGAAATATTTTTAATTACTTCAACTCTAGTCCAAAAAGAATCAGCAAATTCCAAGAGTATCAATTATTTTGCAATGTTAAAATCCACAAAATTTTACACCCGTCCCAAACCAGATGGTTATCGGTTGATTCAGCTGTTAAACGAATTCTGGAACAATACAATCCGCTCAGATTATATTTTACAACTGCTGTTGCAGATGGCGATGTCTCAACAGCTAAAAACATACTCGATCATTTAAATAATCCGCTAACCAAAGTCGTTCTATTATTTCTAGATTATGTTTTGCCACTCTTTAATAGTCTAAATCGTGAAATGCAATCAGAATCGCCAAAACTTTACACTTTATATAATAGTGTATCCAATATTTTTCGAACAATTTGTGACTGTTTCCTAAAACGTAACTATTTATTATCTACAGCATTAGAAAACATTGAATTTAAAAATCCACATAATTATCAAGCATTAGAAGATCTGTATTTAGGGGCAAATGTTAGAATGTATCTAGAAGAAGGTAAATTGAGTTCAGAAGAAATAAAATATTTGCGACTACGTTGTTTGGATTTTTACGTTGAAAGTTGTTCACAAATCACGACTAGATTTCCACTAAAAAACAACCCACTTAAAAAATTTAATTTCATTGACCCCGAGATAGTAAAAAGCGGAACTATAAGTTCAATAGCAGATATTGCTTTACTTTTTCCGAATTTAATACCACAAAACGAACTTGAAAATTTAGATAGCGAATGGAGGCAATTACGAAAATTTCAGCACAGATATGTTGGAATTCTGGGCTAGTGTCAGGGCAATAAAACGTGGTGATGAATCGAATGCCTTTCCATTATTATGTAATTTTATTCAAAATTTGTTGTGTTTACCACATTCTTCCGCAAATGTGGAACGAATTTTCCTCCATCAATTTAATGAAAACTAAACAACGTACTAAATTAAGCACGGAAACAGTCACAGGACTTCTTCATAGTAAAACATATATAAATAAAAATAGCTGTTTCGATTTTAAAATAGACAAAAAATTGATATTGAAAATAAATGAAGAAACATTAAAAAATATACGTGATGACGAGTAGAGTTTATTAACTACTATTATTATTAACGTCATTAGTTTTATAAAACATCATGTATATAATAATATAAGTTATTGTTAGTGTGCTTCATATATATTTACATTTTTATTATATTTACTAGTTATATGATACTATTAATAACTATTATTATATGTATTTTAGAAATTAAAATTGTTTTCATAAAATGTTTGATTTTAAACTAAGGATAAAGAAATCTACCGAATTCTACCGAATTTTCACGAACCATTCTACCGATTATCTCAACAGGTCACGGAACAACACTGGTTATGATTTTTTTTACTTTTTACATTTGTTAGCAGTTAGTTATAATTATCTCTATGTAAAAATGGTAAAATATGCACAAAATATTGGCGCAAATATGTTCTAATATACCGTGTGTCGCATTTAAGATGCAGACACCCCCATATTTTCGATATTTAAAGAAATACAGACTTGAATTTTTGTACAGTCATACATGATGATGGGTCACATTTTTTAAGATACTCAACTGAAATCTAAACTTTAAGCTCAGCCTACTACAAATTTAGAAACAGCGTCAATTCTTGATATTTTTCATCGCGTTAGAGATGCAAAAAAAAAATATTAAAGAAAGTTCAGAATAATATTCTAACCCCATGTACAGAGTTTAATGACAAAATTCGCATTTTTATTTATTTATTTTTTTAATAATAATAATATAGTTATTTACGAACCAAGTGCGTGAAATCATATTTCGCGAATGAGTGACCAGTTTAAAGCGCGAGCCGCAGGCGAGCGCTTTATGGACACGAATTCGCGAAATGTTTCACGCACGAAGTTTGTACAATATTTTTTGTACGAGAACTATAAACAATAATAATATTTATCTAAAATATAAATATAATTTCAAAATTTTTATATTTATATGTATTTTTAACAATATTACTAGTATGTGTCAGTATGGCCGAGCGGTCTAAGGCGCCAGACTCAAGGTTTAGCTTGCCCGTTATACGGCTTCTCGAGCGTTCTGGTCATCTCTGAGGGCGTGGGTTCGAATCCCACTTGTGACAATTTTTTTTTTAGTTTTCTATAAATTTAAAAAATAATATTTGTTGCTGTTCTGACATTGAATTACATACCTTCCAAATATAACAATTTCTATTTCATTTCCTTTTATTTTCATAGAAAAACAACGAACTGGGTAGCATATTATTAAGGTTAGGGATTTATGATTTTAAAATGTCACTAAATTAATCAAGTTCCAGGAAGTACCAATTTACTTTTACGCACTCGTGCGTAAAGTGACTTTTTACGCACCCAAATCGAATCGTGAAATGACAGGTTTTGATAAGCGAGTACAAAAATTTATTTTCATCCCTTCTTTAGCAGCTGATGTTATGCAGCCCAAGTGAGTATTTTATTAATAAATTTATGTGCATTGGAATTAGGTAGAATCTTAAGTATTAGCGACAGTCCAGTTGTATTTTACGTTTTATATAATAATAATTTATGTTCATCCCTTTGACTACAGTAGCATAGGATAAGTCAACTTAAAGGAAAATAAAATTTTAATCGTGGTCACAATTCTTCTTACATATCCCCCCCCTCCCGCGAATTAGATAGTTTTGAGAGCATTTTTATCTTTAAAAATAGGAATAACGTAATTAACGCAGATTTGGGTCCTATACCAGGTTCTTCTTTATTTGAGTTAATTGACAGTTACATGTTATTAAAGCAAGAAAAATATGAAAACCATTAAAAAATATTCGAATTCATGGAATTTATTTTTAAATTCGTTTCATTACAATATTTGCCATTAAAATATTCTGACTCAACATTAATTTCCAAATTTATATTTCAACATAATTTAAGGCTTAGTTTCATAATTGGATCCTTAATATATGTTAAATTACTGCTTTTATAATATTTCTAAACGGTTTTTCTATAGAATTTACAAATAATGGTTAATGCTCTTGCATTATTCATGCAAGAGCATTAACCCATTTACCCAAAACGAAGCTTTTCTGAAAAACGAAAACGTTTTTTTAAGAAGCATAAAGAATAAATAACTATTTCTAATAGTTTCTATGTGTATATTTTTGTGTTTTTGTAAATATAATATAAAACTAGCTTATAAATTAAATAAATCGTGTTTTTTCTATATTTCTTGATTTTACTGTTTAGTTACTCGTCTAAATTCCGGGATGCTGATTTATTGACAGACGTGCCTAATTCTGGCACAAAGTTCATCTCGATTTCTGGGCCTTGTTTTATAAACTTTATTTTTTACCATTCCCCAAAAATAAAAATCGAGGGGTGTAATATCGGGAGACCTCGGAGGTCACAGTTCAAAAGGACTGTTTCTTCCTATCCAGCGCATAGGAAATGTTTCGTTCAACCATTGACGAACAATTCTTGAATTATGGATGGATGCACCATCTACCTGCAAATACATATCCTGTCGCACATTAAGAGGAAGATTTTCAACTGCATCCCAAAATTCCTTATCGAAGAAGTTAACTAAACGACCAGCATTCAATGAATCATTAAAGAAAAAAGGACCAATTACTCGGTCTTCTAAAATCCCACACCAGGCATTGACTTTCTGGGAATATTGGTCTTTACAATTTATAAACCCAATGACGATTATCTCTGGCCAAGTATCTACAGTTTTGAGACGATACAAAATTCGTGGTAAATGTAGCCTCATCAGTAAACATAATCTTTAGAAAATGTCTGTCTTTTAAAAAATTACCTTGGATCCAATAACAATAGTCTAATCTTTTATTATCAGCACCTTCTTTCAATGTATGTAAGAAATTCGGTTTATCGGGCTTGATTTTGTGCCGAACGAAACATCTTCTGATTTTATCCTTGCTAATATTCAGTTGAGACGATAAATCTCGTAGGCTCATGCATGGATTTGCTCGATTTGCCGCCAATATATCGTTATCTTTAGGATGCGGGTGTATTCGATGAGGTTGAACATTCCGATGGATTTTAATTTTAACACAGCTAGTTTCATTGAAAAGAACATTTACAACGGTTGCTTTTCCATGCGTAATGGGAGCACGTTGGGGATGTCTCAAGTTAAACTCTGCAGCAACTTCTCTGCTACTACGAGCATGATCACCAAACACCCGGATTGTTTATATTTTTTCTCTTAATGTTAATGGCATTTTACTTCTCTGACCACTGATTGGAACTTAATGCAATAGACTCAAAGTTTAATCTGACTTACATTTAGCACCAGTGTCAAATTATTACTATCCATAGCACTCTAATTATCAATTTGAAAAATAAACGTAATAATTTTATGTATAGACCAAAAAAATTAAAATGCGAATTTTATCATGAAACTCGGTACATGGATACTTTTAATAATTTTTTTATATCTCTAATGCGAAGGAAAATATCAAGAATTGACCCTGTTTGAAAATTTGTAGTAGTCTGAACTTAAGGTTTAGATTTCAGTTGAGTATCTTAAAAAATGGGACCTATCAACATGTATGACTATGTAAAAATTCAAATCTGTATTCCTACAAATAACGAAAATATGTGTCTTCATCTTAAATGCGACACACGGTAGAAAAATAACAAGTGTTCATTTGAAAAATCAATCTAGGTTACTTTGAAATTTTGATAGAATAAGTTGCAAATATATTAGTATGTGTTTGTTGTTCCGGAAACGTAAATCCAAATGACATTTAATAATGTCAATCACAAATATCAGTTAGTGCATAAAATAATCGTGCGTCGATTCTGGTTTAAATAAATTGCTTCTCAATTTTAAAATGGCTTTCACTTTAGAACATAAATTTTTTTTTGTCCAGGCTTATTTTCGGGGTGGTAATAAAATTGATGATTTATGGGTTTATTCAGTTCAAGATTGCATGGTAGAACTTCAAGTTGAGTTTCTACATTTTGTAATATATTATATACAATTTAAGAATACTTTGGATAGAACTTTAAAACTTTTTTCTGAAACTGGTAGTCTCTTAAGAAAATCAGGCAGCGAAGCAGTTAAGAAACGTACACCTCAACTTGTCAATCGTGTTGAAGAAATAATGGAAAATGAACCACAAACATCTGTTCGACATTTGAGTCAACAAATAAAACTTTCTGTTGGTACAACTCACAAGTTATTAAAAAAAGATATGCAACTTTATCCATACCGTGTCACAGCAGTACAAGAATTGTTAGAAATTGATTACCCACGTAGACTACAGTTTTGTAATTGGTTTGTAAATATGAACAATAATGGAGAACTTTCGCAAAGAGTCATCTTTACTGATGAAGTATGGTTTTATAAAACGGGATACCTAAATTCACAAAATACAAGAATTTGGAGTAGTGAAAATCAACATGTAATTAATGAAGAATCGCTACATTCAGAGAAAATTGGTGGTTGGGCAGCGATAAGCCAAAGGCGAATCATTGGACCAATAGTTTTTCAGGGAACGTTAACTGCTCAAAGGTAATTTTACAACCATTTGTAAATCAGTTGCATGATGATGAACTTCAAAATGCATATTTCCAACAAGACGGAGCACCTTGTCACTGTACTGCGGAATCTTTGGATTATTTAAGAGAATTTTTTGATGAGCGTATAATTAGTCGAAATACTGAAATTGCCTGGCCTGCATGTTCATGCGATTTAACACCTTGCGACTTCTTTTTGTGGCCTTATCTAAAAAATAACATATTTCGAACACCTATATTGAATTTGAATGATATGCTACAGAGAATCGAACAGAAATGCATGGAAATTAATAACAATCCAGTAATGTTGCAGCATATCATCAGAAATTTTGAACGGAGGATTTTAAAGTGCATTGATCTTGAAGGACAACATTTTCAACATTTGTTATAGTTTTCAATAAATACCTATTATTTGTTATTTATTTGTATGTATGAAACTGTCAAAATATACGACTTCGTAGGTTAAGTAGTAAATTTTAATTTACGACATACTTCAAAATGCTCTCAGTAAATCACATGCTACTAGATTGACTTTTCAAATGAACACTTGTTATTTAAATTTCACAAAATTTATTTAACGAGGTTTACATAACTCACATTTGTTAAATTTATACATTTAAAAACTGTTTACGACGATAATAGAAATGTACATTTAGTTTATTAAAACAAATTTATGTGTAAACATGTTTAGTACCCTATAGTATAATAGTTAGGGTCGAACAGATGAGCCACATATTCTCACTACCTACAATATTTGTGTAAATTCTTAGATTTTTTAAATAATACTTGCGTTGATCATTTTATATTTTTAATTTAGTTTGTAACGTGCTCTTTAGCAGTAAGAACCTGATGAAGCCACTGTGCTGTCGAAATAATTGTCGTTTTACGATTACGTATTAAAAAGTGAACATTTTAATTTAACCATTAGTTTTATTTCTATTTTTAGGGATCTTCATTAAGTAAAAGCCGAATCAATTTAATTATTGAATAAATATTACATAAGTTACTTTCCAGTGTTTCATTGTATCTAAATTAACAGCATTGACCTGCCCGAACTTCCGTAAGTGATAATGTATTATATATGCAGTACCTAATGTTGAAATATTAAACTTTCGAATGTATTTCTATGCAAATTATTATTTTCATTTGAGTTTCGCTGACCCTATCAGACTTTCGTGTCGGATTGTTGCTTGAACCTTTATGTTCAGCAGAATATTCATCAGAGAACGTAATGGATATGCTACATACTGAGAAACTAATACAATGCATAAAAACTGTCACGATATTTTTTTTTAAAAACCACAATTATGAGATTGATTAAAAATACGGTGAAATTAATTCTAATGAAAGCAGTTATGAATAGTTAATATTGACAGAAAGTTTTAAAAGCATAAAAATAATTAAAAATCATTAAGATAACTTAAAATTCTTATTTAACTATTAAATTGATTGAACTCTAGCTTGGCACTTGGTGAAACATCTTGATAAATTCACGATGAAAAAAGAACACTTGGTTATATGTTTCACTAAATTTTATTTACATAAAATAAGACAATTGTTTCGGACTCTGCAGTCCATTTTCAATTAACATAGGAATAAATTTTCTAAAGTATAAATAGATGTATGTAACTACAAAATAGAAAGAGGATAACGTTACTGACAAATTTTCGTGTAAATGGAAACGGGTGTATTTTAAGATACAATATAATTATTCAATAGCTCATTAAATTCAAATAACTGCCCTCATTATCGGCGAAAGGCTAAACTCTGTTTGCTCGTTTACAATGTTTAACGACTTATTTTTCGCCTTTGAAATTTCTAATATTTCCAGGAGATTTAATCTTAATCCTTTTGAAGAAGAGTGTAATATATTAAAATTGTCCGATGAGATCATATGGTTGTTATCAATGCAGTGTTCTGAAATCCCTGAGCATTTCCTAGAATTTAAAATGGCTTTTCTGTGTTCAGTAATACGAGTGTGAAAACTTCTACCTGTTTGCCCGATGTAAAACGCATCACAGGTCATGCAATTGACTTTGTATATTCCACATTTTTGTGTTTTTTCAAATCTATCTTTATTGTTGGCCCACAATTTACCTTATTTAACTGATTAAAGCCTACAAAGGTAAGATTATAAATGATTAAATGATAAGAATACAGGTGCAAACCTTTAATAAAGGTCTTGAAGACGGAAATTGTGACGAATTAAGCGTCGAATTTCTTCACTGAACTATGATTTGATACAAATGGAACAGATATGCGTTACACACATCTATATCTGTACACATGGACATACACCTTATATTTTCCAACATTTAGTTCTGCTTTAGCAAATTTTGTCCTATTAGGTGTCACCAGATAAGTCTGGTAAGATCTGACAGACAAAGAAGGCTATGCCGAAAGTATCCATTATACATATTTTCCTCTTCTGTACTGGTATAGCTCAACAAGAGAAAATCGCTACTTTCGGGATAGTCTCCTTCATCCATTAGATGTTACCAGATTTATCTTGTGACACCTGTTAGGACAAAATATACCTACGAGGTGTTGCATCAAACTTTACTTCGCTAGCCAAACTGACGAAGTCTATTGTTGTGACAGAAACAGGTGTCTTTGACGGAAGTAGATGTTGGGAAATGCAAGGTGTATGCCCATGTGTACAGATACAGGTATGTATAATGCATATCTGTTTCATTTGTAATAAATACGTAATGCGTGCTTAACATATTGTGATGACTCATCCAACGACGCATCGCGCGTCATATCTCTGGCGTTTTCTCGAGGCATGCAGAACGCTCTAGAAGAGTATTCGTCGAGGAAGGGATTGAATCATTCCATACCGAATTATCGCGGATTAAATACATAAATATAAATACATAAATGTGCTTATTGTTAGTAATTAGTTTTAAATTGTTATTCGTTTTATTATTAATATAGTGTGTGTCTAAAGTTATCGTTAGTTTTATTTAAGAACCCGAAAAGACAAACTTTACAATATTGATGTAGTCAAATTTCTTTGGTATATGATTTGATATCTGCAATTATGAACAAATTTAATGGAAATATCGGATTAATAATTACTTAATCTATATTTCCAACAAATTTTTCTTACATGGCAATTCAAGAACGGATGAATAATTTAATTAGTATAATTTTTATTTTAACGATGGAAGTGGCTTAAAGATATGCTATTATTTATTTTGACTATATATTTTTTTTCTAATAGACGACGAGAACTTATTTTTTCGACACGCCTCGTACATATAAAAACTTAACCAAAATTCATATTCTTAGTTTGCTTATAAGTAGAGACTGGAAAATATGCCCTAAAAAGTTTGCCAAATACGCATGCAATATGCACTTAAAAAATCCCTAAATATGCACTTACAATATGCAATATGCACTTATGATGTGCATTTATTTATTATGTTTTAGGAAATTAAAATTCATTTGTCGTATTTACAAATTGTATATTTATTTATTACAATAAATTGTCGTATTTACAAATTATATATTTATTTATTACAATAAATAACCATATATTTCTTTAAATTTTCCATAGTTAAATTATGTCTACGATCTGTAAGTACATAAATGTTCTTTCAACATCGCAAGATGTGATCGGTGCATTCTTAAAACTAGGTATTAATGAGGGGCTTATATTAATGTGTTCATTAAAATTTCCATTAATTACATTATTTATAGATTTTAATGTAACAAAACCTCCATTTTTGCTTAGAATTGCGGCTAATTTTTCTGTAATTCCTTTTGCTTAGAATTACGACTAATTTTTCTTTAATTCCTTTTCCAGTCAATCCGTTGACTTTTCCAATTTTCTCTTCAATATCATTTACAATGCCAACACCATCATTTAAAGATAAATTTCTATCTTCTAATCTAGTAATTGCCTGTTCAATTATCGCAAAATTAGATTTAATATATGATAGCTGATTTTGTATTGTCGAATTATTGAAAATTACGTTACACTTTTCTATGGCAAGACTGGTTGCTGAATCAAATTGAGTTACAACATTTTTGATGCCTTCGTAATTATCAGCAAGAAACACAGCACATTTAAGCCATGTTCCCCATCTTGTTAAGATAGGTTCTGGTGGCAATGGAATGCCGGGAAGCATTTCGTTATATAATTGCACTCGTAAGGGCGCTTTTAAAAATACTTTTTTGATATTACTAATTAAATTATTTACATGTGGAAACTCTAATCTAACTTTTTCAGCAACCCTATTTAAACCATGAGCCAAACAAGTACAATGGATTAAATTGGGAAAAAAAATTTTCAGACTTTGAGCTGATTTTAACATATACGAAGCGGCGTCAGTTACCATTAACAGAAATTTTTCAAAAGGTACTTTGTCGGGTAAAAAGAAATTCGCTAAGGACTCATTAATAAACCTGGCTATGGTAACATGATTTGTTTTGTCTAAATTACCTCTTTTAGATTGAGTTGAACCATTTAAGGTTCCAATAATCAAATTAGCAACCTGACGGCCCTTCGTGTCGGTAGTTTCATCAACAGAGACCCAAACATTTTGGTTTTTCAACTCCTTTCTAATACCATCGGTAACATCTTCATAAATTTCGTTGATGTATTTCTTGCGTAGAGTTGAGGAACTGGGTACATAAATGGATTTATCATCGACTTTGCAATAAGTTTTCAGGAATTCTTGAAATATCGGATTGTCCAATTTATGTAAAGGAATATTACAACCCACAAAAAGATTTCACAAATCTTTGGAAAATGCTTCTTGTGGATTCTTCGAATTATTGAGAAAACTTTCCTCCAAAAGTTGCTGCCGCGGTTTATTCAAATTTTCAGAAACCCTGTTCTGATGAAATGTTGTGTTCAAATGTTGCACTACTTGAAATTTCTTCTGGCAGGTAATCTGTGTAACAAACATATATTTTTAACATTCAGTTATAATAATATAATTATTATTAATTACTATATTACTACAAAAACTAGAAAAATAAATTGTCTGGTTTTGTAAAGTTCTCCAGTTGTTTAAATTTGATTGATTTTGGTTATTTTGGTGTTTATGACAAAGAAACATTACAAAGATATATTAGCTTTAAAGAACATAAAATTAAACATATCTAATAATAATTTATTATGAAATTGTTTCATTATATTTATGAACACAAAAAAAAATTCTCATAATTGTAGAACTTGTTATTGACAAAATATTTCAAAATTCAACTTACCCTTTTGTCGCAGTGTGCACAAAACACTTTCTTCGTCAATAATTTTTAGTGCACTGCAATCACTTATCCATTTTTTTATTAGAGATGACTTCGCTTTAGCTATCTTCGGCTCTTTTTCTTATATTGATATTAGCCGTACGGTATAATATACCTGCATTAATACCTACATTTCTGAAAAGGATTTCTTACGTAAGTTCTAATTGCCCTGTAAACCGATTATCAGTACAGTTAAATCCTATTTTTGGGAAAGTCCATCTCATTATTAATGAGATGGACTTTTAATGAGTCATTAATGCAAAGTTGAAGGAATGCTAATCCCTTCACGTTTACACAAACAAATTAAATATCTTTAAATATCAGATTTTATTATGGTTCTTATGAAAATGGCGAATATATGCATAAATATGCAAAATAATTATGAAATATGTACGTGCATATGCAGTTATGGTACAGTGTCCAAATATGCATTATATGCACTAAAAAAATGGTAAAAAACGTATTCTGAGGGGGGGGGGGGGGGGAATGGATAAGTACACAGTATAGAAGGAATATACCAAAAAACAACAAATATGCATTTTGCATAAAATCCAGTCTCTACTTATAAGTAATAAATAAGATAACAGCTATTTATAGTAACAGCTATACGGAAACAGAAACTATTTCAATTCATGAAGCGATACGTTTCAAATCCAATCACGTTAATTATTACAAAATTACTCTGTCTGTTGCATTTCCAACATTAAAGTGACAACAATCTTGATAGCAATTCTAACGTCTGCTCCGGAACATCTGCATTTATGTACATCACGTTAAGGCAAGTGTTCAAGTTCAAATTGCTGTTACAGTAAACATATATATTTAGATAAGGTTACAGGCGGTGTTGAAAGTATTTTGTTTTCATAATTTTATGCTTGTTTTGAAAAATAATCGAAACGGAAAAAAGCCTGCCATATAGTATAAAAACGCTACCAACACTCACGTATTTGGCATATGTCAGGTAATTTGAGTAGGTGCTGAAAAAGGTTAACCAAAAATCTAATAGTATAAATGATTCATTGTAAATGAATGCATTTCTCGTGTCATGCGAAAAAGGACATTCTATATTTGAATGTGCTGATAACTGAATGAGTAACCGTTATTTTAAAACCACATAATTCATTCACAATATTCAGCGATCTCGGAAGATATGTTAAGGTCAAATATTAAGGTTTAATATTCCATTGGGTAGTTAAAGCAATCATTTTTAACAGCAATATTTAGAATTTTTTCTAATTATATTATTAATATTCTATATAAATATTAAAACGTATGTACGAAGCAATTTTTACGAAAATTGTTTTCGAGGTGGTTCTAAACCGGGCGCCAATGCTCTCTGTAATTGGATTTTAACTTTTGGGAGATACTAAGGCATAGATTATTATTATTGTTATAAATTGTTAATTTAAAGTAGTTTGCAACTTCTGCGGCCAATGTCTATATATGAAATTACGACCTCTTAACAAACATTTTAGTACGTAATTGCAGATTTGTATTTGCCACCTCTTTAGTTATGATTATGAATCTTTCCATAAAACCAGAAACCATTCTTGATCTATGAAAGTAGGCAGTTTTATAAAAAGGAGATAAGTTATTTTTGTCAAACTATCGTCATATTTCCATTCTATCTAACTTTGCGTAGAAGGTATTTGAACAAGTTATACAGGGTGGTCCTTAATTTCTTCGAAAATTTTAGGGTGCGATTCCTTGGGTTATCTCGAGAGAAATAGTTCCTATAAACATTTGTCCTAAAGTTTTCCGTTATAGAGATACGAGCTGATTAATTTTTCACCAAAAAAATTTTTATTTCAAAAATTTAGAAATCGATTTAGGGAACTGTTGTGTTGGTTATAATGTTTACAGCATTTATTTGTACTTACGTAACTGTCATAAGTATTATCAAACAATAATTAATTTGAAAGTTCGTACCTACAAATCTTTTTTTGTAATTATGGTGAATTATACAAATGCTGAAATGGCAGATATGTATTTTGTGTACGGTCTAGCTAATGGAAATAGTTATGAAGCAAGGCGTATTTACCAACAAAAATATCCTCGACGACTTGTACCTTGTGCGGAAACCTTCAGTAATATTCACCGTCGTCTAGCAGAAACTGGTACATTTGAGAGAAACAAAAATACTCCGGGAAGACCTCAAACTAAAAGAACACCCGATTTAGAGGAAGCTGTTCTGCAGATAATCGATGAACATCCAGAAACCAGTACAAGAAAGATTGGTGTAACGGTAAACGCAAGCCATCAAACCATCTTAAGGATATTACACGATCAACAATTATATCCTTTCCATATTCAGAGAGTACAGGCTGCAATTGAATAGGAGGATAGAAGCCTGCATATTAGCTGTTGGTGGTTATTTTCAACAGTACCTTTAGGGTTTATTGTAACCGTTTCTTTTTTTTTACATTAAAATTTTTTCTTTGAAAAATTAAACAGCCTGTATCTCTACAACGGAAAACTTTAGGACAAATGTTTATAGGAACTATTTCTCTCGAGATAACCCAAGGAATCGCACCCTAAAATTTCTTGACGAACTTAAGGACCACCCTGTATATTCTAGAATTTATGAAAATATTAAAAGTCAGTTCTTATCCTAAAACCAGTATTGATTTTTCCTGGGCGTTCCACTCGACTAATTTGTGTAGTGTCTTTCAAGTCTTGAATGCAGTTCTGGCTAGGAGCTGTTAGGTAGATGTTATAGATACTAACTTTTCGCCCGCATTTGATACTACGAGGAGGTATTGATATCTAGTTAACCTAGGCCCTTTTCCTTGAACTAAACGAAAACTTGTTATAATGGGAAGAAACAATGACATTTTAAAAGTGTCACTGTCAAATCTTACGTCAAGAAGTTGAAGTATTGCTGTATAAAAAATTTTAAAGGAAAGCATGTCGAATGCATCAAAATCGATCAATTTCAGGCATCATAAAATACTTGTATTTGAAGAGGTTAAATGGTAAGGAAATTTACGAAGATATGCTTAACACACTTGGCGATCAATGCCCATCATATGCGACTGTCAAAAATTGGAAAACTTTCCGTTGAAGATGAGAAGCAACTAAAAAGACCGATTTCGGTGTTCACCCCCGAAAATATTGACGCAGTTCATATCATGATATTATCAGACCGTCGAATTGGGCTGTAACATATAGCTGAGGACTAACAAATCGGAGACTGTGGCTTATAAGTGAATAAAATAAAATTAAAAAACTTAAAAAACCCTTACCGCAATAGAATTTAATGATTCTAAATACGTATTTCTACAATCACGTTGTCATCTTCAGTAGAAAAAACAGTGTAACACTTGAACGCACAAAAATACTCACAGAAGGATTATTCTGAACGTCTTCTAGTTTAACACATGGGTTTTTTTTAAGTTTTTTAATTTTATTTTTTTCATATAGCTGAGGCACTAAATATTTCATATGAGCGCGTCCATCATATACATAATTCAAGTCGATTTAGATATGAAAAAAATCTCTGCAAAATAGATTCAAACGAGCAAGAGTGAAAGCATCACGGTGAATCTGTGCGCGTTTTGAAGGAGATCCAGATTTTCTGAACCGTCTTGTAACTATGAATGAAGCATAGGTACATTTTTACGACCCAGAAACAAAACAGTAATCGATGGAGTTCCAGCATCATAGTTCTCCAAAGCCTAAGAAATTTCGAGTTGAAAAATCCGCTGGAAAAGTTTTTGTTTCAGTTTTTTTGGGAAATCCGTGGAATAATTATAATCGATTACCTAAAAAAAGGGTCAGACCATCACTGGAAATTCTTATTCTAAATTACTAACCACCCTGAGAAAGAAAATTAAGGAGACAAGACGTGGCATGTTAGCGAAAGGTGTGTTGTTTTTGCAAAATTTTTGCTCTGCATACAAATCGCGCATTACTATAAATACAATTTGGGATCTAGGATTCGCATTACTGGAACACCGGCTCTATTCCCCAGACTTAGCCCACTCAGACCATTATCCGTTCCCTCGTTTGAAAAAAAGTTTAAAAGGACGTCAATTTTTGTGTAACGAAAAAGTAATAGAAGCTGCGAAGGGCTGGATTGCTGACCAAGAAGAATATTCTTTTAGAGGGGTTACAGGATCGCTGTATTAAGTGTATTAATTTAAGAGAAAACGATGTTGAATAACAAAATATTCCCAACTTTAAATTGTTTTCACACGTATCAAATTCGAAACTCACGGATCACTTACAGAGACAAACCTATTGCGAATACAAGGCAATCGCTCAAATCCTCTATCTGTTTATAAACCTTTAATAGCCGTAAATAATCGCTTGCATCGATAAGTACTTCCTGATATGGAAATAAGGTGATATGTGAATTTTTAAATATTAAAAATTTAGCATCGAAAACACTTTTATTACGTATCGTTGTGTTGGTTGGCTGGGCCGTACAGATGTACGCTGTGTGACCCATGTGGCCCACAGGTGGCAAGTTCGACAGCCGTATCCTAAAGCAATATTGCAAGGGCGTATTAATTTTAAAATCGAATTCGACGGATGTTAGTAATATTTCATTAACACTTCTAAATATTCGAAATTTTCGCCAAATATTTCGTCAATTATTTAACATTTTTATAACAACATAAAAATGAATAATATAATTACAAAATAACTTAATTTTAGTCATAATCGAACGTTCAGATGATATTTGAATTATTATGTAGTCGCAAATCTACGAGTTTTTTTAATTATTTGTGACTGGAACATAAAGGGGTGTGGTACCCTTAGGTGCAAACCCACACACCTTAGGGACGTGTTAAAACTTGTTAAAACCTGTTCAAATACCTCAGGTAGTATATAAAATTCTTTTTGTTTTAAATGTTTAATTGAAGTAGCAAAAGTTAGTGATAATTATGAATGGATGAAACGAACTATTTTCGAAATCAGTATGAGAAAATAGAGTTAAAAATATTAGGTGTAACCACCATCAGTAAATAAGATAATTAATCTTAAACAAAAAAAAGTTTATTATTACAGTTGTACATATTTTAACAAAAATTATTCCTACTGTGGCAATTATTTAAAAAAGAGCATTTAAATTTAATTGATTAAATATTGTTTATTGTTAAAATGAAGTAAATAAGATAATTAATCTTAAACAAAAATAGTTGATTATTACAGTTGTACATATTTTAACAAAAATTATTCCTATTGTGCTAATTATTTAAAAACGAACATTTAAATTTAATTGATTAAATATTGTTTATTCTTAAAATGAAGTAAATAAGATAATTAATCTTAAACAAAAATAGTTTATTATTACAGTTGTACATATTTTAACAAAAATTATTTCTACTGTGCCAATTATTTAAAAAAGAACATTTAAATTTAATTGATTAAATATTGTTTATTCTGAAAATGAATGTGCTTTTCTGTTTAGAGTTTTCAACAATATTATTACATAATAAGGAAGTCAAGTTAGTATGTTTCCTGCTCGTTTAATATTAAATTAATTAAACTAACCTGTATGAGTCCTTAGGTGAGCTTTTAAATGAGAGCTTTTCCCATATACTTTGTGACAACCATCGTACGAACATTTGTGTGTCTTCCTTGTCTGCGAGGGCGTCTGTCTGGAAGTCAAGGTCGATCTAGAAGGCGCGGAAGACTTCCTCGACATTGTACTGTCGGCTTTACGTTTCTTAGGCGGTTCTACTGCTTCCTTGCGGACAAAAGCATTTTGATTTCTCGACGGGGAATCCGAATAAGTGCCATTGTAAGTGTCTTCTTCGATGATTGTGAGATTCCCTTCGGAGTCGGAAGGGACTTCCGGCACGGGCTCCTGTTTGATGCGAGTCAAATCGGTCAAAATCCTTGCCACCATATAAGATGAGGATTCCGTAGGATTAGTGGTGACTGGTTCCACTTTAACGTAAGTGTTTGGCATCGGCGGGACGGGTTCCACGATAACGGCAGGACCACAAGAACTTATGAAACGTTGTTCGTGTCGAACGTATGATCTTGATAAATCCAGTGGTCTGCTGAAGTGATCCTTGCTGTGTGACATTTCCAGCAAACACTGGGCCGCAAAATTGATGTCATCCATTTCGGTGATTTTTGCGTTAATTGCGGTACCAAAGCTATTATATTCTTAAAAAAAAAACACTTGCTATCAACACTGTTTTGATCAAGGTAGACGATAAAATTTCCGAAACGAAAAAATCTTGAAAACACTGAAATTACACTAAAATCAAACTTCCGCGTTGTTCGTAATTTTGCGTTTTATTTCTTTTTATTTTTTTCGATCCTCGGAGTTCACCGCGTTGCACTACACACACTGTCAGAACCGGGAAAGAAAAAAAAAGATAAGGTAACAGAACGTCAGGTGACGAAATGATAGACGCTCATTTCTCAAAGGAGGCGTGGACGCACAAGCACGGCGGATCTACGTAAAATTTATCGAATGCCGGCTACAATCCAACATTCGCGCATCACACTAACAGACTGCAGGCAGCTTACGATCACGATCCCCTCCAAAGACCCGTTTCAGTTCGTTCATTCCCTTCCACAATATGCGCCATCCCTTCGGTTTCTACTTCCATTAGGTTCGCCACCCTTCTTGTATATGTATATGTGTATATATATATATACGTATCTCTTTGTTTTATTGTGTACATTTGCACCTGCATCAATCGCTGAAACGCCCCCACTGCGCCCGTCCCATAATTAATTACATGACGACTCAATTAAGTAAAGCTGAAGTCTAGCATTGAAATGCGATTATTCAATACTTGGAATTTATAAAAATAGAACTTGTATTTAAAGGAGAATCGTTAAGATTTATGGATCTGCTTTCAGTTTTTAAAACTCCAAAAAATTCGATATCCTAATTCTAATATAAGGAACGCTATATAATTTGGTATATTTTTATTAGTTAGATTATTCTAGTACTTTTGTGTCTGATATACGAGGGATGTTTCCAAAGTTCTGAAAATTATATTATAATTTCTTTGTTTTATTAATTTTCATCTACAGAGAGAGCGAAATTGGTTGTCCTGATCCTACACCACTTTCTGCTAATCACATGTCGACATTTACATTTTGACGAGCGGTTATGCAGTGGCGTAGAATGTTTTGATATTTTGTGATAAATATGGGCAGTTAGTCAACGTACTAGACACTTTCGTGATGAATGTGATCAAACATAATTGATTCATGAAACAAAAGCTTTATACGTGCATATAACGTATAGACATATTTAAAACATTTTTGTAAAAACATAATTGAATTTAGAATTATAGGTTACACTATTTTACATTTTATTTTTACCACACTAGCAAATGATACTATAAATCACTATAAATCCTGCAGATATGTGAATGCTAATAGTATAAATTTGCTTTTCATGAAATGTATAAGTAAATTAAGGATTTATTCTATTTTATTTTGTTACAATATGAAAATACAGGGTAGCATATACATAACAAAAAATTGAATCGATTCTGCCTTTACTTGATGTAAATCCATATCAAATGATAAAAACACACAATGTTGTATTAGATTTACACTTTATTTAATAATATTTAATAATGACTATATAACAGCTGTTTCACCGTACAACGGTTTCTTCAGATATAACAAGCGGTACTATAACACATTTTACTTAAACGTAAATATTTTTTATTTTATGACTTAATGGTATTCTCAGAAATTGGAAACCGAAATATTTTTACCCGCCTCTTTTAGTATAAGGGATACATATACGAGGGTTGGTTGATGGGAGAGTGACTTTTCAATGAAAAAGTTGTTTAGGGGTAAAAATATATTTTATTTTTCAACATAGTTCCCTTGCAATTCCACACACTTAATCCAGCGGCTTTCCAATTTTTTTAAACCACGAAAAAAGTAATCTTTTGGAAACTCGTCAAAATATGCATTCGTTTCGGCTATCACATCCTCATTTGTGCCGAATCTTTTTCCACCAAGCCATTTTTTCAAATTTGGGAACAAGAAGAAGTCCGACGGAGCCAGATCTGGTGAATATGGTGGATGCGGCAGCAATTCGTAACCCAATTCTTTGAATTTAGCGGATGCAATCGCGGACGAATGAGAGGGTGCGTTATCTTGATGGAACAAAATTTTCTTTTTAAATAAACGAGGTCGTTTTTTCTTTAGTTCCGTATCGAAAAGCGTCAGTAAATTAGCATAATATTGGCCAGTTATTGTGCTTCCCTTCTGTAAGTAATCAATAAAAATTACGCCTTGGCAATCCCAAAAAATGGTAGCCATAACCTTATTGGCTGAAAAAAACGTTTTTGCCTTTTTTGGAGCACGTTCTTCGGGAGAAGTCCATTGTTTTGATTGTATTTTGGCCTCTGGCGTATAGTGATGTATCCAGGTTTCATCTACGGTGACATACCGAGGAAAAAATTCTGTTGGATTACGTTTTAACAAAAGTAAACAGTCACTGGAAATTGATGCACGAGTGCGCATTTGCTCTGCAGTTAGCAAACGCGGCACCCACCTTGCGGTTAATTTTTTTAAATGTAAATATTCGTGTAGAATATTGTGGACCCGTTCGGTTGAAATGTTTACAGCATTAGCTATCTCGCGTAATTTCACCCGGCGGTCATTTTTTAGAATAGCACGGACCTTAGCTATCATTTCTTCAGTAGTTACGCTTTCTGAAGGCCCAGGACCTTCAGCGTCATCCGTGGTCATATGACCAGTTTTAAAGGCAGCAAACCACTTGCAAATCATTCCATGCGAAGAAGCAAATTTACCATAATACTTATGTAACTTTTCTTCAGTGTCTTTAATGTTCTTTCCGCGTAAAAAGTAATGTTTTATTAACACACGAAATTCCTTTTTATCCATTTTTAAATAATATAATAACTTTAAACGTCTGCCAAATGTAAACTAACTGACAGATCTGCATGAAATTTTGACAGTAGACGTCTAAAAGGTAGCTGAAGTTAGCAATACAGTCATTATTGCGACAGTGGTGCCAACTTATGAAAAGTCATTCTCCCATCAAACCACCCTCGTAGATAATATAAATTATATTATAAGTGACACATATCTAACAAAATATTTCAATCAAAAATAGGAAATAAATTCGACAGAGGGGAGGAATTAAGCTCTGTTTTGTCATTTAATAATTTATTTGAAAATTTTTGTTTATTAATTTACATTGCTTCTAATAAATCGAATTTCTTACTTTTCTTTTCTTCGTGTAGGATCTTGAAATTATTATTAAAACTATGGCTTTCTTCAATTAAATGGTTGGAGTATGCTGAATCTGTTTTCCCATTTCTAAACGACAACATAATTTGTCTAAACGACAACATAATTTGAAACATACTTGAGTGGGTAAAACCTCACTACATTTGTATAATACCAAAGTATTTTTAATAATATAAAAAAATATTATTAAAAATGTGGTGTGAAGAACACAATACAAGTTCATTTATGTATTTTTGAATGTATCTTCTCCAAAGACGTAGATACGTATTTCACATTTCTACATGATTCTCAATACGCCCCTGTTGGAGAAGACGTTCAAAAAGCGCATATACGAACATTATTATTCGTTTAGAAATGGGAAAACAGATTCAGCATACTCCAACCATTTAATTGAAGAAAGCCATAGTTTTAATAATAATTTCAAGATCCTACACGAAGAAAAGAAAAGTAAGAAACTCGATTTATTAGAAGCAATGCAAATTAATAAACAAAAATTTTCAAATAAATTATTAAATGACAAAACAGAGCTTAATTCCTCCCCTCTGTTGAATTTATTTCCTATTTTTGATTGAAATATTTTGTTAGATATGTGTCACTTATAATATAATTTATATTATCTATATGTATCCCTTATACTAAAAGAGGCGGGTAAAAATATTTCGGTTTCCAGTTTCTGAGAATACCATTAAGTCATAAAATAAAAAATATTTACGTTTAAGTAAAATGTTTTATAGTACCGCTTGTTATATCTGAAGAAACCGTTGTACGCTGAAACAGCTGTTATATAGTCATTATTAAATAAAGTGTAAATCTAATACAACATTGTGTGTTTTTATCATATAACAAAAAATGTTCAAATTTTAATGAAGTTGAAGAAACATAACTGTACCTAGTGTATTATAGAAAGATATGGAATATACTGTTCACTACATAATTATTAGCTTATTAGAACATTTTACACCAAGCATTATGAGTTTTCAAGCGAGAAGCATTTAACCTAAGATTACGCATTTCAAAGTTCTTGTCCGAAATGAGTTCCATTGTTATTTAAGCAAGTATCCACTCTTCTTTTCATATTATCGAACACATTCAAAAATTGTTCAATGGTTACATTATCCACTGCAGCTCTTTTTGCTTCCTTTAATTCCTTCAATATATGTAATAGATTGCGATATAACAAGTGTTCATTTGAAAAGTCAATCTAGTAGCATGTGATTTACTGAGAACATTTTGAAGTATATCGTAAATTAAAATTTACTACTTAACCTACGAAGTCGTATATTTTGACAGTTTCATACATACAAATAAATAAATAAATAAATAAGAAATAATAGGTATTTATTGAAAACTATAACAAATGTTGAAAATGTTGTCCTTCAAGATCAATGCACTTTAAAATCCTCCGTTCAAAATTTCTGATGATATTCTGCAACATTACTGGATTGTTATTAATTTCCATGCATTTCTGTTCGATTCTCTGTAGCATATCATTCAAATTCAATATGGTGTTCGAAATATGTTATTTTTTAGATAAGGCCACAAAAAGAAGTCGCAAGGTGTTAAATCGCATGAACGTGCAGGCCAGGCAATTTCAGTATTTCGACTAATCATACGCTCATCAAAAAATTCTCTTAAATAATCCAAAGATTCTGCAGTACAGTGACAAGGTGCTCCGTCTTGTTGGAAATATGCATTTTGAAGTTCATCATTATGAAACTGATTGACAAATGGTTGTAAAATTTCCGTACGGTACCTTTGAGCAGTTAACGTTCCCTGAAAAAATATTGGTCCCATGATTCACCTTTGGCTTATCGCTGCCCAAACACCAATTTTCTCTGGATGTAGCGATTCTTCATTAATTACTGCTGTATTAATGTCAAACTTTCTTAAATATTTACAAATTTTTGTGCTTGAAGAGCCTATAAACGTGATCATTTTAAATTTTTGGATGTTATTATTAATTAATATTGGGTAAACTTGTGATATGGCTTTTGTAAGGAGTTTTTTATTTAAAATGTTATCTATTATATTACTTTTATATCCATTGTTGATAGCTATTTGTTTAATTAAATTTAACTCTTTCTCGAAATTTGTTTGGTTCAACGGAGTATGGATTAATCTATGTATAAGACTGTGATGAGCCGCTAATTTGTGTTGTATCGGATGGCAAGAAGTGCTAGGAATAGTTATATCTGTATTTGACGGTTTGTGGTAAATTGCAAAGTTACATTTGTTGTTAATTCTAATAATCGTTAACTCGAGAAAGTTAATACTATTATTTGTTTCCTGTTCCATTGTGATGCAATGTATTTGTTCGGGCAAAATAGATTTAATTTTGTATTTTTAGTTTTATTTAGATTATTTAGAAAATATTGTATTATTTCAACACATACTTCGGTCTACACATACCGACTTGCAGAACAGTTCTATCACTTTTTCATTAAAGTTTTGGAAATCATTTATACATTCTTTTTCACAAGATAACATAATAAGGGCATTTAATCTCTCTTCTTTCATTGTATTTCTCAGGAAAGTTTTTATTCTCTTCAGCCGTGAAAACTGGCGTTCCGCTTCGGACGTTGTCATTGAGATTGTAATGACAATTTTTAAAAGCTTAACAATTTCATTAAAGGTGTCGCTTAATCCATCCAGCAGAAGACCTAGCAGACCTGCAGCACCGACTTCTATATTTTTTCTAAATTCTTCTCTAGAATATAGAACGCTTAATTCAGTTCGTAGTCTGCTTTCATTGAGGCATGGATAAAATTTTACTGCTTCTTTAAGCCAATCTTCCGGATTTTTTTTTGAAAAGAGAACTGTTTAAAAGAAATTAAGTTTGCTAATATTAAGTGCCCTGTATACCGAAATCTAGTTTTTATTTCTAGCAAAATAATATCGCACACTTCAATAGTTTCCCTCCTTCTTTGGCTACCATCAGTTACTCTTCGCCGCTTTGATGGTCGAGGAGTCAGTTCTGGGTCATTTTGTTTAACCAACTGATTATCTGTGTCAGCGATTTCGGTTCGAATTTTTCCAATAGCGCGTTCAAAATTATCTAAATTATTCTTGATTTTTAATGCATCTGTATTGACATTTTGTAATTGATTAAACAATATGTCCACATGCGGCATAATTTTATGAAAGAAAGTTAACCAATAGATAAAATTTTCCTCCTCTAAAATTCGCAAATTGGCACCAGCTTGATGAATGGTAGTTTGTAAATTAGCTTCTCCTTCGATTTGTTCTAGAGCTTCAATTATTTCTTCTCGGTGCTCATATATTGTATTCACTGTCCTAGAATTGAAGTTCCATCTTATTTTTGAAGAACGAGGTAAGCTTTTTCTCTGAAGGAATTCTTCCAATCTTGCAGCTCGTTGTGGTGAAGTGGAGAAAAATGTACATAATCCCGTCAGATTGGCAAAAAAAATTCTGCAAATACTACTGCTCGATGTAGCATGTGACATAATTAGATTTGTCTGATGTGCATAACAATGTACAAAATTAGCCCTTGGATACTGGTCCTGGATATGTCTTTGCACGCCGTTAATAGAACCACTCATGACTACTGCCCCATCATAGCTCTGTGCAATCAGTTTTTCTGGGTCATCAACAAGCAAACTAAATTCGTTAAGGATGGAGGCAGATAAAGAATTAGCATCATGTCCACTAGCCAGAAGAAATTTCCAAAATCTTTCGACCGGTCTCGCACATCTGTGGTTTCATCAGTTATCACAGATATGAAGTCGGTTGCTTTAATTTCTTTGGCAACTTGTTCATGATACACGTTCAACATTGCATCAAGCAGCTCATTATGTATCGTTTTTGATAATCCCTTAAAAACCGGTGCTGCTTCGATATGATCTCTGAGCGATTTATCCGATTTTATTCTGCCGTAAAATTGATCAATTCCCGAAAAATGCCCTTGTTATTCGACGTTTGCTGTTCATCATGACCCTGAAGTGCCAGTTAAACGCGCCACAAAATCTAATGCAATTTATTATTAAATTTAACACATGCCTATTTTTTGTTACCTTTTCATTGTGCTGTTGAATTGCTTTTCTATATGATGAATCTAAAACATTCTGAATGTTATTTTTTCCTAACATTCTAAGATTAAATATATTTTTCAAATGCGCTTCGGAATTTTCATGTTTAATAATTTTAGCACTAAGATGAATTAAGTCTCTTATTCCGTTCTTTGACCAAGACGGTTCACCACCAAACAAAAGACACGGAAAACAAAACAAAGTATTTTTAATTTCACACCCACAAATCCAGTCATTTTTCTGATAAATATCCATTTTGAATTTTCTTATAACGTCTTTACCTTTAACAGATTGTTTATTTTGTGAACATAATTGAGGCATAGGCCCTTTAAGATTTTTTACTGCGACTTTTTCATCATACATTAACCGCGAAAACGCGTTGTTCTCTAAAGCAGAGACGGAATTCATTTTACAAGGGCCGTGAGCAGACTGGACCACTTGCTCAGACGCTATGTATTATACGACATTCAAGTAGGGCAAAATACAGTTCTCTCTACCTTCAATGTAATGTTAATGGCTTAACGGAGCAACAGTTGGGCTTTGCTCATTATATCTGTGACGACGATCGGTGCATGTACGTTGTTAGCGTGCCACGTTCCTCGTCAATAACTATGAATACATAATATACATAATAAATAAATACTTTCACAGTTAGTCGCCGCTTGGTTTGTTTTGTTTCATAATTCCAGGGGGTGCAATTAATCACTTGCTCTCATTAAAGAGCCGCCACTGCTAAAAAGACATCTCTCGCATGTAGAGCTTCCGCAAAAATTCGAAATAATGCAATTCACATGTAATCACAACGGCAGCGTGTTATGATGACTAAACAGCGAGTTTGGTTAATTATTACTTAAAATACATACATATTTTCAAATGTTTGTCTTGTTGACTAAGTTGTAAATATCGATTAGTTTACTAAATCATATCCGTTTAGAATTTAATTTCGATCGGAAATAAATAGAACAATGTTCATTCTGCATCGAAATCTGCATCTGAGAAACTAATAAATTAACTTAAGGAAAACTTCCGAGTTTTTCTCGTGGCGTGGAAAGACTAATCTGTAAAAGTTCAGCTCCTTATTGCACCACAATAGGAAATTTACGAGCTTCATCTGGCGATTAAATTTGTAAACAGAAAGTGTTAAGTCGCAGTTCGAATTTACACAACGAAGCCTCTCCGAGTCTTTTTGTACTTCGCCCTGGTCAGATGTCTTCATAAATCACGGAAAGTAAATTTTCTGAAACTTATTACCTTTAGCACTCACTATTCTTTTTTCCGTTCCTTATTCTTTGTCGCTTCCCTATCTTGGAAAATGCATTATGTCGATAAAATAAATTCTAGTATAAAAGGAAAATTACATCGATGTCGCTGTATTTACCGTGCCGGGTGTTACATTGTAAATTATTATAATTTTTATATCCTGGTACATTATAAAATCAAAAACGTCTATATTTTAATATGAAATTTTGAAGAGTTCCTATAAAAATACTTCTGCAAAATTAAATTTGTTTACGTAATAATACAGAAGAGATCATTCAAGATTTTACACTCGCACTTAAGAATAATGAATTCTAAAATACTTATTTTAGGGTAAGAAATATATTTTATTTTTCGACATAATTCCATTGCAAGTCTACACACTTAGCCCAACGAGTTTCCAGTGTTTTCAAACCATCCAATCGGCAACTCTGCAAAATATGCATTTGTATTAGTTATCACTAGAGACTGGATTTTATGCAAAATGCATATTTGTTGTTTTTTGGTATATTCCTTCTATACTGTGTACTTATCCATTTTCCACCCTCAGAATAAGTTTTTTACTATTTTTTTTTAGTGCATATAATGCAAATTTGGACACTTTACCATAACCGCATATGCACGGACATATTTCATAATTATTTTGCATATTTATGCATATATTCGCCATTTTCATAAGAACCATAATAAAATCTGATATTCAAAGTTATTTAATTTGTTTGTGTAAACGTGAAGGGATTAGCATTCCTTCAACTTTGCATTAATGACTCATTAAAAGTCCATCTCATTAATAATGAAATGGGCTTTCCCAAAAATAGGATTTAACTGTACTGATAATCGGTTTACAGAGCAATTAGAACTTACGTAAGAAATCCTTTTCAGAAATGTAGGAATTAATGCAGGTATATTATACCGTACGACTAATATCAATATAAGAAAAAGAGCCGAAGATAGCTAAAGCGAAGTCATCTCTAATAAGAAATTGGATAAGTGATTGCAGCGCACTAAAAATTATTGACGAAGAAAGTGTTTTGTGCACACTCTGCGACAAAAGGGTAAGTTGAATTTTGAAATATTTTGTCAATAACAGGTTCTACAATTACGAGAATTTTTTTTTTGTGTTCACAAATATAATGATACAATTTCATAATAAATTATTATTAGATATGTTTAATTTTATGTTCTTTAAAGCTAATATATCTTTGTAATATTTCTTTGTCATAAACACCAAAATAACCAAAATCAATCAAATTTAAACAACTGGAGAACTTTACAAAACCAGACAATTTATTTTTCTAGTTTTTGTAGTAATATAGTAATTAATAATAATTATTATAACTGAATGTTAAAAATATATATTTGTTACACAGATTACCTGCCAAAAGAAATTTCAAGTAGTGCAACATTTGAACACAACATTTCATCAGAACAGGGTTTCTGAAAATTTGAATAAACCGCGGCAGCAACTTTTGGAGGAAAGTTTTCTCAATAATTCGAAGAATCCACAAGAAGCATTTTCCAAAGACTTGTGTAATCTTTTTGTGGGTTGTAATATTCCTTTACATAAATTGGACAATCCGATATTTCAGGAATTCCTGAAAACTTATTGCAAAGTCGATGATAAACTCATTTATGTACCCAGTTCCTCAACTCTACGCAAGAAATACATCAACGAAATTTATGAAGATGTTACCGATGGTATTAGAAAGGAGTTGAAAAACCAAAATCTTTGGGTCTCTGTTGATGAAACTGCCGACACGAAGGGCCGTCAGGTTGCTAATTTGATTATTGGAACCTTAAATGGTTCAACTCAATCTAGAAGACATTTAATTAATGTAGGTAATTTAGACAAAACAAATCATGTTACCATAGCCAGGTTTATTAATGAGTCCTTAGCGAATTCCCTTTTACCCGACAAAGTACCTTTTGAAAAATTTCTGTTAATGGTAACTGACGCCGCTTCGGATAAGTTAAAATCAGCTCAAAGTCTGAAAATTTTTTTTCCCAATTTAATCCATTGTACTTGTTAGGCTCATGGTTTAAATAGGGTTGCTGAAAAAGTTAGATTAGAGTTTCCAGATGTAAATAATTTAATTAGTAATATCAAAAAAGTATTTTTAAAAGCGCCCTTACGAGCGCAATTATATAACGAAATGCTTCCCGGCATTCCATTGCCACCAGAACCTATCTTAACAAGATGGGTAACATGGCTTAAATGTGCTGTGTTTCTTGCCGATAATTACGAAGGCATCAAAAATGTTGTAACTCAATTTGATTCAGCAACCAGTCTTGCCATAGAAAAGTTTAACGTAATTTTCAATAATTCGACAATACAAAATCAGCTATCATATATTAAATCTAATTTTGCGATAATTGAGCAGGCAATTACTAGATTAGAAGATAGAAATTTATCTTTAAATGATGGTGTTGGCATTGTAAATGATATTGAAGAGAAAATTGGAAAAGTCAACGGATTGACTGGAAAAAGAATTAAAGAAAAATTAGCCGCAATTCTAAGCAAAAATGGAGATTTTGTTACATTAAAATCTATAAATAATGTAATTAATAAACTTAAAAAAGGTATATAACCCCTTACCACAATTATTAATCGTATCCTAAATACGTATTTCGACAACTAAGTTGTCATCATCAGTAGGTAAAACCACTAATTAAAAAGTCGCACATGGGACACAGTAAAGGTAGAAAACCGCTCACGCACCAACTACTTTTCACCGCGTCCACGTATAGACTCAGTCTATACGTTGACACCGCGTCCACGTATAGACTCAGTCTATACGTGGACGCGGTGAAAAGTAGTTGGTGCGTGAGCGGTTTTCTACCTTTACTGTGTCCCATGTGCGACATTTTAATTAGTGGTTTTTACCTACTGATGATGACAACTTAGTTGTCGAAATACGTATTTAGGATACGATTAATAATTGTGGTAAGGGGTTATATACCTTTTTAAAGTTTTTTACTTAACCACAGTCTCCAAAGAAAGAATGTAATTAATGGCAATTTTAATAAAGACATTAATATAAGCCCCTCATTAATACCTAGTTTTAAGAATGCACCGATCACATCTTGCGATGTTGAAAGAACATTTTCCCAATATAAACATATACTTACAGATCGTAGACATAATTTAACTATGGAAAATTTAAAGAAATATATGGTTATTTATTGTAATAAATAAATATATAATTTGTAAATACGACAATTTATTGTAATAAATAAATATACAATTTGTAAATACGACAAATGAATTTTAATTTCCTAAAACATAATAAATAAATGCACATCATAAGTGCATATTGCATATTGTAAGTGCATATTTAGGGATTTTTTAAGTGCATATTGCATGCATATTTGGCAAACTTTTTAGTGCATATTTTCCAGTCTCTAGTTATCACCTCTTTATTTGTCCGTAATCTCTTTCCACTAAGCCATTTTTTTTTAATTTGGAAATAAAAAAATATATTAAACTTACTGCAAATGAGAACTAATTAATATTAAATCTCACTTTACATGTAAATATCGCATAATGTGTTGCGTTAATTTCTACATTTCGACAAAATAAGTTTGTATCAGTATGTCTCCAGGATACTGTGTGTTGATAAGCTCTAATAAACACTAAATGCATCCACACATTCAAGGATAGACACGAATTTTACGTTATCCTAACATCCAGGAAACGTGTAGCATTCTCCATACCGATACAAACGACGTTTTCTCTTTGTAAACGATCGTAATGAGATTGCAAATTTTTCAAAATTATATTTTCCTATAATATAATAGATTGTTAATAAAGTAAAGTTTAACTTCAATGTCAACACTTAATTATTTAAAAATCACCTGCACGAAAATAAAGTATCAAATCACTTGTAGGGATAAGCACAAAATTTTTTAAAATAAAACAGATGCGGTATATCGGGTAAATTTCAGTTTACTTCTATCTGTAGAATAGTCAATATGTCATAGTATATTTAAGTAAAATAGTTTAAAATATATAAAATGTATAAATGATGAAAATAAATGTGTACGTAACATTTAACAAATATTATTAACGTATTATTAATATAATGTATAGAATTCACGGTTGGCTCTTGGTGAAACATAATGAATAATTTACTAAATAAAACACTTTGTTACTAGTAAACAGTTTACGAGTAACCAGAAGCAGACAGTTATCGCAGACTTGAAGACGGCAAATGCGATTTTGCCGAAACGTCGTCCAGAAACCAGCACTGGGCTTTACGAAGACCAAACAATGGAAACGCGGAAGAAAACCCGGAATCCAGTTACAACATATATATATATATATATATATATATATATATATATAAATATAATAACTTCGTGACCTTGGTATGATATGGTAAACCTAATCAGTAGGCGATTAAAGGTCTGTATATTACTTCAAAATATATGTATTTAAAAAACTCTACATGTTTCGACGGTACGCCTTTATCAAGAGTATACAAAATATAAATTACAGAATATAAATGTCAAGTAATTAAGTTGCTATGGTTTAAATTATTCAAAGATACATTCCAGTAATAATAATAAATCATGCCTTAGTATTCCAAAAAATAGATAGCAAGGTGTGAACATATGTGTTGTTCGCTGCTAGCAATTTGTGTCTCTTTCTGGGTATGAACTTGTGTGTTGGTTGCTGCTGGCAGCTTGTGTCTCTCTATGGGTGTGTGGTTTTGTGTGAGAGCGTAAGTGTAGGGTTTTGTATGTCGGTGCGCTCGTGCGTGTGTTTAGTGACCGATCGCGTGAATTTAGAGAGGTCGGATAACCAGCCGTTGCGTAGAGCCGCCAACCCTTTCCCGGCAACTTCTTTACAATTCCGTGCAGTACTTCGACGGCCTGACCCCCGCCCCAACGAGGTAAAGCGCAGACCAGCGAAGCGCACCCTGTACGGGGTTGCTCATCGCTAACCAAGGGAACACTCTTAGTGGCTACCTCGGTCGACGATGGTCACACTTGTGCCATCTTAACGTTTTCCGCCGAAGCGGGGGCATAGCACACACGTCGAACGTGTGTGTGCTGTTAACGGCAGCCTAGCCAGGTTGCCGCCCAGGACCGGTCCTAGTGGTGTGTGCATTGCCGGTCCTGGGCGGCAACCTGGCTAGGCTGCCGTTAACAGCACACACACGTTCGACGTGTGTGCTATGCCCCCGCTTCGGCGGAAAACGTTAAGATGGCACAAGTGTGACCATCGTCGACCGAGGTAGCCACTAAGAGTGTTCCCTTGGTTAGCGATGAGCAACCCCGTACAGGGTGCGCTTCGCTGGTCTGCGCCTTACCTCGTTGGGGCGGGGGTCAGGCCGTCGAAGTACTGCACGGAATTGTAAAGAAGTTGCCGGGAAAGGGTTGGCGGCTCTACGCAACGGCTGGTTATCCGACCTCTCTAAATTCACGCAATCGGTCACTAAACACACGCACGAGCGCACCGACATACAAAACCCTACACTTACGCTCTCACACAAAACCACACACCCATAGAGAGACGCAAGCTGCCAGCAGCAACCAACACACAAGTTCATACCCAGAAAGAGACACAAATTGCTAGCAGCGAACAACACATATGTTCACACCTTGCTATCTATTTTTTGGAATACTAAGGCATGATTTATTATTATTACTGGAATGTATCTTTGAATAATTTAAACCATAGCAACTTAATTACTTGACATTTATATTTTGTATACTCTTGATAAAGGCGTACCGCCGAAACATGTAGAGTTTTTTAAATACATATATTTTGAAGTAATATACAGACCTTTAATCGCCTACTGATTAGGTTTACTATATATATATATATATATATATATATATATATATATATATACATATACATATACATATACAGGCCGATTCATTTTCGGCCCTCACCATGGGGATCTCTCTTATTATTGGAGATAGAGTATAGGTTTAAATTTGGCAAAGTTGTTAAATTTTATGTTTGTTATAAATCCGTAAATAAAATAGACCTGTGACAAATGACCTTCGTTATTTAAAAAAAAACGCGAAAACCCCATTTTCTTCTTTTACCTGTAGCACCGACATTTGGCCTTGTAGAGAAAAAATAAAAACACATCCTTTTGGCCTATTCTAAACCTCTATCCAGTGGTGTACTCTAAATTTTTATACGACGATTCGTTTCTTTCTGGCCATCATCAACTATCTAATTTCTTATAGGCGCCATATTGGATTTAGACATCTTCAGAAAGAGTTCTTTTTCTGATTTCAACCATGTACCACATGCTGACTATAGTTTTTGACATTAGGTTTTATTTGAAATAATAAATTATAAGATTAAATAAGGTAGCCTTTGGAATTTCAATCTGTCAAACATTTCATTTATTGTTCATATTAATAATACAAAAATGTCATACACTAACGAAGAGAAACGAGATATGATAAGTATTTTTTATTCTTCGAAACGAAATTCAACAGTAGCGAGTACAAGATAACAAAAACATTAATAAAAATACATAGAAAAGTAAACAATAAACAATTACAGTAAATGTTCAATTATCTAGCCATCTTCGGTAATGCACAATTGGGCACTCCTTCTGGCATTTTGTACTGCCCTTTGTATAGTTCTTCTAGGAACTGCATCGAAGGCATTCTGAAGTCTGTCTCGTAATTCTTCAATGTTTTGTGGCGCATCTAATTTATAAATATTATTTTTAACATCCCCATAAAAAAAATCTAGCGGAGTTACATCAGGTAATCTCGCAGGCCATTCAACAACTCCCCTATTTCCAATCCAACAGTTTGCAAACTCTTTATTTAAGAAATTTCTAACAACAGCTGTATTGTGTGCTGGTGCGCCATCTTGTTGCCACCATAAATATTGTAAATGATTTAATGGGATATTGTCGTCATGATAGTCAGATACGTATGTACGTAAAATGTTTAAATATCTTTCTCCATTTAAATGTTCTTCATACATAACTGGTCCTAAGAGACGATTTGCCAAAATACCCATCCAAACGTTTATTCCAAAACGATGTTGTGGTCTTCTAGCCCTGTTTTGTCGGCGATTTTGTACTGCCCAATAGTGCTCCGTATTTCTATTGAACATTCCAGAATTTATAAATTTTGTTTCATCTGACCAGATGATTTTGCTTAAAAAATTTTCGTCATTTTCTATCCTTCCCATTAACCAATTACAATATTCTAGCCTTCTCAAATTATCTCCAGGCAGTAAAGAGTGACTAACATGGATCCTGTATGGTTTAAACCTACTTTTATGTAAAGTTCTCCAAACTCTGGACTGGCACAAATTCAATTCTGACGCTACTTCGCGTGTAGAAATTGATGAATTATTATTTATCTATAAAAATACAAGATTAAAATGAAATTTGAAAACACGCTTTTAATTTACCATTTGTAAAATATCTTGTCGATTTTCATTTAAATTCCTGTTGTCTTGACCATTACGCGGCTTAGTAAACGATCCATTCTCGATCAAATTTCTGTCGAGATCTAGCAAAATGGTACGATGAGGCTGTTGTCGTTCTGGATATAATTGTAGATATCTTGTACTCGCTACTATTGAATTCCGTTTCGAAGAATAAAAAATACTTATCATATCTCGTTTCTCTTCGTTAGTGTATGACATTTTTGTATTATTAATATGAACAATAAATGAAATGTTTGACAGATTGAAATTCCAAAGGCTACCTTATTTAATCTTATAATTTATTCTTTCAAATAAAACCTAATGTCAAAAACTATAGTCAGCATGTGGCACATGGTTGAAATCAGAAAAGAAACTCTTTCTGAAGATGTCTAAATCCAATATGGCGCCTATAAGAAATTAGATAGTTGATGATGGCCAGAAAGAAACGAATCGTCGTATAAAAATTTAGAGTACACCACTGGATAGAGGTTTAGAATAGGCCAAAAGGACGTGTTTTTATTTTTTCTCTACAAGGCCAAATGTCGGTGCTACAGGTAAAAGAAGAAAATGGGGTTTTCGCGTTTTTTTTTAAATAAGGAAGGTCATTTGTCACAGGTCTATTTTCTTCACGGATTTATAACAAACACAAAATTTAACAACTTTGCCAAATTTAAACCTATACTCTCTCCAATAATAAGAGAGATCCCCATGGTGAGGGCCGAAAATGAATCAGCCTGTATATATATATATATATATATATATATATATATATATATATATACACAAGATCTACGAAATAGAATGGTTAATTCATGTGAAATTATAAAAAATACGCCAGGTATTTACCAAAGAGTGGGTAATTCAATGGTGAGGCGGCTAGATGGTTGTATTGAAGCTCACGAGGAGCATTTCCAATATTTAATTAAATAAAATTAGTTAGTTTAGTTGTTACAAATATTAAATTTAGAATTATTATTTGCTGTAGTTACTATTATTATTAATTTTAAAAAAATGTAAATTTTCTAAAGAAAATTTTTTAAACCGATTTAAAAAAAATACTATATCTTGAAAACGAAGCATTTGCGGACATATATTTATATGAACATTTCGTCTTAAAATAATTGAAGGAATCTACCCTTAAAGTTATTGCATGTACGTAATTAACACCCTGTATATTAAAAATAATTTAATTCTTACATGTTTCGACAATAGTGTCTTTTTCAAAGAATTCTAAATCATAAAAAATTATTTGAAAAAGGCAGTAATTGCCGAAACATGTAAAAATTAAATTATTTTAAATATATACATATTGAGGTAAAATAGACCTTAAATCGCCGACTAACTAAATCTCCTATAATAAACAAGGGTTAAGACAAGAAAGAAATTAGATTCCACCATTATTTCAAAATACATTGTCGTTAGCTGATCGTACTCTTATACCAAAGGATGCTATAAAGATACACATTTTCTATTTAGTAAAATTAAAATAAGTTAAAACAAACTATACATGTTATTTCTACATAAATTATCTTATATAATAATTAACTTAATAAATCAATAGTTTCTTCTAAAATAATATTTGTATATACGTATACCTACCTCCATCACACTATATTGGTAGTTACTAAAGTTTGTTTACGACAGAGGTAAAACAATATGTCGATAATAGGCAAGGGATAAGTAGAAAGTGATAGAACTAACATAAATTTAACGGCCCTGTTAGAAAGTTAAAAGAAGTTGATAGGGAAAGTCCGTAAGATAATCTCGAGGCATTATTTGAGGTCGGCAAATGGTATTTGTATGAACTTCTTGGAAGTTTATTTTGTCCAGTAATGGTGTACATATTGGCTTTAAAGTTTAAATACTTGTCACCATAATATTTGAACAACTTTTGAAAGCCCCCGGTGTTTTCCTAGAACTTAGCCGACAAAATAAATACGGCCACTATTGTAACTAGCGTTAGTGTAATATTGTAATTAGTGCAAGTCTAAAATATTTATTTTATTTAAATTTTGTTTTAAAAAATAAATTCTTAATTTCAGATAATATATAAGTTTTTAAATGAACACTCTATATATTCACCTCTAATTTGATGCGGTCAATTAGTTAAAATCGACTCTGGCGTTCGATTTTTTATAATTTTATAATTTTTTTAATAATTGCTCATTCTATTTATGTATGTGAAGTATCTTAATTGCCGATTTTCTATTCTACTATGAATGATTCAAGCAAATATTTAATTTGGCAACCCTGAAAAATTGTCTGGGGTGGTCATTCCCTTTATATTTATCTATTTAGGTTAGAATATTTAAATGTAAATACTCATAACATATTGCTAGAGTGGACCAATCCGGAGCGAAAGCAGAGGCGTGACTAACGAATTGGTTCACGATGACTTAGTATGTTGTTCACGGTCATCGTGTGTACACGTATAATAGCAGCAGGAAAGTATATTCTGTGTATTTAATAATGTTGCACAGCCATGTTCGATAGAAGACGCAAGAAATGAGTGTATTTTAAGTAAGTTTGAAAGTCACGCCTCTGCTTTCGTTCCGAATTGGTCCACTCTACATATTGCTATGAACTTTTCCCTACAAATATTTTGAAAAGATTAATTATTTATAGTTGTATTATTATTTTGAACGCTAGTGTATATTGTTTGTAATATTCATGTGTTTTGAAAAAAACTGGTTTTATATTCTAAGCCTGCGCGCTTATTTGACCTTTGCAGAGACAAGTTTTCAGTGAAGTAAGAAAGGTGTGTTTATTTAAAGGTAAATCTTTATCTTTGTTTTAGTAATTTCGGTTTTTGTTTTTTGATTTAATTGTGTTTTTGTGCTTGCTTATATCATTACCGATTTATTTACGAGTTTGTGAATCTCGTATTTGATTTTTAACACTTTCTTACTCATTGTGTCTCGAGTAAATGAATATATTTTTTGCGTAAGTAATATATTTAATAAAAGATATCTTATTTTTATATTAAACGAATTGAATATTGTAATTTTCTATTGTATTATTATTATTATCGTTTTGAAATTTAATCTTAGTTATTTGATATAAATGACAAAGAAGGTTTTTTAAAATTTCTAGGATAAAAAAAAACTTCTGTAACTGTAAAATTTTTAGTACGCTTGGGATATCAAGGGCATATTTTACATGTGGTTAGAGTTTGTTTCGGTCTGTCATTTTAGTTTGTTTTGATTTTGTTACTTGTGGGAGAAATTAAAAAGCATCTTTGTAATTTATTAGTTTTAATTTTGATCGGAAGTCACTAAGGATTTTTTATCGCATGCTGCGGTCACATCCATGCGTTATTTTTACCTTTATAATATTGTTTAATGAGGCAATATTAATCTTTATACTTCATAAAGATTATTTTTTTTATTTTTTTTTTATTTTTGTATTAAAGTTTCATTTAAATTTTATGGGTGTATTATTATTAAACCTTATTTCAAAAAGATTACAAGTAACTTAAAGAAAAATAATTATAACATTTGTAAATACTCTTTTACTGGCGCATTATAAATTTGTAGATGAGAAAAACCACTTTTCCGATTGGAACCCTGAGAGGAAAGCAGTCCTATTTTTTGAAATTAAACCGACTGAGTATCCTAGTTGGATAGATTTGCCGTGAATTGTGAATAAGCAAATTTCAAAATCACAATTCATAGCAATATGTTTAGAATTACTAGTAAATCAATATTAACTAATATCAGAAGTAAGTTTTATATCTTTAAGCTGAAATAAAAACAACGAAATGTTAACCTAGCGAGTTAATTTTTATTCTATTAAAAGCTTGGTCTATGACATTAATGACGACATATGATTTCATCCATATGCATCCCCGCTTCAAACACTGCATTCAATGAACCCAATTTATGGTCACTCTTTCTAAAATTTGTAGCCGTATAATCGTTAATAACACGAATAATATTGTGTGTAAAAGCTTCAACTGTGACTGATTTGTCGATATAGACTTGACATATCCCCCCAGAAAATAATCCATAAGCATCACATTGCAAGATCTTAATAGCCAATTAACAGGACCATTTCGAGAAATGATTGAATTATTAAAGTTTGATCGCAATAAATTGATTGTTTCTGATGCTGTATAGTCTTGTTGGAATCAAAACTCGTCTACATCAATGTTATGCATGTTTGGAAACAAATATTCATTGATCTTTGCTCTGTAGCATGCTCCATTGACCGTTACGAGCTCTCTAGCCATATTTTGAAAGAAAAAATATCTGATGATGCCACCAGCATATAATCCACACCAAACAGTTAATTTGTGTATGAAGTGGCGTCTGTAGATATTCGTGTGGGTTATTTTCACTCCAAATCTGACAATTTTGTTTATTGACATACCCGTTTAACCAAAATTAAGCTTGTCAGAAAATAATTTTTTGATAAAAATGCTTGCAATCCGCAAACTCACGGCGCAAACGATGATCATTTGGTTTCAGTTCTTGGACTAACTGGATCTTATACGTGTGTTAACCCAAATTTTTGCGTAAAATTCGCTAAGTTGTGGTGACAGATAGGCCTAATTCCTGAGAACGGCATGGAATCGACAAATTTGGATCATCGCGAACATTCTGCTCAACAGCAGCAATATTGGCTTCACTTTTGGCATTTCTTTGTCTTACATCAATAAGAGATAAATTACGTTCGAATTTTTGAATAATTCCAGCAATAGCACGTTCACTTGATCGATTATAAACACCGTAAAATTTACGAAGTGTTCTATAAGTTTGACGAACTTTTCGTTGATTTTCGTAATAAATTTGAACGATTTGTAATCATCGTTGTTGACCTGTGCAACGTTTCATGTTGATTTGTAAAACTTTTCTGAAAACAAATAACAAGAAACGCTGTCAGAGAGAATAACAAAAATAGCCGATATGACAGTTCGAAGATAGGACACCACTATGGAAAAGCCCAAGTTGAAACGGTACCTTCCCGTTTCGTGCGTTCCCTTTCGGGTTTCGAAAAATGTTACCTGAAATATTCCCGTTTCGGGCGTCCAAACTATATTTCTTCTTCTTGAATCCCACTTTGTGCGTAAAATTTTCAGGTAACAGTAAACCAATAAATTGACGCACAAAACAGGAATTCAAAAACACATTCACTTCCCATCTATAAACTGAACGAAACGAAACTGAAAATTTTGTGAAACGCACGAGAAGGGAACGCCCGGAAACGGTCACAAATCGTTTCTGAAATCCCCAAAACGTATTCGCAAATTTTGCAGACAATGCTACGATATCCTTGAACCAGAATTTTTTGATAAAACAAAATTTTTAAAAAAATGTACACCTGCTAATCTTTTTATCGATATTGTTTTAATTTCCTATTGTCATAAACAAAACAGAGTAGTATAAACAATTTCATTGCAATTGATTTTTTTTGAAAATATGTACATTAGGGTGGAGCGATTTTTTTTTATTTAGCAATAGCTTTTGAATACCTGTAAAAAGTTGCTCTATTATCTCCCAAATATACACAGAAAATTTCATTTCGCACATGATATATTTAGAGGTGCCCCCGACATTATCAAGTTTGGCAAAATTCATGAATTTAGTCGAAAAATCAAAAATATTTAATGAACGCTAAATTACACACTGAGTGTTGCGTAGTTAGTATAATATAGAAAAATATAATCCGAAGCGAGCGTATTAAGACGCGTGGGTGTTGAAGCACGTGGAGACGATTTCGCAACTCTCCTAAAACATTATTCGAACGCTATAGTCAACTCGCGTGAGTACTATTTCACTTATGATACCCTTTGCATTTTACGTCTGAGATCAAGAAATAAGACTCATGTAAGTAGTATTTTCAATTTCCTATTTAGGTTTCAGATATTATTGTAATACTTTAGCACATATTATATATCTTTATTACAGTAAAATGTCTCAAGTCAAAACACGACAAATGATGACCTGTGCTGTGTTCGGATTACCAGAGAAGTTACCAGTAGCTCAATTACCAACTTATAATGACGTTATGAAAAATTACCTATTCATTAAAAATGAATTAAAGCCCAATAAAAGAGTAAAAGAGCCAACCGTTCATGACATATCCGAATATTGGCTCAAGAAGTTTTAGAAATTTGGCAAAAAGCTTCGCTGCCAACTGTTAGTGTTAAGAGAATTCTACAACTTATTCGTTCCTACCATGACAAATATAGAATCTTAGTGAAACCTTATAAAGGTCGTCAAACAAACAAAAATTACGAAGAAAAGATCAATAGATTTATAATTGAGTCCCACAGATTATTTGATGTTTGCAGTTGCAAATGTAAACTTTTCTCAAATTGAAATTGTTTAAAAGGCAGTCGTGTTCCCAAGGAAGAAATAAATTTTTTAGTCGATCAAAGAACAATAAAAAAATGGTCATAGGCGGTGTAGATGTGGTTGAAACTATAAAAAATAAGAAAAAAGAAGAAAGAAAACAAAAAAGTTTATCGCGTAACAGAGAGATAACTGATTTTGAGAAACCGTGTTGTTCGCGTTCTTTTCCTGAAGACTTGGCAATCGAAAGCGACAGTTCAAGCGACAGCTTAGCTTCTAGTCCTTACCTTGAAGCACCAAAAAAAAACAGTTGATCCGCCACCAAAAAAAAAGGAGATTAAATTTACCATCATTAGCTCTTGCCTGCGATCGTACTGGAGTTTCTGACAGAGCCGCTGCCATTATAGCTTCTTCTGTGTTAAAAGATGTTGGCATTATTTCACCAAAGGATCCAAGTGGTGTTATTGATCGTTCAAAGTTGCGCCGTGAAAGAACTAAAGTCAGAACAGCTTTACAGGATGCAGATCGCAAGAAACCCCTACGCGGTATGTATTTTGATGGGAAAAAGGATAAAACGTTGATTAGTATTCGGAAAAAAATCAATTTTACAGAAAAAGGGTACTAGAAGACCATTATGTTATTTTATCAGAGCCAGGAAGCGACTATTTCGGGCATGTCACATGTGAGTTGGGAACTGCTAAATGTATTAAAGATACTATATTAACTCACTTGAAATCCAAATCGGTGAAACTCAGTGAAATAGTTGTTGTTGGTTGCGATGGAACAGTAGTAAACACAGGTTTTAAAGCTGGTATTATTCGTTTGATGGATGAAGAACTGAATAAACCATTACAGTGGTTTCTCTGCCAGTTGCATTCCAATGAATTACCACTGCGACATCTGTTGATACATTTGGACGGAAAAACTACAGGGCCTAAATGCTTTTCAGGTGCCATTGGATATCAGTTACAAAAATGTGAAACAATGCCAATAGTCGAATTCAACGCCATTCCTACAATATTACCTCAAATTTCCAGGGGTGATTTGAGTACCGACCAAAAATATCTGTACGATATTGTGATCGCTATCAGCACTGGCGTTTTTTGTTCAGATTTAGCTAACATTGCACCTGGATCTTTCAACCACTCTAGATGGCTTACAACAGCAAATCGAATTCTAAGATTATATGCTACTAAACCGGACCCCGAAGAAAAATTGGTGATATTAGCCACGTACGTGATGAGAGTTTATGGTCCGATGTGATTTAGAATAAAATGTAATCCCTCGTGTATAAACGGAGCTAAGAACCAGTGGCAAACAATTAGTCTGAGTCGCTATTTGAACGCCGATTTGAAGAAGGTCATTGACAAGGTAATCCAACGAAATGGATTTTTTGGTCACCCAGAAAATGTTCTTATTTCTATGCTTGGAGATGAAAGGGAAATCATACGAGATCTAGCATATCGACGAATTTTAAAAGCAAGAAGTGAGAAAGCTCCAGGACTTCGAACGTTTAAACTGCCTTCATTTAATTTCGATGCTGAAGATTATACCGACATTATAACTTGGCGAGACTGTGAGATAACTGAGCCACCTCTGACTTTAAATTTATCTAATGACGACTTGAAAGCCATTGTCAAAGACAGTCTCGGCACATGTCAAAAAATTAAAGATTTTCCATGCCATACTCAAGCCGTTGAGCGCTGCATCAAAGTGGTGACAGAAGCTTCAAGTGCAGTTTGTGGAAAAAATAAACCAGACGGTTTCATCAGGGCAAGGCTACTATCACGTCAACAAATGCCTACTTTTGATACAAAAAAACAATTTAATATATAATTATTGTATTTCTGAATAATTATCTAGTTTACCATTATTACTTGTATCTCGCTTCTTTAAATCTGTATAAAAAATATAAGATATTGACCTAACAAATAAAATATATAGTTTTATCACAATATGAAAAATAGGTAATTTTTTTTTAATTTTCAATTGTGTTGGGGCACCTCAAAACATCATTACAAATAGGTAATATTCGTACGTTTAATTTACTCATTGAAATACAAATATATATCGCTATACCATTTTAAAAAACAAAAATTTTTTTGTATTCATACATTATCGCTCCACCCTAATGTACATAGCGTCCGATGTAGATTCTATTTTATCGCTAAGTACTGGACTGTCGTTAAATTAAGAAATTACCAATTTTAAATATGTGAAGATAGTTGGAAGTTATTTTAAAATGTAAAAAAGTACAGGTGTATGTAAATAAATATTGTATGGTGTAACATTTTAATGTGAATAAATCTAATAACACCGGTAGTTTTCATAATTACCTTCTTTAATGTTAAACACCTCTTAGAATTAAGACGGACAATAAGCAGATATCTGTATAATTTTAAACCTCTATACCTGAAACATTTACCATTTTTAAAATACGGAGAATTCAGAAGGGTGTGTATCCCTTTGATATATTACCTGCGTGTCCCTAGTCTCTGTTTAAATAAGAATGAACACCGATGTACATTTATTAATATTAATTATCGTGCAATTTAACTTAAAAAAAAAAAATCAATTTCACCGCTATTTTTACTAAATAATACCATTAAAACTTAATTACTAAATTCCTGAAAAGAAAATTACTTTAAAAGTGGGGATTTGTGCGATTGCAGGCGGTTGCAGAAGGTACGCAATATATTTCATATTTCTACAAAGTTTCGCCGACTCCAGTCGCACTGACGAGTCCCCTAAGCTAGTTTTCGGTCATGTCGGAAAACGCGTGCGTGTGCCTTTCGGTAATTATACTAATTATCGCCGCTAAAGTTGTTACAATGAAAGCAACCACGGGAAATACGATCTGCGAAGATCTACCCGAAGAGATTTTAATCGAAATTTTAGGCCCCGCTTACAACTCTCGATATATGAGCATTAGAGAACCGTTCAACGACATCGAAACCGCAATGATTCCAGACGACAGCAAAAGAAAAGCTAGTACGATTGGTTCGTTTTATGTGGACGAACATTTCGCGGAAACTCTAACAGAAGAACCTGCGTGGAGTGTAAATCATTTTGCAATAGAAAAGCGAGAAACCGGATTGAGAGATGAACCGAAAGAAGCCATCAGGGCCAAGAGATCATCGAGATCTTCACCAGTTACTGTTAAACAGTGGGAATGCGATTCGAAGATCGTTTGGAAAGACTTGGGGCCTGATTATTTCCCCAGGTACTTACGTACTGTAGAATGTACAACGAAGAGGTGTTGGTACGGGCACTTTGTATGTAAACCACGATCTTTTACCGTAAAACTTTTAAAGAGACGTAAAGATCGGTGCACTACAGCTCTGCCAAATACTAGAGTTGGCGTTAATGGTTTACACAAAGATCTAAGGTGGTTATGGGTTTGGGAAGAGCACGCTGTGAATTTTTGTTGTGATTGTTCGATGTAAGTAAATTTGAAGGAACAGAATGCACTTTGAACTAAACTTTAGTGTTTATAAATGTGGTTTAAAATGTATTTTCTGCGAAAGAATATACGTTTCGATAAGTAAATAGTGTACAGACTTTATATTAAAAAAACTATTGGGTTTATTTAACTAAATTGATGTGCGAAACCAACTTTTATTAAAGTGAATGTTTATTTTAACTATGTGCGTGGATTTTCTGCAAAATAAACAATTTGTTATTTTACGTTTTAGGAAAAAATGTGTTCTTTTTAAGAGTTTTTACTAGCATTGAAAGCTATAAAAATGATAGGAACTGCTTCATTTATAATACAAAGGTATTTTTAATAATATAAAATATTATTAAAAATCATTTATGGTTTTAAATTTAGAATACATCGTTTACTATCCAAAATTTAGCATATATTCGACATTTAATGTCATAAATAATGCAATTTTTCAATCATTTTAGTAGCCAAGCAAAAAGTAAAAATAAATCATATATTTTTTGCAGTTCCGAGACTAAAGTGTGTCATTTAATCCCCAGGGAACAAATATTAATTGAACTCCCTAGAGAATTTATAAACATATTCAAAAAAAAAAACAATGTCAAACTTGACAAATTTTTATTCTAATTTTTTTTCACGGTACCATATCAAAAACATTTCATATTGTTCCTCGTAAATTTTACAAGATTTTGAAGACGGTAGGACGCATCTTTTTTCAGGTTAAGTTCTTCACAATTTTTATCCATTTTTGCAATTTTTGCAAAATGACAGGGCTTGTTGACACCGTAACTATAGTAAAACGCACGAAGCAATCCACTTTCGTCATTAAAATCTATAACGTAATAATTATAGTATGTGTATATCAGCCTTTTGTGGACTTCTAAAATTTACGGTGAAGTTTAATAGTTTATATTTATATCTAAGCTAGGTTATATTTACACTATATTGATCAAATTTTCTAAAGTCAAATTAAGTACATTCTAATTAAAGAAAATAAATAACAAACTAATGTATTTTGTGACTGTAAGTAAACAAAACTACATTTTTTAGTTTATTATTTTAACAACTAAGTACCGTCGAATGATTCGGCAATTACATGTAAACTGTTTTTTATGATTGCCAACGTCTTATTTTAATATCTTTTATAAAACTAGTTGAAATGACGCTAAAATTATAATTTTTAATTAATATTATTCATCGAAATAATCCTACAATTACTGTTATGTACATATAATATTTCCAGATTAATAAAATTATAAATTTAGTAATATATAAAATTATTATTTTCGTTGTTATGAGACTGACACTACAGACGTCACTGGTTTTCGTTGATGACGAAAGTGGATTGCTTCGTGCGTTTTCCTATATGATTAATTTCATTGAAAGAAATTGGAATATTTAAAATTTGCAATAACGTTCATAATTTTCGATTATCAACTTTGGTTGATAATATCTCGGAAGCGCAAAATAGCGTATACACTACAGAACTAAAGTGCTAAAAATCCCTTGAGTGGTTGTTGCCTTCAGGCAACAATCTCCACCCGCGAGATTAAATGCTGGACTTTAATCCCTGGGTGTATAATATATTATTTTTCCAAAACATAAAATAAAAAAGATTTTTCCTATTTTGCATAAGATCTAGAGACATTCGCATAAAATCTAGAGTATGTATTAAATTGGTGGCTATTGTTAAGATGCTTACAAACTACCGTATCTTGAAAAAACTTTTTGAGTCAGTAAATGACTTCAAAGGAACTAATTTGCCTTATAAACTAATGGGGGGGGGGACATACTCTTAGCTCCCCCAAAAAATAATTTAACTAACTTTATAGTGTAAAATACTTTACACTGATGTTTAAGTTAAACATTGGCACATATAAATAACACGATTATCCGAAATTTGGCGTGTTTTGGATTGATAATATATAATTTATAAAATTCAAGCTTAATTTTTTTTTGGTTAAGAGTGCGTTTCCCCCATTAGTTTATAAGACACATTAATTCCTTTGAGGTCCTTTAATGATTCTAAAAGTTTTTTTCAAGATACGGGAGTTTGTAAGGATCTTAAAAATAGCCAAATTGGTGAATCATATACCCAAACTATGTCTATAAGAATTTCTAAAAGCTACTAGACACGGTCAAAAAAATTCATGAATTTATTGAAAATTAATCCTTGTATTACACAATCAAATATTTTATTGAAGTTATACAGTTAATGCCAACCATAAAATAGTATATAATTCTACTTACTACCAACCTGTTCGTTTGCTCATAAATACTCTTGCAAAATCATACTGTTTTTAAGCATATTTGTTCACAAATTAGATTCATTTCACTTATCTTTATACATTTATTATAACTATCTTATTTGATCTATGTAAACGATAACCTCTAATAGCCTTATAACAGTTAAGAGTTTCACATTGACATCACTTGATGGCGTGAAAAGTTGGCAACTTTTAAACCAAAATGTAACCAGAATTCCCTAAAAACTTGTTGAAAAACTAGACCTGGTTTTAATTCGGCAATTTCATCATGAATTTATTGTTGTCCAATATGTGTATTACACGTATGAATAAATTCAGAAAAGTCAGATAAGTTCAGAAAATTCATGAATTTCTTTGACCGTGTAAGGCCACTTTAAGAATATCTTTTTTTAAATCAACAAACATGCTAAGCTATAATCTGATGGTTATTATATGTGTGCCTTAAAGCTTTGTTATTGTATTTATTATCCAATGTATTGGAAATATCAATCATTGTGTGTATATACTCATGACTACTTTAAGGAAAAGTGTATTTATTTACCAGTCTTTAATATTAACAAATGCATTAATCTCTAGAATGTAATGGCTCGCCGCATATATATTTGTACATACTGATACATAACTGTAGATCGTTTAACCCTACAAAAATGATTTTTATTTACAAGAATCATTTATAATTTTAACTTTGGAATACATTGTTTACTATCGAAATTTAAAGTCAGAAACGAAGCTACAGTTCCTAAATTTTTCAATCATTTTCAGAGCCAAGCAAGAACTTTTATAAATATGTAATATATTTTGTCCTAAAACATAAAATTTAAAAAAATGTTTTTCCTATTTTGCATAAGATCTAGGGACATACTGTATGTATTAAATTGGTGAATCATAAACTCAAACAGTGGCTATAACAATTTCTAAGAATAGATTTTCTTAAATCAACAAACACGTTAAACTGTAATTTAATGGTTAATATATGTGTGCCTTAAACCTTTTGTAAATGTAATTATTATCCCATTTATTGGAAATACCTATCAATGTATTCATAACTACACCAAAGAATAGTGTAAAGTTAAGTAGTGAATAAGTACCTGTTGTTATTGTAATTTATTATTCGACAATTGACTATACATTAAGACATTTAATATATACAATAATTAGTAACTTTAAAAGAGCACATTTAATTACGAATTTCAGTAATTATTTAACTCTGTAATGACAAATATTAATTCAATAAAATTAATTTCACAAGTGTTTATTTATTTTTCTTTGACATAATAGTTTATATTAAGAAATGCATAATCTCCAGAGTTTAATGCCTCGCATATATGCATATTAAATTAATATTAATATATAAAATACATAACTGTAGATCGTTTAAGCCTTAGATAACACCGATCTGTAAATTTGAACTGTTTTTAATTAACAGAAATAAAAATATATTTTTTTAAGTTACTTTTTTATGCTAATCTCAAATCTGATAATAGTATATTGCCATTTTGATATAGAATAGTATAAAGTGACCTATATACACTCGTTGACAAAAAATTCCGGACACTGAAGTAAATGTCTGTTATTATAATTACATTTTTTTTGTATTTTTTTCACAGGACATGAAATATTATCTTTTCGACGATTTATTTTTTCTTCGTGTTTTCTTTTTTTTATATACAAAATTGTCAAATATAGCATTCAAACAAGAAAAAGGAAAAGCGATAAAGGATCCAAGAAAAATTGCAATGTGACAAGTCGATATTATTCGTCAATCAATTTATAATTTATAATATGTATAGACAATATCAAGTTCTTATAATAACAATTTATACTTAAGGCGGTTTGCTCGCTATCTGAAACATGTTTTACATGGATAAAAGAAACGAAAAAAGATAGAAAGATGAAATTTTATGAAATTTAATAAAAATTAATACTTAATACTCCTCTAGTTTCCAACCCGATATTATAATCACTGTTTGTATTTCCCCATCCTGCGGTCAAGGTCCGAGGATGCCTAATTAAAGTATTTACACATCAGCTTGACGTTCGCACTATAACTTGAAACAGAGTATATATATATATATATTAAAATAATAAACTTTTTCTTGGTTTAGCGACCTTTAATGAATTTCAGTTTTTTACTACGACGTTTCGACTTTTTTTTATAATTAAGTCTTTTTCAAGTGATTAGAACTAAAAAATTAATACAACGAAAGGTAAGAAATATATTTACATTTGTATGAATGAATTAAAATTAAAATTAAAATAATAATTAAAGTAAGGAAAATTAAAGGATATGTCCTTTTAATCTTTCCTGTAGTAACTGTTTTGTTTGGCCTATGTATACTTTGTCACAGTCTATAAGAAACGAGGTTTTATACATTAATATTATTCTTAGATATATAATGCGCTATTGTAAATAGAAGCAAACTATGAATATTCATAGTTTGCTATTATCCTATTATTTATAATTTTATTTTATAAACAAAAAAATAAATTCTTGTATGTTTTGCAACACATGTGTTGACGTTTCATTAATTCCTCGCCGCAGGGGATGCTATAAAAGTATAGTAACATTCAAAATATTTTAAAATGCGTGCAATTAACACTAAGCGGATTATAAGGAGTACGTGCTGTAAGTTTACCAGTGGAACATAAAACATTTAGAAATAGTATTTGTTTATCAGGAGCGTATTTCGAAAAATTATAAAGCGACAACAGGTGCTCTTTTAAATAATCAATATTGAAAATATTGATAATCGAAATTTATGATATATATGAACATTTTATTTGGAAATTTATGACGCAAGTATATCTTCCACAATACATCTTTTTAATATAATACAGTTTATTGGCATTAATATAATTAATGTATTTATCAGTATATTTTTGTACCGCGTTTGTACAATGTAGTAATAAAAGACAGTAGAAACAGAAAAAAAAAGAAAAATATTGTATATACAAGTACAAGATACATAAGGAACAAAACAAACAAGAACGGAAAGTATACGAAAAACGTAATTAAAATATCATCCACAAATACCTACAAAAGTCTTCCAATTAACTATGTATTTAGAAAATTAAATGCCAAATTCATAATAAAGGTAAACAATACATTGGGAACAACATATTTAACCAATAATGAATTTCATAATCAAAAATCAATTAATGGGATCATTATATGATACATATTTCTATACTTTCCCGTCCTTTTTAATCTGCTTGAAAACTCACAAACTAATTAGTTTATTAAATGTAAAAGATAATATCTATAATCGGGCTTAAGAATATTCCACCTTAATGCGCCCCTGCTGTATTTATTACTGCTATTTAAAGATTCCATTTGGATAATGAATACAATCTCATTACCTATATACAAGTCATTTTAAATTATCTTGACGAGAACTATACTTACCTGCTATTTAGTAAAATTAAAATAATTTATAACAAACTATTGAGGGTGTTTCAGGATTATATGCAGAAAATTTAAATTTGGGTTCAGGGCACCAAAATAAGAGAAAAACTTTCTATGAAGCTGTATCCGAAAACGCTTCGTTAAGTAGTTACAGTCCTTCAAAGATAAGGGTCTAAATCAAGTTTTCATAATTTGAAATAGATACAAAACTCATATTTGGTAAATATTTAGAATGATACAAACGACGTCGAGTTATTCAATTTGATATAAAGATTTTTGTGACAGTAGCGTACTACGCATTTTTATTATAACGATAAATTACAGATTATGCAACGTAATCCATTTAATTTTTTTGCAATAAAACCAAATATTTTCTGAAAAAAATAAGAGAGACAAAAAAGTTCCTAAATGAATCTCGCTTAACCATTTTAATTTTTATTTTATAAATTCCACACGAAAAAAAGGTTCAATGCAAAATACAGTAGTTGACCACTTCGTAATAATAGGGCATGATCAACAGATTACTTGTAAGAAGTTATTTCCTTAGCTGCTCACAATTAACAAATATGAGTTTTGTATCTTTTTCAAAATTTGAGAAAAAATATAAAAACTGGATTTAGTTATCGTTGAAGGACTGTAGCTATTTAACGTAGCGTTTTCGGATACAGTGTTACAGGAAGTTTTTCTTTTAATTTGGTGCCCTGAACCCAAATTTTAATTTTTTTCATATAATCCTGAAACATTTTATAGTGTTGGGTGGAATGGAAAGAAGTAATTATATAGAATATAGAATCCAAAATACTTTCCCAAAATTCCTTCTCATAAGCAAGATAAAAAGATATTTAAAAAATATTTGTCACGCCACTGTGCGAGTGTATCATAAATACTATCGGAGACGATATTTTAATACTGCCGGACAATAATAAAAAAATAAGTTTTGTGATTGTCAATCTCGTTTTAAATTTTTTACAGCTGATTTTTGTTGAACCATACAAAGCAGTCTAAACAATGTTATCTTGTCAAGAGCTTTTTATAAATATAAACATTGGACTGTAAATTTTATATAGCCATATTTTTTTATACATTATGAATCCATATTAATATTTTATGTTTTTTTTGTTTCTTTGTTACGCCACTGTGTGAGTACTTCAAATACTATCGGAGACGATATTTTAAAGCTGACGGACAATAACAAGTTTTGTTATTGCCGATTTCGTTTTAAATTTTTTTACAGCTGATTTTTGTTGAACACCTAGCATACAAAGCAGTCTAAACAATATTATCTCGTCAAGAGTTTTTATAATTATAAACAATGCAGTGTAAATTATATAGACATATTGTTTTATACATCATGAATCCATATTTATATTATTATATTATATTTTTTTTACTTTTCATACAAAAAAAAAACATTCACGTAATGAAATTAGACATGAGGCACTCTTTCAACGGATTCGTGACAATTATTCACGTGTGTCTCCATGCTGAAGGCGGATACTTCGAATATTTTATCTGAGCTTTGCACCTGTTTCATCTATTTACAAATCGGTTCTTTTCAGTAACAACCAACAGTTGTTACATTAAACATAAAGCAAGAGTTTACAACTGATATATTCGTACGTAATGGTATTGAGGTTATTGAACCCTAAGTAAATAGAGCTGCTCCGAAAACAAATTAGCATATCGATGCGACAACTCACATCAAGCTTTGATACAAAATAATACAAATTTGTATGAAAACAAATTTGTATCTATACGTACTGTGTATCCATGTACAAAGAATTCAAATAAATTTTACCTCAAAGTAGCCCTTGGAAATTATGATTATGTCTTAGCTTGTTACTAATTTTAATAGGAATTTTGTTGGTTATGAGATGAGATATTTGATTGAAATGACAAATGTCAAAATAATAAAACGAACATTTTTAAGTGAATGAAATATGTTTATTTCCAACAAACAAGCAAAATTTTATAAAAATTGTTCAAAGTGTCCACCACCTTGTTCGAAACATTTCTCACATCTTCTTCTAATGGAGGAAAAAGTGTTTTGTAGTATCGCATTGTCAATTCCATTAATTCTTTCAGCAATTCTGATTTGAAGGCCTGCAAGATCAGGTATCTGTACTTGATAAATTGAGTTCTTTAAGAATGGCCATAAAAAGAAATCACATGGGGTAATGTCACAAGATCTTGGTGGAAATTCATGTTCAGTGTTTAAACTTATCAACCGATTTTGAAAAAATTGCTGCAGAATATTAATTGTTTCACCTGCTGTGTGTGCTCTAGCTCCGTCTTGTTGAAAGTAACCCTGTGTTATTTCTTCGTCGTCAAGCTGTTCGATAAATGGCATAATAATTTCTTGTCGATACCTTTCTCCTGTTAAGGTTCCGTTAAAAAAAATAGGGCCAATAATTCTCCTTCGACTAATCGCACACCATACACCAATTTTCTGCGGATGAAGTGCGGTTTCAACAAAAAAATTATGTGGTTTCTCATTAGTCCACATCCTCATATTTTGTGAGTTCACATATCCATTCAGGTAAAACCATGACTCATCAGAAAAAAAGTTTTTGTCAAGAAGGTCATTATCAAAATTATTTAAGAACCACTGACTAAACGTTATTCTTCTGGGATAGTCGATTTCCTTGATTTCTTGATAACAGGTCATGTGATATGGAAATAAATGTAAGTCCTTTTTCAAAATTGTATGACATGTGCCAATTGACACACCCACTTGTTGTGATAATGCTCGTACGGAAGTTCTTGGTGCATTATTTATAATTTCTCTTACATTATTAACTAGCTGTTCTGTACGCTTTTTCGCCCGACCTGCGCCTTCTTTCTGTTTAACACTCCCTGTTTCTCTGAAAACCATAACGGAATGTGTCACTGTGTGCCGAAAACTGTCATAATCAAAGATGACGTTAGGGAACTCATTTCTAAATTCTTCTAAACAATCTTGAAGAGAATACTGCCATTGTCCGTCAATCTTACGTCCGTTTCGAAAATAAGATTCTAGCATGAATGATTTGTGTTGTATAGTAAAAACCATGTTAAATCAATTTTAAATTACAAAGCATTTTTTGTCAACTATGCATCTGTCTAATTGATAACTAATGCAAATTTAAATTATGAATAATCATACGTTTTTAAAGGAATGGCCTACTAGAGGCAAAGCTTATTTGAACGCTTTTTATATACCGATACAAATTTGTTTTCATACAGATTTGTATTATTTTGTATCAAAGCTTGATGTGAGTTGTCGCATCGATATGCTAATTTGTTTTTGGTATATTACGCCACCTGGCGACGAGTTAATGGACTCACAGTAATATGCGTATTTTTCTTTTCCTGTAATAGCGTAGCTATTCGAGAAGAAACACTTTGCATCGGCGTAGTCGGTTTTGTCATTCAGATGTTATGAGGTTATCTGGTGTCATCTGATAGAACAAAATTTGCTACATAACCGCGAAGTGTACTACAGTCGTTTGTCTTCGTAAATCCTCCATTTATGAAGTCGTTAGACAGTGGTGAAGCAAACGCTGGTAAATACGTACTGTGTGTCCATGTATAATCAGATACAAATTAGTTTTCATACAGATTTGTATTATTTTGTATCAGAGCTGCTCCATTGTCGTTTAAGCAATGTTATCATTTAGAGTTTTTATAAACATAAACATTTCAGCTTTATGTTGCGTGTAAATTCTATCGAGATATTTTTGTTTATAGACATACTCATCCATAAGCGGCACATTATTTTATTTTCAGGGGGTTTTAGTTTTGGGGTTTGCGTCGTAATTGACTTACATATTTTTAAAATTTATATTCTATATAATTGTATCTTTTCACTTTTCATACGTTGTCTAATTATTCCAAGAAAATAAATTTTATATTTTACATTTATTTTACACCTTTACTTTGCTGTAATCTCTATTTTACACGATAAAATCGTTCCGTCTGTCTAAAGAAAAACCTGGATCTGATCTTACAAGCAATATATTTTTTGTAAAGGAGTATTTGAAATAAAAGAAAATGTTGGTACTTGATGTTTTTTAATGGAAAGCTAAATATATATATTACATAGTATTTATTACAGTATTAAACGTTTAGGTAACATTTTTATATACCTACTGATCTATACAACATAAATACGGGCATTAATTGTAAACATTCTAAAATAAAATATTTCACAAGTTATTCTGTAATACTTTATTCCTAACATCTACTCTATTACATATGTTAGTAACTGCTATTAAAATTATGTCTACAGTTAAAACGAATTTATTATATTTTCTATTAAAAAAAAAAATACTAAAAATTATAATTTATTACACTTTTTTTTTCAATTTTTCCCTATTCAATATTTGAACACAATTTAATCGTTTTAAAAAATAGAAAATTTACAAAATATGGCAGTGAAAATTCTGATCCGCGACTTTATTTATACGAAGGGTACCCTAAAAATTTCCGAAAATTACCACTAGATGGCACTAGCTGTATATTTCAATATGATTGTCTTAAACTTTGTCATTAAGTATTATGATAAACACCATTAATAGAAAAACAGTCGGCTGTGTAGTTTTGCATTAATAGCGTTTCAAAGAAATCAATTTAGTGAAAAAATGGACATTTTCGTGCGACGATTTTAAATGTGGCGAACTCAACAACAATGCATCGATCAACTTCATTCTGCCTTTGGTGAGGAAGTACTATTCAAAGCCGCAGTTTATAACTGGTTTGCAAAATTTAAGCGTGGATATACTAGTGTCGATGATGAATTTCGCGAAGGTCGTCCATTAACTGCTGTTGCTCCTGCAAACATCAATGCTGTGCGAGAAATTATTGGAGCGGATCGACATGTGACATATCAAGAGAGAGAAGCATCGTTGGGTATTGGTAAAAATAAATACAAACGATTTTACACGACCATTTAGCAGCGAATAAATTTTGCAGTCGATGGATTCCACACAATTTAACCAAAATGTCTCTAAAGATGGTTCGTGTGATTTGGTGCAAAAAAAGGCTTCAAAAATTCAATCGTGTTGCTTCTGCTTACGTGTATTAGGTGACGAAATCTGGATATATTTATACGAACTAGAAACAAAACAAGACTGTTTGGGTGTTCTAAAGTAAACCAAAACCAACAAAAGTTGTTCGTTGACGCGCTTCAAAAAAAATTATTGCTTTTTTCTTCCGTAAACCTGGGCTTATTGCTAGTGTTGTTGCTCTTGAGAATTGAAAGGTAATCAACGCTGATTGATATACAATAATTTGTTTGCCTGAAGTTTTCAATTAAATCAGAAAAAGAAAAGTCTTCAATGAAATCAGAAAAAATCAGAAAAAAAACACAGCAGACATCGGCATCCTTCATCCACCGTCAGCTCTCACACAGCACACCAAACAGTCGATTATTTAATGGAGAATAACATCGAAATATAAGATAAACACTGAGATGCTGATTCGTTGATTTTAGACTAGCTTTTGATGCAATAATACAAGAACTACTATACAAGCAGGAGGAGAGGAAACAACGGAATTAAAAGGTTAACAAAGGAGTTAGACAGGGTGACGCTTTGTCTGTTACACTTTTCAACCTGGTCTTCAACTTGGTGAGTTAACAGTGGAGATGTGAACGATACCCCATCAGTACACTAGATAACAGAGAAGGGAGGTACCATACCAAGCGCCAGGCAGTCTGATTAGATACGTCGACGATGAATACGATAGAAATACGAGTACATACGCAATATGTATGTGTATACCACACCTGCTTGTGACCTATCACTAATTGCTTCTCCAATCAAATGCTACACTATACATTGCATTAAGATATCCGGGAAGTAAAGTTGGTTAATTTACCATATTTCCAGGCGATATACTCAAGAGTATAAACAAAAGAGGTACAGTGAGAACAAGAGAAGCGTAGGTGGTAGCGAACGTGGATGACGTTATAATAATAACAAAGCAAAGAAACCTGATGGAAAAAATCTTACATGAAATTGAAGAAGAACCACGAAAGATGGATTTGGAAATAAACACAGACAAAACGAAAATTATAAGATTTGGTGGTTAGGTAACAAAGACAAAAATCAAAGTAGTTAACTATGATTTTGAAGGAGTAACGAATTCCAAATCCTGGGAAACACCATAACGAACGATGGAGGAAAGGCGGCGGTAATAAATTAAAAAATACAAGTTGCAGGCAGAGTCTTTTACGCAAAATAGAAAAATGCTGACCAGTAAGTCAATTAATATCAGAACCAAAATTAAAATCTATAAAACAGTAATAAGACCAATAATAATTTATGGCGCTGAAACGATGACGCTGATGCAAAAAGACCAATAGGGATTGAGTATTTTTGAAAGAAAAGTCATGAGAATTAGATTGGGTCCAATCAAAATAAGTGGAAACGAAGTGAGAAGAAGAATGAACAGTGAAACAGAAAAAGAATTGGAAAATATAGTAAAGTTTAGTCATAATAAGGTGCTCCTCAATTCTATATAGCCTAAGAGCTTCTACCAGCCACGAGTGAGGTACACTATCAAAAGGTTTCTGATAATCTAAGAGATTTTTTTGTGCTTTTACCGCATTCTTCATCACAACTGAGTTTATTAGGAGCTGTTCTTTGCAATTTCTTGATCCTTTTCTACATCCTTTCTGTTTTTCTTCTAAAAGATTGTTATTCTCCAAATGGGCATATATCTTTTCAGATATAATAAGGTGAAGATCTTGTGTAATGTAGGAAGGGCTGTAATTGGTCTATATTTAGAGGGATTTCGAAATTAAGGTGTTTCCCCACGTCATCAATTCTGGCATTTCGATTGGTTGTTCTAGCAATAATTGGAAGCAGTAGGTCGATGTAATTTTTTTTAACCAGAAATTTAGTATTTTATCTGGTCCAGACGCTTTCCAATTCAATGCTTTTTGGATTACTTTTTTCACATTCTCTGAATCAATCCGCCAGTTTATCATCGTTCTGACGTTAGTTACCTTCCTTCTTTCATCCGCCAGCCATTTTGCATTTCTATGTTTGACCGATGTACTCCATATTCCAGACCAATAATCTGATATTTTGTCTTTTTTTGGTAACTAGCTTGTTGCTGTCTAAGATTTGTATCACTCAAGCTACGATAGAATTTTTGATTGTTTTGCTGTCTTCGAGTATTACTGATTTTATATCGTTTCAACCTCTTTGCATATGCCGTTAATTTTCGTTTTAATAAATCTAAAATTCCTATAACATTAGAGTTTTCTGGTGACCTATAACGGTTCACAAAAATCTTTGCATCTTCTTTAATCCTCGCGCTAGCATTATATTTTAAGCTTTGAGTTAATTATCCAATTTCCCGTCTCGGATTTTCAATTTTGTATGTTGATCGTTAAATCGATGAGGATGAAATGGTTAGAGCATGTCTGGAGAACAGGTTCCGAAAGGAAAATACGATCGGTAATGGAATGAAAACCAGGAAATAGAAGACAAAGATTAGACCAAAAACAAGATGGCAAGACGAAGTAGAGGAAGAGATATAAAGAGACTGGGAATAACTAATTGGAAAGGAAAGAACTAGCGATAGATGAGAATGCAACAGCAGAGCAGATAGAATAAGAACGTCACACACATAACCAGACGAAGAAACGGGACTAATCCACTCCTAAAAAACAAGATTGTAAGCACTTCCAAAGAAGTGACGAAACTTCCTCAGGAATGCGGTACCTTAGAAGAGAAAACATTGAATTAATGACTCATTGGCCCTGTTGGTCTGACTTATCACCTAATGACTTCTTCCTGTTCCTTTTTGTCAAAATCGAATTGCGTAGTAGGCGGTTTTCGACACAGAGGGCGCTGAAGCATTTAAAATGCATGTTTCTGAGATACCCATTTCCGACTGGAACAAATGTTTCGACAACTAGTTCCTTGGAATGCGAAAGTGCTTAAAAAACTTATATTTTGTGTGCTTTTTTTTCCGGAAATTGTTAGGCTTCTCCTTGTATCATTTAAAAGACTGTATTAGGTTTATGAACACAAGAAACGGAAAATAATGAATAGGTAAATGCACAAACTGGCAGTGATCTGTCGACGTTATTAATCTAATGGTACAAATAAAGACTTGATTAGAATTTGTTATTAACTGAATGACTAAAATAATTTCGTTGTTCTTATTTTAAAAATAACTTTCTTTTATAAGAAACAATCAACAATATTAGGCACTAGGATATATGTACAAAAATATTCGATATTAGAATCCTTGAAGAGCTGTTACTAATATAAAAAAAATAATATTTTATAAACTACTAGAAAGTACGTTATATATGATGTGTTAGTAGCTGCTATCAAGACAAGATATTAATTCTTCAGTTTAAAAATTATTTCACGTCTGACTCTATCAACCTCACAGTATTAAAGTATCTACTGCGGTTCTTCAATACCAAGGATAATAATAAATTTTCACAGCTCTATCAGTTTATACGATCGGGTTGTTAAAAGGCACTTTTAGTGGGGTTCCAGAGCTAAATTTTCGGATGCAGGCGATTAAATTTACTTAAATAATTTATCTAATTTGTCAAAGTCTACTATTCCGTCACGATTAGTCGCACCCTTAACGTCAACGGCTTCTCGTAGATGTCGTTTTCGAAGTCCGTTCGGGATTGCTCGTTCTCCGGTCTTCCGTGGATTATCAAGTCGAACTTCTCGGGCTGTCTCACGCGCCTCTTGAAATGCAGCGCCCATACTCCGTGCTTCTTGATCAATTCGAATTTGTTCTGCTCATTGCCTTTGACTATTTTATACTCAACGTCCCTCTGTAATCAATTTAGAACGAGGAAATTATTATTATTGATTGATGTTGCAGACACTTCTAGGTAAAATGGCTAACATGCATGCAACTGACTGAAATTAAATACTGAGAATAAAACATTTGGCTATATTTCACTAATTTTATTAGAATAACCCTTAAGAAATGTTTAGGCTGTTATGTCATTATTAAAGATGGGAAACTAATATTGTGATGACTCATCCGACGATGCGTCAAGTCTCACACGACCTGGCACCTTCTCGAAAGATATTGAAACGGAAAGATCGAGAATAAGAAAACACGAGAGAGGTACAGATAAATACTTGTGAAAATAAATGTTATTAATTATTAGTTTTTAAATTGTTAGTAGTTTTTATTGTTAATATAGTGTGTGTCTTAATTACCGCTAGTTTTATTTAAAAACCCCGCAGAAGGACAAACATTTTACAGTCAGAAAGACAAAAACATTACACTGGTGTCAGGTGTGGGGTTTTGGGAATACGAAAGACAAGAACGACTCCCTTGCATCCACAATTAGATGGAATGGTAGAGCGAATGAACAAGACCATAATCAGACACTTATACAAAGTGATCTCCGAGCACCAAAGAGATTGGGACGAACACTTACCAACAGAGACAACTGGCCAATCACCAGTAAACGTGCTATTTGGAAAGGAGCTCCGACTGCCCTGTTATTTAAAGTTTGGGAGCAAGCCTGGTGAAGATCTTGCCGGAGAAGATTATGTCAGCACGCTCAGACGACGACTAGATAATATCCATGAACAAGTCAGACATAATATCCAAGATGCCAGTGACAGAATGAAGGAGAGCTATGACATCAACGCCGAGAAGAGCGGTTACCATAAAGGCGATCGGGCTTGGTTATATAATCCCCAACGTCGACAGTGTCTGTCTCCAAAACTTCAAAAGAATTGGGACGGGCCATACAAGGTGTTGAAGCGGATTAACGATTAATATACTGCATATGGCGAACACTTTATACCAAGCCAAGAATCGTACATTTTAATCGTTTAACTCCATACTCTGGAGACAATGATGACGAAACCGCTGACTTGCGCCGATTGGATAGCCACTACAAGGAACTAACATTCGAAGATCTTATGGAGAAGTATTCCGGTTCAAGAAAAGCTCGATTTGGGATGACCATTGAGAAACAGCAAGATTTGTTCACGGTGCCGCCAGACTACGCGGTTGCTCATTGCGTAGCCCGAGATCTGCGAATGGCCAAAGAAATTGCCAGAGAATTTAAAGAGAGATTTGGCAAAATCGAAAAATTGAGGCAGCAGGGACCAGCAATTGGGAAGAGTCTCCAAATAATAAATGAAGGACAGCTCATATTTTATTTGGTTACGAAAGAAATGTCAAGCCTGAAGCCAGCCTATCGTGCCTTATGGGAGGCCCTGGCCCATTTACGTGAACAAATGTTACAACAAGACATTTTGAAATTGGCAGTTCCAAAATTGGGTTGTGGATTGGACCGCCTAGACTGGAGAATTGTAAGAAGTACTGGTATGGAAATTCTGGTATGCAGTTACCGGTTTGAATATCCCTTTACATCCAGGCAAGATAAGACCGTGGACTGTTATTTCGATATGACGCCGCAATATAACAAAGGCCTACCTATCGATTTCGTCATCGTTTGAGGGAACCAAAGCATGACATGTTTCGGGACGAAACTCCATTTTTAAGAGAGGGGCAATGTGATGACTCATCCGACGATGCGTTAAGTCTCACACGGCCTGACACCTTCTCGAAAGATATGGAAACGGAAAGATCGAGAATAAGAAAACACGAGGGAGGTGTGACGGCCGATATATAAGCCGTCGAGGAAGGGATTTGATTATTCAACAAATAAATGTCGCCATGTGATATACAAATAAATACTCGTGAAAATAAATGTTATTAATTATTAGTTTTTAAATTGTTATTCATTTTTATTGTGTCTAAATTACCGTTAGTTTTATTTAAGAATCCTGCAGAAAGGCAAACATTTTACAATCAGAAAGACAAAAACATTACAATAGCATAGCTAAACAGGTACTTGATTGGGCGAGGTATGTGGATAATATATTGTGTATTTGGACAGGTACAGAAAGGCAATTAACAGAATTGTTAAAACTACTTAATTTACTAAATCACAAGATACAGTTCACAATAGAGAAAGAAGAATATAACAAATTAAACTTTCTAAATATGACCTACATTTACGCGCGAAATAAAAATGTCAACATTCCATAATTACATAGAGCAACACACATACCATTCAATACTGAGAAGTTTAAAGAAGAAATTTAATCAAACCCTGAGAAATTTAAATCATATTTGGCATCATTAATCTGTACTTTGTAATATCGTTGTAACCTTTTTATTTGTATAATTTTCGACGCTGCAACGTGGTGCAAATAACCCTTTAACTTGCCATATTTATAACAATATATATGTATGTTTATCACTGCTAATATCTGAATTTGTTTCACATTGGAGGATCCATAAGTGGACTTGTTTCTCTTCTGGTGGGCTGTGTAATTCATGATAAACATCTCTCATGTATTTCGGCAGCCTTTGTTACAAAAAAGACGACAAGCAAATACTACCAAACACGTGGAAAATCCTTCGATCAAACACTATTAAAACGATAGCAGAAAATAATGGATATAATCCTAAAATTATTAATTATATGACGTATATACTATTAAATGTAAGAATTATGAAGCTATATATGTATAGCGTCTGTAAACGTGGTAAGTTAACGACACTCCTGCGCAAAACGCGTCCCCGCCAACTTTACTTCCCCGATATGTTTATTCAATGTATAGTGTACCATTTGATTGGATAAGCAATAGGGATAGGTAAGAAGTAGGTGTGGTATACGCATACATATTGTCGTGGATTTTTCCCCGAAGAATTATATTGAACTAACTGTGTATATATGACATTTATTTAAAATGTTCTTTGATTTTATATTATATATTTATATGTTGATATTTTGAATTTATTCTTATGTCCAGGTCTGTATAGTTATTTTATAAACAGGAAAGAGTCCGTCTGGCGGGCTTATCTTGTAGCTTTTTCGCTTGATGCCGGTTTGTGCATCCGATTGAATTCAGAGATACCAGAGGTGTTGAATTGTACGTTTGGGATAAAAACTTCATTTTTATTTCAAGTTTTTTGATTTAAAGTCGGTTTATTTTATTTTGAGTGTTTTCTTGGTGCATTTAAATTTCATTTACGATTTTAACGAGTGGTTGTGATCTCGTTTGTTTTAAATTTAAATTTATATTTGGTATCTCTCGATATAGTTTTTTGTGTGTAAAAGTGTTACTTAAGTAAGTGCTTTTTACATTTGCATTATATAAATTTCTGTTTCACGGTTATTTGATGATATTTGAATTTATTTGTAATTTTTGAATCATTTTTTTTTATATTAGCGTATAATATAGAAAGCTAAGAAAATTACCATATTTTTTATGAGGGAGTTTTTCATGACACAGGATTTCAAAAGATTTTGAAGGTCAGGTTGGAAGGGAGATTTGTCCTTGTGTTTATTTGCGCACGAGTAAAGTAAATTTCGTGTTTTGACGTTTAGTCTATTTACGTCTGAAGTTAGGGGATTAATTTAGTTTTTAAAATAGAGAATTCTATTAGTTTTATGTTTGCTCGCGAGTCACAGGAGGCTTTTCTCTGTGTGCGTGTTAATTATCACACAGACTTTTTACTCCTAGCTACTGTTTATATTGCTTTAGCTCTCTTTGCACTTTGAAAAGAGATTTTTTTTTCTTTTATTTTTTTTAAATAAATTAGTTAAGTAGAAGTGTGAATTTTCTTTGACTTTTGTTATTTTGTCCACGTCCTTCGCTTGAGAGATATCAGGGAAAGCTCTAGAGAAGGAAGTTTCAAGCAGAAGTATCTACGACTGAAAGCATCCGGACATTTGTTGTGAGCTGAACTTATAAGCAAAGGCGCAGTTCACAGCAATATGTACTCGTACTCGTGTCCATCGTCGACTGGGCACAAACATGATCAGACTGGGCACAGACACGCCTGGCGCCTGGTATGGTACCTCCCTTCTCTCTTATCTAATGTACTGGTGGAGTATCGTTCACGTCTCCACCGTTAACTTACCACGTTTACATACGGTATAGGGCAAAGCGACAGAAATATTAAAAAGCGTATTACGCGAGCACATAAAATTTATTCAATATAATCTCAAAAACAGGTTTCTCTGAACGTTATATAGAATATAAACACTTGCCACATATTAATAGCTGTAACTTAGTACATAATGTAGTTAAAATCAAAAGATTAGATTTGTTGGAAATTTTAGAAATAAAAAAAGTACAAAAACAATTAGTTAGTTACTAATACCACAGATATTAACAGATATGGGACGAATGGAACCCTACGACGCGCACAGAGTGTGCCCGCCAATCATGTGGCATAACGATGTATTGCCTTTCTCCACTTGTTCCCGCAGAGCTCACTATATCCTAAAATTTGTAGTAAAATGCCTAGCATGCATGCAACCTGCGTGATTTTATGTTTTTGTACGGCATCGGCTATCTGTAAGGAACTTATCTGTGCTAATACACAGGTAGATTTATTTAATACCCCCTTCATAGACACTATTGTAAATATCAATTAACCACCCACTCATAAGAGCGTTAGGTATACAAGCCTTACACTTACATCCATTAAGTTAGATTTAAAGATATCTCTTAACAGCCGAAACATGTTATTCGAATCCAATTAGTGAAATATAGCCAAGTTTTTTATTCTCAATATTTAATCTAAGTCGAGTAAATTATTTATAATCGTAACCACTAGAAGATACTCACCTTCACTGATGGTTGAAGTTTAATTATTCTAGTTTTATGCTTCGTCTGTTTAGAACTCATATGAATTTCTAATTCTTCTCCGTGGTGATGTCTTCGAATCCTTCGACTTTTTAACGGTGACCTCTTTAATAACTGGTGTATCATTTCTGTGTAATTGGTTCTTCCTCTGTAATGCTTAGAATCTCTCCTGTGTCTGCCGTTAACCTGTGTGAAATATTTTCACGCATAGTTAAAGAGAAGTTAAGCAACTATACTTATAACAAAGAGAAAGTGTATATTTCCTTACTCACCTTACATGAGAAGCATCCCTCAGTTGTAATAGTTTTATCATTCGTTGCCCGTTGGCCTTCATTTAGAGGATAAATTGGTACGTTTCCTATTTCTGGTCCGTAGCCGTTTCCAGGACCGATGGTTGATATACAATGACCTTGACCAATACGCTGATAACCAGGAGGACAACCGCAGCTAAAACTTGAAGAACCCATGGCCGAACATCCAAAAGCACACGGAGCACCCATACATGCTGAACTAACCTGTACAGATATATATATATTATAGTAATAAAATGTAAATAAGTTTTAAGTACTTATAATCCTAATTAATAATGCGTTTTAACCAGAAATACTCAGAGATTTTAACTTGAACTTGAAAGTACATGTTGAAAAACCAACAGCACTGAGTTGGATTGAAACTTACTGCAATAAAAATACATCACCATCTTCATTGGTTCTCTAATACAATGCTATAAATGAAGATGCACATGCGATATACAAATAATACAGTTATATTTCCGGACGCAAAATTCAGTACATAATTGGAATTGGTTTTCCATTAATTCCAAAAAGTCATGTTACTTTTATGAAACCCTTGAAAATCTAAAGCTTGTAGTGGAAACGATAGTCTATAATAACCATCTCAAGACGGACGATAACCAAATTAGTAGTTTTTTTTATTGTCGGTCTCGCTTTAAATTTTTAGCAGCTGTCTTTTCTCGAACTCCTAGCATACAAAGCAGTCTAAACAATGTTATCTCAAAAATTTTTATGAACATAAACATTGCAGTATGTAAATTCAATAGCGGCAATCTGAATCTATATTAATATTTTGTATTTATTACTTCTCGTAACAAAAGAAAAAACATTCACGTAATACACATGAAATGTTTAATAATTCACTTGAATGTATAAACAACTGATTTTCTACGAGGATATTGAGCTTAGTATACAACAATGTTATAGTTTTTATAACATCGACAGAGGCGGAACATGATACAATTTTCAGAGGATTTTTAATTTTGGAGTTGGCATCGTAAATGACACAATATTTTGGATTTACATTCTATATAATTACACCATTCCATTTTTCTCATTATTTCAAGGACACTCTGTATGTGTGTGAGAGAGAGAGAGAATCTATTTCTAAGGCGTTTATTTAATATAATATTTGATAAATTGTTGGATTTTCGGCTTTATATTAAATATTTTAAATTAGTATGTTATTTCGCGAATAATGTGAATGTAAACATGGCTGTCTACAATTACGACGCTAATTATTCGAAATTTTTTATTTTGAAAAAATTTCGTCCTTGGTTGGACCTGAACCCACGTCTATGGTTTGCCGAACCATCGCTCCAACCAACTGAGCTACGATAACTTGGTTTCAAGTTCTCTTTATTATTAAAGTAATTAAGATTGGACAAAATAGGTGTGTGGTGGAAATGAGAAAATGGTCGGACAAGATAGGAGCCCTAAAAGAAAAAAGAAAACTTAAAGGAAAAAATATATTGATTCGGAGCTAAGCCAGAAGGAAAGAGGAATACAGAAAAAGATCAGAGACACAGCAAGAGAGGAAAAGAGTAAAGGAGCCAGAGTGAGAGTCGGATACCAAAAATTGGTAATTAATGATAAGGAAATGAAATGGGACGTAAAAGAACCGAAACTAAAAATTAAAAATAAAGCACACAACCCAAAAAACTACTCCCGAACACGGCTTATGAACAGGAATAAGAACACATATGAACAAAATAGACGACATATTCTAGAAAACATATAAGTATCGGCCTATACCCAAGAAGTTTCTATAAGGAACAAAAAACGACACACAAAAACTAAAGTTATGAAATTGCGAACATGGAAGTCTAAGTGCAGAAGAACAATAACTGGATTCGACATCACAAATCTCGATATATCGGCAACCACAGAAACAATGAAAAAAGGACAAGGAATTTTAAAATTTGTATACTCTATGTAATAATATGTAACGACCTTACATCTTAGGGTAAACAAGGTTTTAGATTTTATATATATATATATATATATATATATATATATATATATATATATATATATGTATATATACAAGTGTCCCGTATCGTTATGTTCAAATTTTAGAAGTGTAAAGTAGACTTCATTTCAAGTAACAAAAACGCAAAACTTGTATATCCATTTTTATTTGTTTCAAAGTTACAGATCTATGAATGTGATTGTCAGATCATGAAAAAAAATGCAATCCTAAAGTCAATACAAATTGATTTTATTTAAAGAAGTTCAATTAATAATATTTTTGAAATGTCCACCTCCTTGTTGAATGCAGGGTTGTGCCCGTAAGCCAACAGAAGAAGTACTTATCCGAATTTCATACTTGTTTTGTCGGATTTGCTCAGCAGCCAGGTGAATACGATCAAACAACTCTTCTCTTGAGTTCGAAACTTGCGCGTAGACTAAATTTTTCATGTACCCCCATAAATAAAAATCACGGGGATTAAGATCGGGCGATCTGGGTGGCCATGAAACAGGACCACCTCGACCAATCCATCTAGGATAATTGACGTTAACCCAATTTCGGACAGCAATTCCGAAATGTGGTGGTGCCCCATCCATGTGAAACCACATCTCTCGTCGAACATTCAGTGGGACATCCTCTAAAAGACCTGGCAGTTCGTCAATAAGAAATTGAATTTAATTGTCCGCATTTAACCTCCCAGGAAGAACGACAGGACCAATCAACAAGTCATCGATTAGGGCCGCCCAAACGTAATAGAAAATTCATGTTGAAATTTAGATGGGTGTATAGCTTTGGGAATTTCTGATGACCACCTGTGCAGGTTTCTCAGATTTGTTACACCACTTCTCGTGAATGTAGATTCATCTGTCCAGAGGACTGTTCTGCAGAAATTAAAATGAGGTCGTGACTGTCTTAATATCCAGGTAGAATAAACTAGACGAGCATAGTGGTCTGCCTCAAGTAAACCGTGTCCCATACGATAGTAATGTGGATATAAGCCCTCACGTTTTAAAATTCGCCAAACTGTCGTTCGTGGCACTCCTAGTTGTCTAGCGATTCGACGTACACTGAGAGTTGGATCGCTTGTAACAATAGCTACTGCTTCTTCCTCTAAGTCTGCTGGCAAATTTACTACTCGGTCGAAAAGATAAGCACGCAGTCCGCATTCCCGAAATTGTCTGTGTACTTCCAGAAACGTTTTGTAATGAGGAATGCGCCTATCGGGAAACCGATATCGGTATTCAATAACTGCTTGACGTGCACTGCCGTTACAGTAGCCATACACAAAATGCATGTCCGCATACTCTTGAGAAGAAAATCGGTAAGGCATTGTGAATAAAGAAAATGTGTCCACTCACTAACAAGCTGTTGTATGAACTGAAACGTAACGTAATCCTTTATTAAAAAATGCAACGTTAACAGTCATCTGAACATTTGTTTATTGTATGATATTCATGGTTCAGCACTTACGAAATAAGTAAGAACCTTCTTTATCATAAATAAATTTCCAGTACTCTTTTTTGTAGATCTCCAAGAAATTACTGTATGCACTACGACACGGGTTTATTTATTTTAGGATAACATTTTATTATGCGACCTTAACAATCACAGGCCTGTTATTGAATCGTATAACTTTTTTTAAATAAAATCAGTTTGTATTGACTTTAGGATTACATTTTTTTTCATGATCTGACAATCACATTCATAGATCTGCAACTTTGAAACAAGTAAAAATGGATATACAAGTTTTGCGTTTTTGTTACTTGAAATGAAGTCAACTTTACACTCCTAAAATTTGAACATAACGATACGGGACACTTGTGTATATATATATATATATATATATATATATATATATATACATATATATATTATATTGTAATGGGGTGTAGTCTAGTTCGCCTCCTCGTGGTGCACCTTGGGTAACGCTAAATGAACTAGAGTGCTGGCAGCCAGCCAGTACATAAAATTTTGATTCTGGTTTTATACTTGGGAAAGAAAAAGAAAAGAATGCTTGGCGATATACCAGATGGTTCTCGTAGGAACCAAGTGACCAGAATTCTTATATTTACCCTGTGTATTTGCTTGCATTCTACAGATATATGTATAAGTATTTTTATCTTTCCCTTGTAGACCACACGCTAAATAAATAAATCAATACATTGTTATTCTGCCCGATTCCGTACGTACCTGTAGACATATGCTCGATTGCTGATCAAATTGGTAACCGTCTGGACAACCGCAACGATAACTTCCGGGCGTATTGATACAATTTCCTGTATTTCCGCAAGGACTGGTAAGACATTCGTTGTTATCAACGCAATGGTTGTAATAATAGTGTAAACTGTAACCTTCCGGACATCCGCATTTGTATCCGCCGACCAGATTTTGGCAGCCTAAAATTACAAACAAAACTCTTAAACAAGTTCCTCTATGAAGCTTAGTTACTTCTAACTAAAAATTTGCAAGCGAAAACGCAAGTATTCATTTCATATTGAAAATCCGCGCAAATTAAAGCTATACCTTCAACACATTTGGAATCATCTTGGCATTCATCCGTGTCAATACAAAACAGACCGCTAGAATCCAGTTTGTACCCTCTCGGACAGATACAACGGAAGCTTCCCAATGTATTAATACACCTTCCTGGTTTTGGACATACGTTTTCATCGTGACACTCGTTGATATCTTAAAGAAACCCTCAAATAATTTAATATTTATTAAAAATTCCATTTAGTACCTTGGCAATCATCTCCAATTTGTTTGTAGCCTTTAGGACAGGAACAGCTATAACTTCCCTGCGTGTTAATGCATATGTGTTGACAAACGTGTTGTCCGGTTTCGCATTCGTCGAGATCCCTGCAGGAAACGCCGTCTGGGTTGAGTAGAAAACCGACTGGACAGGAGCATATGTAACTGCCTTCGGTGTTTTGACAATTATACTTGCAGGGCGGTGGTGATAATTCACATTCGTTGATATCTACAATTTACAGTTCTTTGGTTCGGTGCATTATTTTATGAGGATGCGCATACCGTAACAATATTTTTCACTAGAATCGTGTTTGTATCCCTTGTTGCAAACACAACGATAGGAACCGAGGGTGTTGATACATCGGCCGTTTCTGCATAGATCTGGTATGGTAGCACATTCGTCGACATCTGTAAGAAGTTTAATTACAGAACGTCCATTTTAAATAACAAAATTTATTCCACAAATTCAGTATCTTTAATCTATGTTGAAGGGATTCATTTTGTTATCTAGACGGTAACAAAGACTGCAATGTCCAATTACGACTGCTTACAGAAACTTTTCAGCATTATATCCAAATGGCGCAACGAGATAATAAACACAATGTAATTCTAAAAGGAATTGTTTTTAAACAATCAAAATAAACGGGAAAAATGTACACAAAACTAGGCTTATTTGACTCATATGTTATTTTTCAAGACCGCAAGTAACTATTACCCTGTTAAGAATATATACAAGAAACAGTATTGAAACGGAAATTATATGTTTATTTGCCATGAATGTCTATATTATTATCAATTTATAACATTTTGTATTTAAATTAATGAAAAAAAAGCTTTCAAATATAGTTTTAGTTTGTTAAACTATATTTGAAAGCTTGAAGGGATTCATTTTGTTACCTAGACGGTAACAAAGATTGCAATGCCCTAACAATAATGAAAATAGTTATGAAAAACAACAATAAATTAATGCAATGTACGCTGAAAAAATGTATTAAATAAAAAAACCACAATTTAATGTTTACACACAAAAAAATGAAGCTTGGAAATACATTAAAGTTAGTAATGGAACGATCCAAAGTACTTACTTGCAGTTTTGAAACGGGTTAAATATCGCGGATGATACGGAAAAAAGAGGTCTGTACAACGTACATCGTTACTTGAGGTTGATATACAGGTATAGAGAAAAAGCGTTATATCCAATTGTACGTCAAACTAGATCCAAATTCAATAATGAAGCAATTACGACTGTTTACAGAAACTTTTCAGCATTATATGCAAATGGCGCAACGAGATAATAAACACAATGTAGTCCTAAAAGGAATTGTTTTTAAGCAATCAAAATAAACGGGAAAAATGTACACAAAACTAGGCTTATTTGACTTATATGTAATTTTTCAACACCGCAAGTAACTATTATCCTGTTAAAAATATATATAAGAAACATTTAGTATTGAAACGGAAATTATGTGTTTATTTGCCATGAATGTCTATATTATTATCAATTTATAACATTTTGTATTTAAATTAATGAAAAAAAAGCTTTCAAATATAGTTTAACAAACCTAATATAAAATTTAGTTTGTTAAACTACAGTTAAAATACAGTTATGACAACATATAAACGTCATCAATGACGTACAATTGGACTTAATGCGTTTCTTCTATAGTTGGTGTCTGTATGAAAGAGAACTTCTTCTGAGGGAGATCGTAGTTACGAAATGTAGCTTTTATATTCGACTTAAGGATCGACCAATCACATTAAAAATAAGTCACGCTACTAAATTAAATTCTATTTAAAAGCGCGGTGAAAAGGGATGTGACGACAATAAAATTAATATCATTAAAAGACTTCTTTATATACTTTAAAATGATGTAATATTGCCAGTAACAATCGATAAATATAATCTTGGAACTGCGGTAATTAACAACAAGGACGAAAATGGAAAGCTTGATAAATCAAACGTGAACCACATAAATCGTATAGTTTGCAAAACTATATATATGCATTGGACAAAGTGGTCGGAAGTTAAGAACGAGATTAAAAGAACATACAAAAACAATGTTATACAACACAAGGAATATGGGTTACGCAGAACATTGCATAGAAAATAATCGCTTTTTTTTATGTAAATGATGGTAAACTGTTACACAATATAAACAGGGGTAAAAGAATTGACATTGTTTGAAAATCTAAACATAAAAAGAGCCGCAAGTAAAAAAATAAAAATGTAACAAATGTTATTAAAATTACATATGTACCGCAACTTGTTCACGTTTATTGAGTAATCTTATCTCTTGCCTTTGAGTATGGTAAGGCGTCTTACTGAAACGTCTGTTGGGACAGTCAAAGTCCTGTTATTTTACTGGGAACATTTAAGGTTTTCGTGAGCTCAGTAAACGCAGTTATGCCTGCTGATACGAGCATTTGATTTAAACATTGCCTCGTCGTTCTATAAAATTGTTTAAAAAAAAATTGGATCATTTTCCACGCAAATTACGTACCATCTAGCAACGATCAGGATCGTCTTCCGTCAGCACCTGCAATAATCTCGGTCGATAAACTGTCAGTCCCAACGCTTTCACCATACGACACGAACTACGATCGAAAAAGTTAGCCGAAGCACGACAAGCTGACTGAGCGGGATTTTCTACGAAAGTTTCAGCCACTAACTGCATGGTATCTTCTGTTCTCATAGATCTCGGACGACCGCTTTGAGATTTATCAATAACAGATCCTATTTGAAATTTTCTATCGCATCGCGATACTGATAAACGGAAACTTTTTTCTGAAGTGCGTACAATTTTTTTCGTAATCGGCATTGAACTTGTAATAGGCAGTTACCAAAAAAAAAAAACGTTCTTCTAAACTATATTTATAACGACCCAATGATGAGTACACGCTCGAATCTAATAGAATGATTAGAAGGATGATTACACAATGAAACGATGCCGTGCCGCTATCGGTTTAATGGCGATCTTTGTCAGAATAACACGAATAGTGAAGAGTGTGTCCAGCGTTGCTTGATTTATGCCGCGACTGGTATTTTTTCAATCACTCACTTTTGTTGAACTCACAAAAGATAAAATATATGGCATTTGTAAATCCTCGCCTCTGCATTTGAAAATCTCCACCTACTAGTTAACTAGTTAGGAATTAACGTAAGAAATAAAAAAGAACGAAATAGCCACCGAGGACTCGATAGTAAAATAGTTGTAACAACCCAAATCAGGGTGAAATTAACTAGTGAAAGATGCCAGTTTCGACAATGGCGTAGATAAAGGAGGTCACTCTCTTTCATCTAAGATATTGTCAGGTGCCTAGAGACAGTCCTTCAAAATTATGGTATCAAACTATAGCAAACGCCAATTAAGTTGGCGCGAGGAGAGGTAAGTTCGCGCAGGATTAGAAGTAGCGTAGAGATTTGTATTTGGTTTTACATCAAATGTCAGATAATTCTAACCTCTGAGCGTATATCACTTTATGATCCCCTAGCAAAGACATTATGTACCGTTAAATGTCAATGACAAATGTATTCTGACAATTACTTGAGTAGTGGGGGGTGGACGTTTTTAAAAACGGCTTCTGCCCACCCCCTCCTCGCGCCAACTTAATTGGCGCTTGCTATACCTCGCTATATAAACAGCTGCAAAATTACGAAGATTTGACAGTAAATTGTATCCATAAAGATTAATTTCCTTCGTTCATTTGAATTCTTATCCAGACAATCTAAGTAATGTGAGCGATGAACATGGTGATATTTCACAAAGATATCAGTAGAGTTGAGCACTCTGTCCGAAATGCAGGGAAGTATTATATTGTAGGACAGCCGGCCGAACTCAATAACAGCTGTGAGCGACTGACTCGATATATTACAATTAATTCTTAAGCAATGTACATACCTTGGCCATCAAACGTAATTCCGCTTTCCATACACAACTCTTGATATTGGGGTGAATATTTCGACGGGCACATTTCGCACCTCGGTCCCCAAGCTTCACCCATGGAACAACAGCAATCCGCTTTCGTTACTTGCATCGATTCGCGATTGTGAGCCGGACAACGTCCATGTATTAACAGTCTGTAGCAAAATCCTTGCCTCTTATCTATAATAAGATCGATGCGCTTTAAATATTATTGAAAAGCAAATCATTCCGTACATACCAATACAACTCTTGCGATCGTGACTGGGCTCGTAACCTTCGTAACAGTCACACCTGTACGATCCCTGCATGTTATGGCAACGTCCGTTGGCACAAACCCCGGGTATCGTACTACATTCGTCGATGTCTCGACAATCGTCTGTAAGACCGACTTGTGTGAATCCTTCCGGACAGATGCACATGAACGAACCGATCAGGTTCTTGCACATAAATTTGCAATTATTTGCTGGGGTAACGCATTCGTCGACGTCTACAATAAACTTGCTTTAAATAATAATAAAAAAAAAATTGTGATAATTCTTGTTTACCTTGGCAGTGTCTTCCATCAGGGGCTAGCGCGTAACCGTATGGGCATATGCATCTGAATGATCCGGGTACGTTGTGACAACGGAAGGCGCATTGATTCCCTATTTCGTGACACTCGTTTATATCTTCGCATACCTAGATTAAAATAGATTTCAGAAAGGATAACTTTGGTTCAGAAGAGATGCAATCTATCCCAATATTTTGGGATAAATTGCGTAACAGTAATTTTAAGTAAACAACCTATTTAAAATGTGCAATTTTATACGAAGCCCTAAATGCAATAAGTGAGGAGAAGATGCAGGGGCAAAATATTAAGCAATGCCATGAGTATAATATTAACAGAATAATTGAAACATACATCAGTGGGTAAAACCCCACCAATTTTGTATAATACAAAACTGGTGGGGTTTTACTCACTCATGTATGTTTCAATTCTTCTGTTACATTACACATGCGGTTATTCCCTAACTATGAGTGAAGACGCAAACAAAATACAGTTTCTCGAGAGAAGGCAGTGCCACCTCTGGAAATACCTCATTAGTTCTGCATTGGTTATGTAGACAAAGCGAGAGTACTTCGGCCGTGTGACAATATGCAGCGCTGTATGTACTTCTACGCTCGGTCTTAATAATTTCTGTGAGATAGCGAAGTCGTTGTTTTTTTATAAATGTGTCTGAAGATATCCTTTCTCCAGCAAGGGCGTACTGATGAATCTGTAGAAAGCTGAAATACGTATCTGCGTCTCTGAGGAGGGATGTGTTCGGACACGTTAACAAAAAAATATTAATATTGAACTTGTATTTGTGTTCTACACACCAGATTTTTAATAGTGTAGTATTCTTTAGCAAGAATACTACACTATTAAAAGTGCATTTCCTGTTTTCACACTTGAACTATTTTCCTGAAAATCTTGGAGCAGTTAGCGAAGAACAGAGAGATAGGTTTCACCAAGACATTAAGGAAATGGAACGGCGATACCAAGGCAGATGGAGCATAACGATGATGGCGGACTACTGCTGGATGTTAAAACGGGATATGCCCTTAAAAACATACAACCGAATGTCCGGACAACGCAGCTTTCTGGCAAAAAGACAAAGATTTCACTTAAAAAAGTATTTTTTTCCACTTTTTTAACTTGTATTCCACCTTTTTACTCAATAAACAAATAATTTTTTTTAGAAATATCTTTTTTTTTCATTTAATATTTGCAAAAAACCTTACCTGATACAAATAAATGCATAGAATTTTTGAAATCAGCCTACCAAAATTATATAAAATCAGTTTTCAAAATAAAAACATCTGTCAAAAAGTTTAATTTTGTAGACCTGTGTAATTTATTTACATTTCATTTGATTTTCCGTGTGTTTAGTTTGCTTTAAAGTTTTTTATTTAGAACCCAGGACCCCAACCTGCCCAATTTTGATGATAATTAACAAACAGACTTCTTGCGCAACTAAAATTTTTAAATATTCGGGTAAATAGATTGTTTTACTGTACCACCTTTCAATGAAGCCGATGGTACATATCGAAATAACGCGTTTATTCACAATATGTTGACCGGGGCATCACCAACGTTCCTATGACTCTGAATCTCTTTCGTGATCACTAATTCTTTTAAATAAATTAATTTGTTCAATTTAAAATGTGGTGGGATATTGCGTATTACATAAGAAGAAATGGTTATTCTAGTATTACATACTTGCATAGGACCAGGAGCGAAGCCATCATTACACGAACACTCAAATCCACCAAGAACATTACTACAAGTTCCATTTCCACAGACATTCTGACTAGATACGCATTCGTTTTCGTCTATACATTTCTGGCCTGTACTATCCAATATATAACCGGCAGGGCATTCACATCTGAACGACCCATCGGTGTTAACGCAATCTCCGCCATCGCAAGCATCTGGCATTAAAATACACTCATCCAAATCGTTTCCCGAATCCATACGGCCCGGACCTTCGGGACATAATTTCTGGAATTGCACTGGAAAACAAAAGAAAAATCAAGAGTTATTAAAAAAAAATACATACAACCAAAAGCGTACCTGAACCCTCAGGAGGACACTCTTCACAGTATTTTCCCCAAGCGGCGCCCTTCGAGCAGCAACATTCCTTTTGCGTAATCTTCATTCCTCGGGGACTTGAACAACGCCTGCCGCTATAGTGATCGTAGCATTGTTCTTGTCTAATATCTATGCATTTCATCGTGTTTTGATTGATAATATACCCGTCGGGGCAAGTACAAAAAGCACCGCCTTCTGTGTTCGTGCACGCTCCGTTCTCGCAAATTTCTGGATTTACAGCGCATTCGTCAACGTCTTCGCACATATTTGTAATTGTGCTCAACTCGTAACCGTCCGGACAGCTACATATAAAGGAACCCATGACGTTCTGGCATTTTCCAGGAGGTGGACATGTTCCTGGTTTCTGTAAGACATTAAAGCAATGAAGCAAGAGAGAAGGTATTTGTGTATAATTGGTAATAAGACAACGATGGATAGACATTTAAAAAAGTATATGCAACACCTTTGCTATAATTAATTTAATGAAATCTAGGTAAAAATTTTGAAGAATGAATTTTAAGAAGAAAAACCAATAGTAGTTACAGTAATTAGCAAACCTGGACAAAGCAAGGGGTCGACATTATTTGTGTAACAACCAGACAAATATGTATATATATTAATTTTATATAGATATAATAAAACACAGTTGTATAGTTTCAAAATAATATATATGCACTACATATGTTTCACCACACTGTGGCTTCATCAGGTGGATGAATATATCATATTCATCCACCTGATGAAGCCACAGTGTGGTGAAACATATGTAGTGCATATATATTATTTTGAAACTATACAACTGTGTTTTATTATATCTATATAATGAAGTTTCAACAAGTATCTCCTTCGTCGATTATTAAATTAATTTTATATATATATATATATATATATATATATATATATATATATATATATATATAAAATTAATTTAAATTCGGGTAAGCGGTCAATTAAGAAAAAAAAAACTCCTTTATTAAATAACCCTATATTTCGCAACAGACTTTGTCGCTTCTTCTGGGGTAACTACAAGATTAATGAGAAAAATAACAAAAAATAAATAAGAATATAAAACAGTAGTAAAAATACTTACAAAATGTAGAGTTGAAGAAAATATAAAATTGACGTACAAAATATAAAAATGATTAGATATAAAAAATAAAGTAACTATAGAAACAAGCCTTAAGAACTTTTAAAAAACATGTATATGAAAAAGTTAAAACATGAGAAATAAAAAATATAATGCAATATAAATTAAAACAACATATGGACCAAATAACAAAACGATTTAAGTTCGTCAACTAACAGTCAAACCCAGTATATTAAAATAAATTATACTAAGACCATTAGTATCATATCTATAATTTATGTTATTTGTGTCTCTGTTGATGTGGACCATTTCTAAAAATGTTCTTTTTTTATGGTTATTTTCAACGTCTAAGATCTTAACGTCAACAAAATTGAAAGTATGGTCAGGATCAAGAGCATGGTCCACCAATGCACAAGATCTCTTACCAATACGGACATCACTTTTATGCTGAGTAATGCGCTGTTTTAGCCACTGTGATGTCTGACCTATATAAACGCCACAATAATCCGAACATGCTATCCTGTAGACAACATGACTATTTAAAAAGAAAGGTGTTATGTCTTTGATCTTACTATACAACTTCTTCAAATTGCTAAATACAACACCCATACCTTGAAGATTTATATATTTTTTATATCCTTGACAAAGGCAGCATTGCCGAAACATGTAGGGTTGTTTTAAATATATATACTTTGAAGTAATAAACCAGACCTTTAATCGCCGACTTACTAAGTTTACCATATTATACCAAGGTCACGAAAATATTATATATATATATATATATATATATATATATATATAACATTTGATAAATTATTGGAGGTTTTCGGCTTTTATATGAAATATTACAAATATCAAGTTAGTATGTATGTAATTGCAAAGTAAGGGGGGATGTAAACATTGCTGTCTACAAATTACAAAGCAAATCATACGAAATTTTTAATTGAAAATGTCTATGTTGGGACTCGAACCCAAGTCTACAGCTTTCCGGGCTGTCGTCATTACCACTAGACCACAATAGACCCAGGTTCAAGTTATTCAGAAATGCATTATAAAGTAACAGTGTTGATAACATAGACATTTTTTCAATTAAAAATTTCGTATGATTTGCTTTGTAATTTGTAGACAGCAATGTTTACATCCCCCCTTACTTTGCAATTATATACATACTAACTTGATATTTGTAATATTTGATATAAAAGCTGAAAACCTCCAATAATTTATCAAATGTTATATTTAATGAACGGCTAAGAAATTATCTAATCACTTATATATATATATATATATATATATATATATATATATATATATATATTCGTGACCTTGGTATGATAAGGTAAACTTAATAAGTCGGCGATTAAAGGTCTGGTTCATTACTTCAAAGTATATATATTTAAAACAACCCTACATGTTTCGGCAATGATGCCTTTGTCAAGGGAATACGAAATATAAATGACAGAATATAAATGTCAAATAATTAAGTTGCTATGGTTTAAATTATTCAAAGATACATTACAATAATAATAATAAATCATGCCTTAGTATTCCAAAAAATAGATAGCAAGGTGTGAACATATGTATTGTTCGCTGCCAGAAGCTTGTGTCTCTTTCTGGGTATGAACCTGTGTGTTGGTTGCTGCTGGCAGCTTGCGTCTCTCTCTGGGTGTGTGATTTTGTATTTGTGTGACCGCGTAAGTGTAGGGTTTTGTATGTTAGTGCGCTCGTGCGTGTGTTTAGTGACCGGTCGCGTAAATTTAGAGAGATCGGATAACCAGCCGTTGCGTAGGGCCGCCAACCCTTTCCCGGCAATTTCTTTACTTTTCCGAGCAGTACTTCGACGGCCCGACCCCCGCCCCAACGAGGCAAGGCGCAGACCAGCGAAGCGCACCCTGCACAGGGTTGCTCATCGCCAACCGAGGGAACACTCTTAGTGGCTACCTCAGTCGACGACGGTCACACTTTGTGCCATCTTAACGATTTCCGCAGAGGCGGGGGCAATGCACACACGTCGAATGTGTGTGTGCTGTTAACAGCAGCCTAGCCAGGTTGCCACACACCCAGAGAGAGACGCAAGCTGCCAGCAGCAACCAACACACAGGTTCATACCCAGAAAGAGACACAAGCTTCTGGCAGCGAACAACACATATGTTCACACCTTGCTATCTATTTTTTGAAATACTAAGGCATGATTTATTATTATTATTGGAATGTATCTTTGAATAATTTAAACCATAGCAACTTAATTATTTGACATTTATATTCTGTTATTTATATTTTGTATTCTCTTGACAAAGGCGTATTGCCGAAACATGTAGGGTTGTTTTAAATATATATAGTTTGAAATAATGAACCAGACCTTTAATCGCCGACTTATTAAGTTTACCTTATATATATATAACAATTGATAAATTATTGGAGTTTTTCGGCTTTTATATGAAATATTTACAAATATCAAATTAGAATGTATGTAATTGCAGAGTAAGTGGGGATGTAAACATTGCTGTCTACAAATTACAAAGCAAATCATACGAAATTTTTTTTAATTGAAAAATATGGTCTACGTTGGGACTCGAACCCAAGTCTACAGCTTGCCGGGCTGTCGCTTTTACCACTAAGCCACAATAGACCCTCAGGTCTATAAGGCGATTTTTTAAAACTGAAGGCCTCAGAATAGACCAGCTAATATATGAATGGTTTGTGCAAGCTAGAAAATAGAATATGCCTGCATCAGGGGTACTAATTAGTACAAAGCTAAGAAAATTGCTGAGAAATTAGGCAATTGTAATTTTTCCGCTTCTACTAGATGGCTAGATAAATTCAAAAAGCGACATAATATTCATTACCGCATATCTGGCGAAGCCACTAGCACAAATCAAGAAGATGTTGAATCTTTCATAAACAGGTTACCGTTAATAATTAAAGAGTACAAACCTTGCGATATTTATAATTTCGAGGAAACAGGGTCACTACCAACAAAGACAATGGTATTTAGAGGCGAAAAATGTATGGGCGGCAAGTTATCGAAAGAAAGATTAACAATAATGCACTGTGTGAATATGGCAGAGAAGAAAGACAAACTGTTGGTTATCGGAAAATCAGCACGTCCTCGGGCATTTAAAAATCTTACATTGCTTTTCTTCCGGTCCATTGGTATTCAAATAAAAAGGCTTGGCTTTATTATGACAGAGTGGTTGCGTGAATTTGATCGGAAAATGATCGATCAAAACAGAAAAGTTTTATTATTTTTGGATAATGCCACTGATTAATTGCTGCATATTTCGCGTTCTAGTTTAGTTATGTAACTAAGTCAGCATAACATTAAGTAAATACGTAGGTTATTAAGTAAGTAGACGTGATATATATACTGAAGACATAGGAGAACGAGTCAGTCTTGTGAATCTGATTTAACCGATATTGTACATGTCAACATCGTAACATGTAATGTTATTGTTATGTTTTTTTTAAATGTTATTTTGTATTGTTTCCGAGTATATTATTTATTTTATCAATAAAACCGGCCTCTTATGAGTCCACCTCGGAGATGAGAAGTCATAACGAGGACCAGGGGACATCACAGTGACATCAGTTGATGAGGGTAAGCCAGCTCGATAGTCTCCAGCGCGAATTTGCTATAAGTTGTGTATTAATTTGTATGCATACAGATATGTTTTAAGATGTATGTATTATCGCATTTAAACACATTATAATTTTATTTACAACTAAACAAATTCTTAATAATATTATAACAAAAGCTTACCTCGTGACATTCATCTATGTCTCTGCAATGATGACCATCAGACGATTCTTCGTACCCCGTTGGACAATCGCAGATAAACGAACCGATATTATTGCGGCATATTCCATTTCGGCACAAAAACGGCATCATGTGACATTCATCGACGTCCACACAATCGTTATTGTGGCTCAATTTAAAACCATTGTTACAGTGACACTTGTACGATCCCACCGTGTTAATACACGCGCCATCGTTGCATATATCAGGTCGTCTTGCGCATTCGTCGATGTCGACGCACATATCTCTGGTAGGGGTCAGCAGGTATCCGGAATTACAGATACATTGGAAGCTTCCCTGTAAGTTCTTACATTCACCGTTGTTGCATATCTGCGGTCTCTCTACGCATTCGTTTATGTCGACGCAATCCAGGAATGTGGCACCGTGCTTGTACCCTTCGGGACATTTACATTCGAAACTGCCAGGTAGGTTTACGCACTGGGCGTTGCCTTCGCAAGGGTTCGGTACTCGAAGGCACTCGTTATCGTCGATACACTGATGGGAGTTTATATCGTAGATGAAACCTCTGTTACATTGACATTCGAAGCTTCCCGGTGTGTTCATGCAGACGCCATGCGAACACATTGAAGGCATTAATATACATTCGTCTATGTCCTCCTTCTGATTCATTACGTTTAGAAAGGATCCAGGTTCCGAGCCACACAGAGCCTTGTACTGACCTATAGTTAATAAATGTTTGTTTGTGTATATACACAGTGTACAAAAAATATATATATATATATCAAAGTCTAATGATGCATCTATATTTTCTTAACTTAAATAATAACGCTACAGTTCAGATCTCAAAAGTTTTGGCGAGGTAAATATACAGTAAATTGCTTTAAAGTTTTGCTTTCGTGAAACAGTATACACTCAGGTCTCGTTTTATGCGGTTTTTTTTAATGCGAATTCAAATTTATGCGATTTTTAAATTAACGATTTTTTTTAGAATTTTAACAGATTTTGAAATTTTAGATGTTTTTTTAAAGCTTTTTTACCGTTTTTAAATTAAACCAAGTTTGCATCACTGATATTATCGTTATAGTTTGTTTTATTTTGTGTTTTTTCTATGCATAGGCGATACGTATGTATGAGTGTTGTGTGTGTATGTTATTATTGAAAGAACAAACTGGGGATTTCCCTTCTTAATAACTGGTGTTTTTTTTAAATTACGGTGCAGTGTTTTTTCTGTGCATAGAAGATACGCATGTGTGTTGTGGGAATTGCCCTTTTTATTAGCTGGTTCATTTGTTTAATTACGGTGCAGTGAGTGAGTGATTCAAGTGCTTTAACATTTAAATTGAAATCAGTTTCAAACCTCAATAAACATTTCACTTTGGGAAAAGTAAGTGTAAAAATCAAAATTTTGTTGGCTTTTTTATTTGCTGAATGTTTGTTTATCATTTAGGATATAACAATGGAAAAAAATAAAAAAAAGAGACAAACGATATCCCTGGAAACAAAAATTGAAATTTTAGATCGCATTTCAAAAGGAGCAAAATATACCGCACTTGGAAAGGAATATAAACTAAGGGAATCAACAATTCGAGCTATTAAAAAAAATTAGATTTCAATAAGAAAATCCGTAATTACAGGCACAAAACTAAGCACTAAATATTCTTCTTACTCAAGAGACACGTTAATTGAAAAACTGGAAAAAGCTCTCGTTATATGGATTGAAGACTTAACGAAAAGGAAAATTCCTGTTAGCGGATACATGATCACAGAAAAAGCTTTAACATTTTATGAGACAATTAAAGATTCTGAACCGTCAATTTCTAGGCCAAAGGATTTTACAGCAAGTAAAGGATGGATGACAAGATTTATTAAAAGAAATAACCTCCATAACATTCAAATTAGAGGTAAGGCAGCTTCAGCAAATGAGAGCGCTTGCGCAGCTTACCCAGAAAAAAAAAAAAATTATTGACGATGGAGGATATTGCCCAGATCAGGTATTTAATGCTGATGAAACTGGTCTGTTTTGGAAAAAAATGCCAAGTCGAACCTACATTGCGAAATCAGAAAAACGAGCCAGTGGATTTAAAGCTTGCAAGGAAAGATTAACGTTTTTACTATGCAGTAATGCTTCAGGAGATAAAATGTTAAAGCCGCTAGTAGTAAATAGGTTTTTAAAGCCACGAGCTCTTAAAGGTAAGGATATGACTCGTTTGCCAGTTCATTGGATGGCAAATTCTAAAGCATGGGTGACAACTTCAGTGTTTACTGAATGGTTTCAAAAATGCTTTGTACCAGAAGTTGAATCTTATATCAAGAAAAAAGGTCTTGAATTTAAAGTTTTGCTGATTGTAGACAATGCACCCGGCCATCCTCATTTGGAACATCCAAACATTAAAGTCGAATTTTTTCCACCCAACACAACTAGCATTCTTCAGCCTTTTCCTCAAGTGACTTATTTGTAATTAACACACGTGCGCAATACAAAAATTTATCCAACACCTCTTAATATCCGTTCAAAATGGCTTTTAATGTTTTATAAATTTGACGTTCCATGTCAAATTTAAATTATAAACGACTAATGCAAAAAGTTCATATACAGTAATGCAGTTACTATGGAGAATAAATAATGCAAATCAACAAGCAAACAAAATTAGTGATTGATTAATAATACTACAGTTAAAAGTTGATGGTAATGGAAGAGTTGCAAGAGGCTGTTTTCATTCCGCTAGAAGTTAAGAAAAAAGCTCAAGCAGCATGTTATAAATTACTGCCAAAAAAATCGAAGGATAATTACGACAAAGAATTTCGTCATTTTGAAAAATGGAGAAAACAGCAAAGTATCACTGGAATTAACGAAGAAGTTATGCTGGCGTATTTCCATATTTATAGAAGGAAAATAGCACCTTCTTCATTGTGGACGAAGTATTCCATGTTAAGAAGTACTTTGAAAGTGTATATGAATAGTGACATATCGAAATACTGAAAACTGATTTCCTATTTGAAGAGTGAGGCAAGAACCCACAAGTCCAAAAAGGCGAAAATCTTGGAGAGGCTACATATAGAGATGTTTCTGAATGAGGCTCCTAACAATAAATATTTGATGATGAAGGTATTATTTATTTTCTTATATTTAATTCAAAATATTTATTCATTATTCGTTCGTGTATTCTATGCAGGTTGCCTTAATAATGGGTATATTAGGTGCGTGTCGTTGTGATGAAATAACTAAGCTGAAAGTTGACGATATAGAAGATAAAGGAAGATACTTGTATGTTTCGATACCTGACACAAAGACAAACGTATCTAGAAGTTTCACTGTTATGGCAGAAGGATTTACAACAGATATTCTTGACCTCTACAGAAAATATGTCTGTATGAGACCAAAAGGTATTCCACATGGCAGATTCTTCCTAAATTACAAGAAAGAAAAATGCACTATCCAGCCAGTTGGAATTAACAACATTTCTAAGATACCTCAGAAAGTTGCATCTTTCCTGAACCTACCAGAAGCTCAATTATATACAGGACATAGTTTGAGACGTTCGTCAGCATCTCTTCTGGCAAACGCAGGAGCTGATATTACAACAACAGTTAAACGACATGGTGGGTGGAAATCGTCCACTGTGGCAGAAGGTTATATACAAGATTCAGTATCCAACAAGATTGATATAGCCAGAAAGATACAAGGTCCAGACAGTCTAACGTCCTCGACTTCTGGTCATCAAATTTCTGTTCAGGATACTTCAAATACGTCTTCTAGTATAACTCTAAATTCGAATAACCTGAATGCAGAGTCAGATACAAAGAGGATTTCCTTCAACTTTAATATTAATGTAAATGTTAATTAGTTGCTATTGTTTACCCTTTAGAATTAATATAAATGTGTTAATACTATAGCAGTTTGAATGTCTCTATGCAATCTAAATTTCACCTTGTTTTAACTCACTAGTGAGATAAATTATGTTTTTAACTCACTAGTGAGTTATAAGCTACATAATTGATTTAAAATCGCCATAGTTATAGGTCTATTATTAGGAGGTGTTGGATAAAAAAATAAATATCCTAAAAAGTAATAGCTTCAAACATAGAGCACTGTTTAATGAAATTATTTTATACGACATGGTATTCAAAAGTTCCCCGAAATTTGAATCACGCGCGTAAACGGTCGCAGTTGCCTACGTGAACTTCTCTACATCCTTCGTGAGACAGCTTCGTGTGTCAAGCTGCGTCATTGTAAGTGGAAACACTCTTTGTTGGTAAACAATTTTTCATTGTCAAGTCTGTTTGTGATTCGTCAATAGCCGATTTTATCTATTTTAAGTTCTGTTTTAACATCAGTTGATGACGATGGATGTTCTAGATGCCCATCAACCGGCATTACATATTACACTTGCGAATAATCGTAGGCAAACTATCCAAGATATCTGCAACATTTTGGAATTACCTTATGGCTCATGTCAGCTTTAAAAGAACTATGCATGAGGAGGACAGCAAAGTTTGTGCCACGACAACTAAACAACGATGTCTGTTTGGTCTGTTTGATGTCTGCTGGAAATTGAAAGTGTCAAACTGAAAAAGATTTTCTTAGTAAGATCGTCACAGGTGGCGAAAGCTTGGTTGAGTAGTTGTTTAGGCTATTTCCATCGTTTATAAGATTTGAATAATACAACGTTTCGGCAATCAATCTACTGCCGTCTTCGGGGTAGCCCTGAGAAGGGCCAGTTCTTGCCAAACCCATGTTTGACATATACCTCTTCCTAATTTTTGTTTTTATTGCGATATGTACTCGTGTAAGATTTGAACCAGGTCTGAACTTCCAAACTTTGAACTGAATCAAACACACTAACCACTACGCTAACACTATTCAACTAAATATCCACCGTCAACAACTTCTCGTTACGACAAAGCTGGGTTTATGTGTATGATCCCAAAAACCAAACAACAGTCGTCACAAAAAAAGCCTCAGTTTTTACATCAGAGGCGCTGGGATCGACTTTTTGCACTTCCAAAGGTTTACTTTGAAGGTATCGGAGGTGCATGAAATCCAGGTATTCTGCAATTTTATTAATCGGTAAATTTCGGAAACTTATAAGTATCACATCGTATTATTATTTTACAGGCAGATTCGTGTCGTCTTTAAGATGACGAATTTTGATCAGGATGATGTACTATTGCTTTCTATAAAAGAAGTAAACAAGAATCTTGAGTGTTCGTGAATTAAAATTTTGCCAGGATAGATACATTATCATTTCAATCAAGTTAAAATATATACTACGAGAGCCAAAATGAAATAGTTGGCTCTTCATATGCATCTGTAGAACTGTCTGTAGTTCAAGAGCTACTTACACGAGACTTCAATGCTAAGCTGCAGTATTGCAGTGATACATTGGCGCTGAAATTATTATAAGGTAATGATTGGATAAGAAAACTTGTTGATGGATTAAGATTGATTTTATCTAACCGATTAAGTGAAGAGCCAATATGATCGTGCTTGGAATACCAATAATCCTTATCAACCAGTGCAAACTGGCTTGCATCCAGTGAAAAGCGGAGTTTGGGTTGCAATATCCACAGCTATAATTATTAAACGTAAATTTTCCCAGCCAATAATAACTGCAGAACGTCACAAAACATTAATCTTGGATCATTTCATAAATCAGTTGGATGACCTTGAACTACGAGGAGGGAGGATTTTTATATTGCCTTCCTAGCTATGAATGAAAGGCGTCACAAGCCCAGCAATATTTTATTTTTCTACTTATGATCCACTAGTTGTTACACACTTACTCCAGCGTTTTTTTTAATTAGGTTAGACTTTCCAAGAAATTTTTTTGGTAATACTTCCAGAAACTCCTCCGCCGGTTCTTTCACGCAATCATCTGAAGAAAAACGTCGTTCAAGCAGATACTTTTCTTAATTTAAGAAAGAGATATCACTCGGTACCAAGCCCGGTCTGTAGGGTGGATGTTCATCTCTACAAGTTTCGAACTTGGCGAGCCTTGTAAATTCTGCAAGTGTCATGGAGCGCCATAATCTTTTGAGCAAAGTTTCGGGATTTTTTTGCTGAATGGCAGTTTTTCGAATTTTCTGTAATTGTGAAGCCTTTCTTCATGTATTCAATTAAAAAAATTCCTTCTGTATCCCAAAACACAGTGGAAACACTGCATGGCTTCTGGTTTTGTCGATGGATCGCAGTGATACATCCCCGTCTCGTCACCTGTTACAATTTTCAAAAATAGATTTTTATCATCAGCAAAACCCTGAATGTTTCCTCAAAAATTTGTTGCCAACAGTTTATGCTCGGGAGTAAGCAATCTGGGAATCCATTGGCACTTTGTTAATTCCTAAAACGTCATGTATAGTTTTTAATACTGTAACTTCTGATTTCTCCGCTTCAATAGCAATAATTGATAACTTTTTCGATCTGCTAAGACCTGTTCCTCGACTTTCTTTAATTCTAGTACATCTTGAGGTGGAAGGCCACACATTGACGTGGAATGTCACAGCTATTTAACAGCAAAAGTTTGCCATTGTCACTTAATTTTTCCATGGCTAGGTAGATAATCCAGGAGCACATACATCACATAGAACATTTGAATACTTAGAGCAATTCTTTCTTTCTTTTATTAGGGCATTTGAAGGATAAAATATAGAAGAATTAGAAAATGATATTCAAAGTGAAATTAACTTCTTGAACAACAATGTTTATAACCTTCACAATGTGAGTGACGATATGAAAACAGAATTAATCATTAGAGTGGACCAATCCGGAGGGAAAGCAGAGGCGTGACTAATGAATTGGTTCACGATTACTTAGTATGTTGTTCACGGTCATCGTGTGTACACATATAATAGCATCAGGAAAGTGTATTCTGTGTATTTAATAATGTTGCACAGCTATGTTCGATAGAAGACGCAAGAAATGAGTGTATTTTAAGTAACTTTGAAAGACACGCCTCTGCTTTCGCTCCGAATTGGTCCACTCTATTAATCATTGCATAAAACATTTTGGACAACAACTTTAACTTTTCATATTTTTGGCTGTCATAGTATAAGACGTTTGATTTAATGCATTCTAAATATAAATATATGTAAATATACATTCCAAAAAGTTTTTAGTCTTGGAATTTGTACCTACTGGTGGCTGCTAGCGGACAGGGTTCGCAAGGCTGTCCCCACGCCTTCCCCATAGAACAGCAGCACACCTTTTTCGTTTGATTCTGCGACATCGGATGCGAGCAACGCCAGCTGCTATAGTTCAAGAAGCAAAGGTCCCTCCTCATATCGACACATTCCTCTAACAACGAAATCGTTTATTAAAAAGAACAAAATTTAAATTTATAAAATACGAAGTCCATACATACTTCTTCCAAGGATAGGCATATATCCTTCAGGACACAAGCAATAGTATTTGCCCTCTTCATTAATACATTCTCCAATATTACACACGTTCGGATTTTCTTCACATTCATTGATGTCAACGCACATAACGCCAGATTCGTCTAGCCGGAAACCTTCGAAACAGGAACAGATGAAACTACCAAAAGTATTTTGACATTTTCCATTTTTACAGAGCCCTTCGTGTTCTTCGCATTCGTTTATGTCTTCTAAAACCACCTGTAAGCATTAATTTACAAGACATTTACACAGTTTAGTAATCTTCTTCCAATTTAAATGAATAAAAACATAATTTAAGGATTCAGCCTGTTACATTCCGCATTTCTATGTATAGAAGAAACGCGTTAAGTCCAATTGCACTTCATTGATGACGTTTACATGTTGTCATAACTGTATTAGAGAAACTAAAAAAAATAGTTTGTTAAACTATATTTGAAAGCTTTATTTCATTAATTTAAATACAAAATGTTATAAATTGATGATAATATAGACATTCATGGCAAATAACGTTTCAATACTAAATGTTTTTTGTATTGATTTTTAACAGGGTAATAGTTACTTGCGGTGTTGAAAGATAACATATCTGTCAAATAAGCCTAGTTTTGTGTACATTTTTCCCGTTTATTTTGAGTGTTTAAAAACAATTCCTTTTAGAACTACATTTATGTTTATTATCTCGTTGCGTCATTTGGATATAATGCCGAAAGCTTTCTGTAAACAGTTGGACATCTTATAATTTTATAATTTGCATCCGGCAACAATATATAGGACGTCTCGTCATGGATCTAGTATGTCGTACAATTGGATGTAACGCGTTTTATCTTTTCAAACTTACCGTTACAGTATTTGGTTTATAACCTAATCCTCCAGGGCAAAGATCTAAGTAATCTTGACTATCAATCCTGGGACACAGTTCACAGTGAGGTCCCCATGCTTTACCGACAGAACAACAACAAGAAGCCTTAGTGACGTAATCCGCTGTGGGCGCCGAACACAATCCATTATGGTCAGCGTGCAGGAAGCATCTTGAGGTCCTACGATCTAGAAATTAACTCCAAAATTACATCACACATATAGGAAAGAGGACTGCGAGATTAACTCACCGATGCAAGCGTTTCCCTCTGGTACCAATTCGTAGTTTGGCGGACAAATACATCTGAACGATCCCTCCAAATTCGTACATCGTCCGTAGAGGCAAGATTGCGGACTTTCGCATTCGTCTATGTCGGTGCAATTTCCACCGGAACCGTCCAATTTATAACCATCATTACACTCGCATTCGAACATTCCGAAAGAGTTGACGCATTTGCCGAAGACGCAAAGATTATTGAACATTTGACATTCATCAATATCTTAAAAAAGGAAGAAATTCATTATAAAGATAGTTATCGTAATGATATCATAATTGAAAGATATGCTGCTGTCATATTATCTCTAAGCGTAATTATAAAACGATATCGCATAGTCTTTTGGAATCAAATACCACAGAAGCTGTAGCAAATCTTGTTTAGAAGTAAACGGATTAGACCAGCATGGGAAATGGTAGAATATTGAGAAGAAAAATATTTCGATTTTGCGTGAAGGTAATTCAATGCCTATCTCGTTAATACCGGGTGTCCTCGAAAGAAAAGACAGACTCATGCAAAAATTAAAAGATGTAATTATATAGAATATGAATCCGAAATATTTTCCGCAAATTTCTTCAAAAACGCAAGAAAAGATATTTAAAAAATATTTGTCCCAACACTGCATTTTATTTTGACAACAACTAAGAGTTTATAAATAATTCGCAGTTGATATATTCGTACGTAATCGTATTGAGGTTATCGAACATACAAAGCTACATCTTGTAGAGTTTTTATAACATTGACACCTGTCTAAACAATGTTATCTTCTAGAATTTTTATATACATAAATATCGCAGTGTATGTTTGTGAGTAAATTCAATTCGATACTTACCAACACAAGCTTTATCGTCTTTGTCGTCCGGATGCATGAAACCCATTTCGCATTCGCACTTAAACGATCCCGCGGAATTCAGACACTGTCCATTTTCACACAACGTTTGATCGTTAGAGCATTCGTCAATGTCCACGCAACTATAACCATCACCTTTGAAGCCGGAATCGCATACGCACTTGAAGGAACCGTCGTTGTTAACGCACTGGGCGTTCTGGTCGCAACCGCCGTTGTTCGTCAAACATTCGTTTATGTCTCGACAGCTAATTCCATTGCCAGTGAAACCATCATGACAGCGGCATTGATAAGAGCCCTGTAAAGAGTTTCTGGTTACTAATAATTCAATGGGGAAATTATTTTGGATAAATTTGGAATCAAGATATCAAAATGTTTTTTTCTGTGGAAGCGTTTTTAGGAAGCAAGAAGTGAAATAAATAAAATTATATTTAGGATGAAAACCAAGAAATTATAAACGTCTATAATATCTATGGTTTAAGTACTTTTAAGAAATATATCATGTAATTACTTTCTCTTAGGATATTATGAAGGATTAGTGCTTTTAAATCAATCAGATAGCAACTTTACATAAAATCTATCAATCTAATATGTCGGAAAGAAGACGAAGAAGACAATTAAAAAACAAAACTGCGCATGTCCTAGCCGTTAAGTTTGGTGAAGATGAATGAACATGGAATGTAGTTGAGCTTGATGCTTCCAATGCAGGTGGGGTCATATTATACCTCTCTATCTTGTTTCGATGTTTGTTACCCCTCCCTTGAGTAGGACGTTGTTTTGTACGAGCGCCACCATCACGATAAGCTTAAAAATCTAGCAGTGTATTACTCTTAAATTCCTCGCCAAGTTAAAAAAGCTCCAACTGAATATTTTTAATTGTTGAGGACGCATTTTACGATAATTGCATGTCGCGCACTCGAGTATTTGAATAGCACAAACGATTTTTTGAAGTTTCGTGAAGAGGTTGAAGATTGTAAACGTTCTGGTCGACCCGTGACTTCAAAAACTGATGAAAACGTACAGAAAATTATTGAAATTTTGTGGAAAGATCGACGTTTAAGTATTCGAATGATGGCAGACATGACGAATATTGATAGAGAGACAATAAGAAAAAGTTTGCATGGGGATTTGCAAATGAAGAAAGTTTGCACAAAAATGTTACCAAAAACCCTCACACGTGAGCAAAATGAGAACAGGAAAGACATCTGCTCTGACATCTTGAAGCGATTCAAGGTAGAGTCAGAACTGATAGAAAAATGTGTCATATGAGACGGAACGTAGATTTTCCAATACAATCCTACAATCCTGAAATAAAACTTCAATCCATGCATTGTAAGAGTATCTCAGGGACAAATGGTAAACCAGAATTGACGTCTTGACGAACCTGAGAGAAAGGGTGAGGAAGCAAAGACCAGATCTGTGGAACAACTTATAAATGTTGTACCAGGACAACTCGTCGGCTCACAATACACTCTCTGTGGAGCAGTTCTAACCAGAAAAAGAATTATCCTGCTCGATCATCCACCGTATTCAGCAGATCTCACTCCATGCGACTTTTGCTTGTTCGCAAAAATGAAAAGTGCATTTTAATGTCTATAGTGCATCCATTTTCATCTGTAGAAGAAGTCAAGGCGAAAATGGCGAACTTACTGAAGAGGTTGACGCTTGAAGACCTCCAACACTGCTGCAGACAATAGAAAGGACGTATGCAGCAATGTATAGATGGGCAAAGGGAGTATGTTCAAGGGGATTAACAGCTATATATAAATTCAGGGTAGAGTCTAAAGTGATAGGAAAAATGCGTTACATGAGACGAAACGTAGATTTTCCAATACAACCCTGAAACGAAACGTTAATCCATGCATTGAAAGTGTACCTCAGGGCCGAACGGTAAACCAGAATTCAGGTACTGACCAACCTGGGAGAAAGGCTGAGGAAGCAAAGACCAGATCTGTGGAACAACAACTTATAAATGCTGTACCAGGACAACTCGTCGTATCCACCGTATTCACCAGATGTCGCTCCATGCGAATTTCACCAGTTCGCAAAAATGAAAAGTGCATTTTAATGTGTACAGTGCATTCATTTTCAATCTGTAGAAGTCAAGGCGAAAATGGCAGACTTACTGAAGAGGTTGACGCTTGAAGACCTCCAACACTGCTTCGGACAATGGAAAAGACGTCTGCAGCGATGTATAGAAAGCAAAGTGAGTATGTTCAAAGAGATAAACAGCTATTTGTAATAAGTTTTGAGTAAAGCATATTTTTCAGACCAAGTCCTGGTAGTATATAAGCTATGAAAGTTCTAACTCAAAATCTCATAAAATTTAACCCAGCTGTCCAGATTGGAATTCTTATCCACTCCACCACCTCCCTCATGTGTTGTCATCACGTGAACACGCCCACACCAGCGCGAACTTCAAACGCCAAGGAACCGTAAGCAATCGGTTTAACAACATCTGATACAGATTCTGAACAGCTCCGTACCAGTTCTGAACAGCAACACCCGTTTCTGAGCTGTTAAGCTGTATCAGGTGCTATTAAACCCATTGCTTACGGTTCTTCGTGGTTTGAATTTCGCGCGTGGTGTGGGGGTGGTCACGTGATGACCTCGCGTGAAGTATGTACTGGAAGGGATAAGAAATACAATTCCTGTGTTAAATCTTATGGGATTTTGAGTTAGAATGCCCATAGCTTATCTACTCCCGTTATTTAATTGCTACACCTCCATATCCTAATAGGCTTTTAACATCCATTTGATTCTAATGTAATTAAATGATAAAAGAATTACCGGATTGTTTATGCAGTCAGCATGTAGGTGGCACGTGTATAATCCCATGTAGCATTCGTCATCGTCAGTACACTGTGGACCTCCATCGGGTTTTACAGAATAGCCTTCTTCGCATCTGCATTGGTACGATCCCAGAGTATTAACGCATTCACCGTTCCCACATTTATTCGGATATACAGTGCATTCATCGATATCTACAATAGAATTTTATTTATTTGTACAGCTATCACAGTCGAAGTTCCTCTTAAACACTTAATGTTAGTAACTGCAAGCCTTAGACGATGTTAGGAATAAATTATTACTAAATTTCTATTCTACAACGCTTTCATTATTATCTGAAAATAAAAAGACTTATCTGAACTTAAAATTTAGTTTAAAGAAATCATACCTAGACAAGATAAATTGCCAGGACCAGGTATTAAGCCATTTGTGCAATGACAACTGTACTTTCCATCTGTGTTCTCGCATTTTCCACCATTGCATATTCTCGGATTCTGTTTGCATTCATCGATGTCTACGCAAGTTTTTCCGTCTAATAATAACGAGTATCCAGATCTACAAATATTTTCAAAGGTAATGCATTTGTCAGTGTCAACAACTTAGAAGTTTCCAAGCTTACCCGCAGGAGCACGAATAACTTCCAGGAGTATTTATGCAAATATCATTACATGGTTCATCGCGACATTCATCAACATCTGTTACAAGACACACAGTTTAAGATTTAGAACAATATAAACCTGAACAACGTGTATTACCTTCGCAATGTGTCCTTTGTCCTGTTTGCCTGAAACCCTCGTTACAGACACATTGGTAAGTGCCCATCATGTTTTCGCAAACGCCATTGGAACATATACCACTGGTTCTTGAACATTCATCTATATCTTTGCAAGCTGCCTTGTCACTAGTTAACTCGTGTCCTGGAGGACAGTCACACCTAAACGATCCCTCGGCATTAACGCAGTTACCACCTCTGCACAAGCTAGGAGTTTCTTCACACTCATTGATATCTAAATTCATAAAATGGAAGGTTAAGTAGTGGAACTTTCAAAGCGATTTATTTTGTAATACAAAAGAAGGGTACATTTATGCTATTTTCTGGATTCTATTGTTTTCTATATCCTATTTAAAGATTGTGGACTTTTAAATTTTATATTTAATGTTAGTGGTCTACTGAATACTCAATACTAATTCAAACGCGTAGAAAACGAATCCAGCATTAACTGTTATGGGGAATGTGAGAGTTAGCAGATGCTAATTTTTATAATATGGCGATATGCAGGATTTAGAACGAAGCCATATCTGTGTCATTTGGACAAAGTTTAGCTGATTGAGAAAATTATGGGGCGTTATAAGAAGGATAAGTGTACAACATATTGGAAGTTCAATCGCAGAAATTGTATAGTTTGGTAGAAAGAAAAGAAACGTAAACATTTAGAGTTTGAGACTGGATAGCTTGTGAGAGAAAAATCTGCATTTTTGATTAGGGATTCGTAATCTACTCATTTAGACGAGTAATTTGATATATGATAAAGTATATTTTGGAATATTATAAAAATAGTTACATCTTCATGGGTATTTTACGGAGGTATGAAAGTAAGAGGTTAGTAGTCATTTTCAACGTATTTTATTCTTTTTGTAGCTTAACGGTGCCTTTGCTCCTATAAGTTTATTAGGGTAAATTGCTTCCTTAAAGGTCCTTTAAACCCTCCCATAATTATTTTTGGAAAATCGTTTGCATACGTTTGCTTTACCTTCGCCGTTTTTTTTTTTCTGCGGTCAAATTAGTGTTATAAAAGCAAGAATAAAGGTAAATAAATTAGCAAAACATGAGTCAATCACAATCATGTGAGAGAAAAATCTGCATTTTTGTATTAGGGATTCGTAATCTATACATTTAGACGAGTAATTTGATATATAATAAAGCATATTTTGGAATATTATAAAAAAAATTACATCTTCAAGAAAATAGAGGATTGTTCATAAATTGTAAGCTTAATTAAACACAAAGTGCAGAGACCAGAGAGCAAAAGATCGTAAAATAAATAGTTTTGCAAGGTGAATATGTTTGTAGAATTATCAATTATCAAAGAACAAAAGTTTTGGGTATCGTTCCAATGGCTGAGTATTAAAATATTTAGGTAAATTATAGTCATCGGTGTAATGGTGACGCAAACAATTTTCCAATAAATAGTTTTTAGAAAATATTTATCATCGCTCAGCTAGTAGACAATTAGCGAGTAATAAATATTAATAATATTTGAAAAACACGACGAATGTAGGTAGATGTTGGTAGGTACGAATTTTCAAAATATGTCCAAATACAGGGTATGGAACAAAGCCGTGTCTGAGTTATTTGGACATTGAGAAAGTTATGTGAGTTATAAGAAGAATATATGTATAAAATATTCAAAGCTTGAACATGGTTTGGGAGAAAAAATTTTGGTAGAAATAAGTGAAGTCCGTGGACATTTCGACTTTGAGGTTGGATAATTCGAAACAGAGAAAAACGATCCCCTAATCCTCTGTGCCCATACCACAGTATATTAAACATTATTTAATATACTGTGCCCATGTCACAGTATATTAAACATTGTTTAATATATTGTGCCCATGCTATACATATACTAACTACTTCCGGATGCCTGCTTGCCCCTCAACAGTACCAACATTAATAATAAACAAACATTTAAACATTTAGGAAACTAAATCTTTCACAGATCATTCAAACAATAACATAACGCCATCTACTTGTGAAAACCGAAATTACTTTCTTGCCAACCCGATGTATATTTTAATTATGGTATAAATTCTTACCCATGCAAATTTGCATCGGTGCCATTGTCCTGTATCCTTCACTGCACTCACACACGAAGTCACCGGGGATATTTTTGCAAATACCATTACCACACACATTACTAGTCGTTATACTGCATTCGTCAATATCTGTGCATTAAGAAGAAATTGTTAATAAAATCATTTAGCATTTTCGACATGTACAAATAGCTTACCAATACATTTGATCCTGTTTTCATCGTAATCATATCCTTTGTTGCATCGACAGCTGTAACTGCCCACGGTATTTTTGCACCTTCCATTCAAACACATTCCGGGAAATTCTGTGCATTCGTTGATATCTTTGCGTTCCAGGAAACCCAGACCTCTGGGACATAATTCACTAAACGCTGCAGTTCCCGGTCTTGGACAAGCTTCGCATTTATCTCCCCAAGCTTTACCAATGGAAGCACAGCAGCATAGATTTTTATTAAATAATCCGTCGATAGGGTAGACACATTTTCCATGCTTATATTTAGTGTAGCATTGTTCTTCTCTGATATCCAGACACTTTGTTCCTGTATTATGAAAATTATCCTTTTTTGATTATTTGCCAATATAACACGAATTTACTATACCTACAGGCTGATTCATTTTCGGCCCTCACCATGGGGATCTCTCTTATTATTGGAGATAGAGTATAGGTTTAAATTTGGCAAAGTTGTTAAATTTTGTGTTTGTTATAAATCCGTAAAGAAAATAGACCTGTGACAAATGACCTTCGTTATTTAAAAAAAAAACGCGAAAACCCCATTTTCTTCTTTTACCTGTAGCACCGACATTTAGCCTTGTAGAGCAAAAATAAAAACACATCCTTTTGGCCATTTCTAAACCTCTATCCAGTGTTGTACTCTAAATTTTTATACGACGTTTCGTTTCTTTCTGGCCATCATCAACTATCTAATTTCTTATAGGCGCCATATTGAATTTAGACATCTTCAGAAAGAGTTTTTTTTTTCTGATTTCAACCACGTACCACATGCTGACTATAGTTTTTGACATTAGGTTTTATTTGAAAGAATAAATTATAAGATTAAATAAGGTAGCCTTTGGAATTTCAATCTGTCAAACATTTCATTTATTGTTCATTAATAACACAAAAATGTCATACACTAACGAAGAGAAACGAGATATGATATGTATTTTTTATTCTTCGAAACGAAATTCAACAGTAGCGAGTACAAGATAACAAAAACATTAATAAAAATACATAGAAAAGTAAACAATAAACAATTACAGTAAATGTTCAATTATCTGGCCATCTTCGGTAATGCACAATTGGGCACGCCTTCTGGCATTTTGTACTGCCCTTTGTATAGTTCTTCTAGGAACTGCATCGAAGGCATTCTGAAGTCTGTCTCGTAATTCTTCAATGTTTTGTGGCGCATCTACTTTATAAATATTATTTTTAACATATCCCCATAAAAAAAAATCTAGCGGACTTAAATCAGGTGATCTCGCAGGCCATTCAACAACTCCCCTATTTCCAATCCAACGGTTTGCAAACTCTTGATTTAAGAAATTTCTAACAACAGCTGCATTGTGTGCTGGTGCGCCATCTTGTTGCCACCATAAATATTGTAATTGATTTAATGGGATATTGTCGTCAAGATAGTCAGCTATGTAGTAAGTAAAATGTTTAAATATCTTTCTCCATTTAAATGTTCTTCATACATAACTGGTCCTAAGAGACTATTTGCCAAAATACCCATCCAATCGTTTATTCCAAAACGATGTTGTGGTCTTCTAGCCCTGTTTTGTCGGGGATTTTGTACTGCCCAATAGTGCTCCGTATTTCTGTTGAACATTCCAGAATTTGTAAATTTTGTTTCATCTGACCAGATGATTTTGCTTAAAAAATTTTCGTCATTTTCTATCCTTCCCATTAACCAATTACAATATTCTAGCCTTCTCAAATTATCTCCAGGCAGTAAAGAGTGACTAACATGGCTCCTGTATGGTTTAAACCTACTTTTATGTAAGGTTCTCGAAACTCTGGACTGGCACAAATTTAATTCTGACGCTACTTCGCGTGTAGAAATTGATGGATTATTATTTATCTATAAAAATACAAGATTAACATGAAATTTGAAAACACGCTTTTAATTTACCATTTGTAAAATATCTTGTCGATTTTCATTTAAATTCCTGTTGTCTTGACCATTACGCGGCTTAGTAAACGATCCATTCTCGACCAAATTTCTGTCGAGATCTAGAAAAATGGTACGATGAAGCTGTTGTCGTTCTGGATATTATTGTAGGTATCTTGTACTCGCTACTGTTGAATTTCGGTTCGAAGAATAAAAAATACTTATAATATCTCGTTTCTCTTCGTTAGTGTATGACATTTTTGTATTATTAATGAACAATAAATGAAATGTTTGACAGATTGAAATTCCATGGCTACCTTATTTAATCTTATAATTTATTCTTTCAAATAAAACCTAATGTCAAAAACTTTAGTCAGCATGTGGTACATGGTTGAAATCAGAAAAAAAACTCTTTCTGAAGATGTCTAAATCCAATATGGCGCCTATAAGAAATTAGATAGTTGATGATGGCCAGAAAGAAACGAAACGTCGTATAAAAATTTAGAGTACACCACTGAATAGAGGTTTAGAAATGGCCACAAGGTTGTGTTTTTATATTTTCTCTACAAGGCCAAATGTCGGTGCGACAGGTAAAAGAAGAAAATGGGGTTTTCGCGTTTTTTTTTTTAAATAACGAAGGTCATTTGTCACAGGTCTACTTTCTTTACGGATTTATAACAAACACAAAATTTAAAAACTTTGCCAAATTTAAACCTATACTCTATGTCCAATAATAAGCGAGATCCCTATGGTGAGGGCCGAAAATGAATCAGCCTGTATATTAAATAAACTTACGTGTATCATCAAGAGTTAATCCCGGTGGACAGGTGCATGTGAAACTGCCATCTGTATTAACACACGTTCCTCCTCCGCGGCAAATATCAGAATTCAAATCGCACTCGTTAATATCCACGCAAACTTTTCCATCGACTTTGGCATACCCCTTAGTGCACTCGCATTCGTTCCTATTGCATCTCTCACAGGGGGAACCCCAGGCGACCCCCACGGAACAACAACATTCCACTCTTTTACTTAATTGTGGTAAATTATTTTCGCAACGTCCATGTACCAATCGTGTCCAACATGATCCTTTTCTGTTATCTATTTGCAAGGACATAAAATACGTTTTTAATTGCTCCAAATTGCTTGAAATAAACTGGGTTTTAACATGCTCGTAGATAATACCTGATATGCTCGGTTCTTTAATGATTGACACCATATTCAAAACTGTATATCTCAAATTTTTTAATATTCATCCTATAGTTGCTTCTCGACAATATTGTTATATACAAATTTATTATTAAAATATATGTTAGCTTAAAAGAATTGGGTTATTCTGCGAGGGAAGTTTTTTGTGTTATCTACGTAGCTATGAAAGAAATGTGTTACAAAACAAAAAAAAAACATTTTTCACTTATTCACTTATTCCAACGTTTCGACACCATTCCCGACATTGAGAGAGTCCACAACGGAGCAGCTAAGCCCCTTCCGAAAAAAGCCTTCCAGAAGTGCATCGAATAATGGAATCAAAGTTGAGATACGTGCATCACTAGCCAAGGAGAGTACTTTGGAAGAGATTAATTCAAATTTCATGAAAGTTTTCACCGTATTGTTGACCACACCTCGTATATATCCCTGTCGCAATTAACGTCGACACTCAACTAGTCAAATCAGAATATTTTCATAACAAGTGCCGGAAGATAGCGATTCCGAAACGAAAGCAGGAGTTACCGACACGAGCGCAGCGAGTTTTGATACTTGCATGAGTTTTTCGGAATGGTTTTCCCGCAAATGTTATGAACAACGTTTTTCCTACAATCGCTTAGAATCGTCATAGTTGAATTTTTTGTTTATTTCAAGATTTGAATTTGCTTTTTTCAACGTGAAAATTAAGTTAAATGATTACTGTAGAACAAACACGTCGAACAAACAATAGTTTTGTGAAAAATTGTGGCATCTGTGAATTGCGGCGAAATAAATGATAAATATTTGCGAGAATCACGAATTGTTAAGCACTTTCCGATACAAATTAACACCACGATGAGTCAATTTGTTCACGAGGCAATAAAACCAGATGCAGAACCAGTAGTGAAATTGTCTAAGTCATTTGATGATTTAACAAAAGGCGAACAGACACTTCAAACCCACCAAAAGAACTGGATCGACTGGAAACATATACGACATCACACGACAATCTCCAACGTAGTTACCACAATTGTAATCCTGGGCCTAATAGTACTGACATGGGCTGGATAATAAGGCATAAAACGATGTTGATAAAGCAAAGGTCAACCTTTGAGAACACACAATAGAAGAAACGACAAACCCACCACCAATCACCAAATGGTAGAATCGTAAAACTATTTACCCAATAAATCCAAAAGAAGAACCGACCGAATCCATCGACGAAGTATCCCTAAGAAGTCAAAGCGAACCAGAAAAATATTTAACTCAAGACGACGACTATACGTCAATCAAACCCAAGCCGAGAATCATCAATGTTAAAGACAGGCAACTCCCTCTGTTGAGAATTGGCATTTTGTTTAGTCAGATTAAATAACATTATTTCAATTTATTTAATCTAGTTTAGGTTCATATTTGATATTTTATTATACCGTATATTTACCTTGTATATTTAGGCAATCAATTATCCGTAAATAGTTCGCACATCCAGGTCAGTTAGTTAGTCTAAATAATAATCCATTGCTTATTCTGCGTATTCATATTAATAGTTAACAGACATCAGCATAAATATTATGAAATCCTAGACCTACTATAACGTAAATATGCATTACAAGCCTCCGTGTGAACTCTTTAATAAAACGAGGTGATATACCAGGGACTACCGCAACAAATATTACAATGTCCCAGATTTTAACTACATTTACTTAAGGTACATTAAAATAACATTAGAACCACTAGAATTAAGTCGTAAATAGTATTTGTATATATGTATACTGTAATTTTTGTTAAATAAATCACTAAGGAATGTTATGTTCTTCAATATTCACGAATCAATGGATGAAAACTGGATTATCGACAATATACAAGCAGCTGCTGACTCGGCAACATAGCAGTATCAACATATATAATAATAAATCTCAAATGTGAGTAGCAAATCTGTATTTTTTATTTTCATTTGGTCATTTCCCGCATTAAATGTGTGTGTAAGAATGCTGAATTTCTTAACGATTGTACGAAAGATTATTTTCATATATTGCTTGTAAGTGGTTGGAAAGATTTAAAACATAAAAGGCCTATCTGTTCAGGAAAATTATATAAAATTACATCAAAATCCAGTAACATTAACGACGTCTAATTTTATCAACATCAAATTTTTAATATATATCAATGTTTACTGGGTCAGCATATATTAAAGCAACTAGAACGGTTTTTAAATTAGAACCTCGAAATACACCAGACACGATCAAAAAAACTTAACAAATTCGGTTGCATAAATATCAGGCGTACATATTCTAACAGTAATTCCTGTTATAATCATACTTATAGTCTACTAATTGTTTAAAATACCTATACAGATTCTGCCAGTATTATCCAATATAGATCCTGGGTCACATTCGCATTTGTACGATCCAAAACTGTTAACGCATTCTCCGTTGAAGCACGCTTCCGGCCCCAGTTCCCTACATTCGTCAATGTCTTCACACACGTAAGTGTCTGGATTTAACTGGGTACCAGCAGGACAGATGCACTGAAAGCTCCCTGGCGTGTTGCGACACTGACCACCGCTGCACACCTGCATAATTCATCTAACAATTCATGATGGAAATGTTTGTATAATATTATAGATATAATGAGTGCATGTTATTGTAAAACTAGTATTTTGCAGTCAAAAATTTATCCGTTAATAATTCTTGTTTGTTTGCAAGATTTTATTGTGAAAGATATTGCTAATTTTTTATAGAACTGTATTTCAAAGTATGTAATCTAATGTTTTGGAAATTTTTAGTATCTAATGCCCGTTATTGAAGAAAATTTTCAAGAAAACATGATTTAACAATTCTTACAAAGGAAATTTTTTGCCTCTAACTTATTAGCTATTTTTTTATTCGAATTTTTGATAGCGAGTCGAAAATTTTCCGTAGCGATAATTAGCAAAATATTGGCTTATTTAAGCAAATCCGTTAATAATTTAAACAAAAATGACATTAGTGTAAATGAAAAATACTGTACAATACAAAAAAAAAGATGTTTTATGGACGTAAATAAAAGTAAGAGGTTAGTAGTCATTTTGAACGTATTTTATTTTTTTTGTAGCTTAACGGTGCCTTTGCCCCTATAACTTTATTATTATAAATTGCTTCCTTAAAGGTCCTCTAAACTCTCCAATAATTATTTTTGGAAAATCTTTTGCATACGTTTTCTTTACCTTCGTCGATTTTTTTTCTGCGGCCAAATTAGTGTTATAAAAGCAAGAATAAAGTTAAAGAAGTTAGCAAAACATAACTCAGTCATAAATAAAATACGTTAATGTAAATATGGCTTGTAGATTTCCGCCGACGTTGCTTATTATTGCTTTTGGGATTCCGAACTGGAACCGTATCCTTGGCACTGCTGCTGTTTTGACCAAGAAAGAAGCAGCACGGAATCAAAAAAGTAATAATTTCAAAGTAAATTTTGCCGACTTTTCTTAAATGAATCTACTCAAACCAGATGTAGAATCAGTAGTGAAACTGTCTAACTCATTTGATGATTTAACATAAGGCGAACAGACATTTCAAACCCACCAAAAGAATATCGACTGGAAATATATACGACGTAATTTGCAAAATATACGCTTATTGAAGAATATTATACAATACCAAAAAATTTATGTTTTATAGACGTAAATGAAAGTAAGAGGTTAGTAGTCATTTTCAACGTATTTAATTTTTCTGTAGCTTAACGGTGCCTTTGCGCCTATAAGTTTATTAGGATGAATTACTCCCTTAAAGGTCTTCTAAACCCTCCAATAATTATTTTTGCAAAATCTTTTGCATACGTTTTCTTTACCTTTGCCGTTTTTTTTTCTGCGGCCAAATTAGTGTTATAAATGCAAAAATAAAGTTAAAGAAGTTAGCAAAACAAAAGAGTCGGTCATATATAAAATATATTAATGTAAATGTGGTTTGTAGGTTTCCGCGGACGTTGCTGATTATTGCTTTTGGGATTCCGAACTGGAACCGTATCTTTGGCACTGCTCCCGTGTTGGCCAAGAAAGAAGCAGCCTGGAATCTCAAAAGCAATCTTTTCGAAATAAATTTTGCCGATTTTTCTTAAATAAATCTACTCACGACCAATCTCTTCACAATTACATTGAAACAGACTATTCAACGATTAGATAATAAATCAAAAATAATGTAGAATACTCTTACCGACTCATCTTCTAAACATTCGTTTATATCCGTACATATTTTCCCAATTTCATCCACTATAAATCCGGGATTACAGATGCAACGGTACGTTCCAATCATATTTTCGCAAGCTCCATTTTGACAAATATTAGGATTTTGCGCGCATTCATTTATGTCATTTCCATTAAAACTAGAACCAGGTCCATAAGGGCACAGCAGATCAAAATCTGACGTACCCGGCATGGGACATTGCTGGCACATCGTTCCCCAACCCATGGGTTGTCCCGTAATAACAGTGCAACAGCAACAACTAGATTTAGTAACTGCGATCGACGATGGATTTAAACATTGACCGTCTTTATACAGTTGATAACACAAATCTCGTCTAGTGTCTTGACAAGAACGTCCGTCTGAACTTAGACTAAAGCCTGGGTTGCATTCGCAACGGAAACTTCCTAGGCTGTTAAAGCAGGTACCGTGTTTGCAAGGGTTTTGCAGGCATTCGTCAATATCGATGCAGTGTTTACCATCGGGACCTAGTTTGTAGCCAGAATCGCAGACGCAACGGAACGAGCCCTCTGCGTTTATGCACTTTCCATGGTCACACATTCTCGTGTTAGCGCATTCGTCAAAATCACTGCAAAACGTTTTGTCGCTGGATTCGACAAAGCCTGGTGAACAGATACACTTGTACGATCCCGGGTTGTTTTCGCATCTGCCGTTTAGGCAAATTCTTGGGTTTTCGTAGCATTCGTCGATATCTGGAAACATATCCTTATATTAGAAATTTCAATACAAATTCAAATGATAATTTTTCCAATAGAAATCTAATCGTCGAGTTTTGCAGAAAAAATCTAATTAAGTTAAATTATGGGATGGATCAAATAGTAAATAAAAAATTAAATCAATAAATTTCTGTGGAGAAGCCAACCTCTACATTAGAAACTAAATTCAAAAAATAAACATTCGTTTACTAAAAAAAAATAAGATCAATTGATCAATTTGAAAGGCATTAAATTTTTGGTAAAACATTGTATTAGGGTAAGTAACAATAGATGTACCTATGTATCAGAAATGGTCTTCATTGAAACTTAGCATGCAATTCTGATACCAAAAACCAAAAAAGTTGCAGCAAAATTGAACACTAGAACACGAAAATAATTAAGAAAAAAAATCACTAAAGTAAAGCAGGTACCAACTTAGGCCAATGGCAGAAATTATAAGCTGTCACTGCCACTTATATAGATTGAGCAATTCGCGGGTCCTTTGGGAACCCTCGGTCAAATATTTTGGTATCGTCTTCGATTCTAGATTGACCTTCAGAGCACACGCCAGGGAAAGAAGGAGCAAATTTCTGTCCGCGAGAGACTTCTTTGTGCCCAAGTCCTATCGTAATAGGGCGCTTAACTTAAGCTGTTCATTTATGAATCCCTTAAAGGGCTATACCAGTGTGACACTTGAAAAAAATCGACAGTTTATACTTTCAAGAATATCCTTTGAAAATTTCAACGCCGTATCTCTAATACTCTCCGAATGGCAGCCTTATGTATAAACTGCCCCATCTGCGAATCAAGAGCGGAGTTACGTCATGAAGTATCCTCAAAAGAGGGACGAACAGCTCGGAGAAAAACTTCAGCCTCTCAGCAAGCATTATTCGAGGAAGAAGAGGGTCCATTGTATGAGCCAGGCATAGCTGATTAGCAGTTTTTATGGTAAATATATCATTTTATCTTGCAAAAATCGATAGTTAAAACTTTAAACGCGTTTTTCTCGAAATAATATTTTTCAAATTTGCTGACATTGAAACTCGAAAAGCAATTTTCCGATTGACTTGGAAACTTAAACTGACTACTCTTGAATATATTTACTCTACGATAACGTAGGATATTTTTGATTGGATGAAAATTGACGATTTGGCATTGAAAGATATGACCATTTTATAGGCAAGAAAAGACTTTTTTTCATAACTACGCCATTTTGTTAGATTTTGATATTTTTCGAAAACCCTACGTCATTGTACAGGAAAAACCTTCCAGTTTAACGACATTTTTTCCTTTTTTAGTTTCAGCTACTCAATCGACCGGAATCATGTCAGCAGTGGAGGAACTTTTTTTTGGCGCCTCCATATTTTTCAATGAAAAAATTATGTAATATAGGTCAAATATAGCTAAATATATGCTTAATTTTCCGAAACATTTAATTGAGTATTTTTCCTCCAAAAAATTCCCGAAAATCGCCCAAAATTTCAGCGTTCACACTGGTATAGGCCCCTTAAAAACCGATTTTGACGTACGTAGTATTTGCTTGGTGCAACCCCGGCGAAAACACACGTTAAAACCATGGAGATGCTTCAGAATAAACTTTTGAGGTTGATCGCTAACCCTCCAATGTCTTGTTAGAAATGAACAACTCCAAAGAGATTTAGGTATTTCCTCTCTACAGGAGTACTTAAAGTCATTATCGGCGGACACGTGGACTAGAGTAGAGAACTTGGAGTACCTGATGCTAAGGCTACTGGACGACCTTCAGGCCAGACCATCACAAAAGGGGACGACGTTGGTTCGACGTTGTAGGAATAGCGGTCGAGGTAGGAAAACATAGCTTGGGAAAGTTAGCGGTTCATTTTAGCACTATACGAACCCAAATACTAGCTCTACCGGAGTTAACGGGGGTTTGAAGTCAAATTTGACCAAATCTGGTAAGGTGGACTGGTACATGAAGATTTGCGTAATAGAAATAAAACTGACTACGAATCTGAGTTCGTAATAGGGATGAAACATACATCAATATCATGTCCTGTGAATAAAGTAATAAACCTGTTAAAGGCTGCGAGATTATTAGTTCAGTATTTTTGTAGAAAAGAGTACAATAGATCACAAATTACTGCAAGAGTGGAGAAAACCACTTATGGTATCAATAGAACATAATTGAAAATTGCAAAAATGTTTATCGAAGACCAATTCTTCAAAAAATTGGTTGCATAATATTATAACATTATTTAAAACCTCATAATATGCAGTTAAAAAATATTTTAGACACTTCAAGAAACGAACAAGTCCCGATGAATTTTTGGTGGATGCGCCGATTATATTAAATAAAATTATATACCACGTGGCCCAAAAGTCGCGCAACGTCAAAATGAAATACACATGCGCCATTCTCCCCCTAATGCAAGGTTGACGGCTGGTCTGTCGGCAGTACAGCGGTTGTCTGTGTGTGAAGCAATATCTTGTCGGAGTTTGTAAGTGTGTGAACGCGTTATCATGGCCCACATTATCGGTATACCGTAGCGCAACGGGTATTCTTGGTGTCTTACTATCGTTACCATGCTGATTATGAACACATTTTTTCTGATTTCGCGGTAAAATTCCCTGACTGTCAAGTTCCGAGGCGTGATACTGTTTATCGCTTGATAAAAAGATTCGAAAAAAACGGTTCTGTGGATGATTCCAAGCGTACAGGCCGGCCACGTAGTCTGAGGACAGATGATAACTTATAAACTGTAGCTTAGAGTTTTATTGAATCGCCTGCGCGATCTGTCCGAAAAACCGCAAATGAACTGGATATTTCTCGTTCTACCCTACAGCGAATAATGAAGGAACTAGGTTTGAAGGTTTACAGACCACGCCTCTTACAAGCATTGACAGAAGATGATCCGGATCGTCGGCTACAGTTCGCAGAATGGTATGTCATTCAATGTGAAGCCTTTCAAAATTTCTTCAAAACAATTTTGTGGTCGGACGAAGCTCAATTTAAATTAAATGGGCGCATCAATAGACACACTTGTGTGTACTGGTCCACTGAAAATCTGCATATCACCATTCAAGAAGAATTAAACGTGCCTGGAGTGGAGTAACGGTATGGCTTGGTGTTTGTGCCTTCGGAATCGTCGGCCCCTATTTCTTCGACAATACTGTAACAGGTGTTGCATACCTCGATTTGTTGATGGAACTACGTGAAGAACTTGCCAATAACCCAGTGTTTGCTGGTCAATGTTTAACTCTTCAACAAGATGGTGCTCCAGCACATTACGCTTTAATTGTTCGCGAATTTCTCGATGAATTTTTCCCCGGATGGATTGGAAGAAGAGGTCAAGTCGAATGGCCTCCGAAATCTCCGAACGTAACCCCACTAGATTTCGCTGTGTGGGGTATTTTAAAGGATAAGGTATTCCATCATCAGTTGCCGGATATTGAGACCATGAAAAATGTTATAACCGAAGAAGTCGCCAAACTCAATGATGACAAATAATTACTTCGGCGCATTTGTAACGTTGTTTAAAAGCGATGTCTGAGATGCATTGAAGAAGGTGGAGGACACTTCGAACATAAGCTGTGATCCCAAAGAGTCAGTTTTTGTTCAAACATATTTGTATTATTTTTATTATAGAAGAATAAATTTTGTATTTGTACTACACAATTTCATTTCTTTTTTTTTCATTCGGTTGCGCGACTTTTGGGCCACACTGTATTAGTTATATGCATTGTAATATTGTTTAAAAATAACTATTTCTTCTGGATAACAATTCTTTGGCTAAATTAAATTTTCATCCCTCAGCCAACTTTTTATCTTAATTTTATAAATGTTTGTAGAGGGGTATCCCTTAAGAAATTTCCGATTTTTCAACCTGTTCACATATTGGTATTAAATTTTGTATGAACTAATTCAAGGGCGTAGAAAACGAATTCGGCACTAATTTAGACGGGAAATGTATAGATTGGTAACTACGGATTTTCAAAATATGAAGAAATTTAGTGTTCGGAACGACGCCATTTTGACGTTAGTTGGAGGGTAAACTATGAGTTTTAATGGATTTTAAATGGCAGAATCATTTATAGCAGGCAAAAGTACATAAGAATACCAAATTCCAAAAAAGTCGGTGAGATGACGAAAATTGAAAATTTTTGAAGGGGTACCCCTTAAGAAATTTCCGATTTTTCAACCTGTTCACATATTGGTATTAAATTTTGTATGAACTAATTCAAGGGCGTAGAAAACGAATTCGGCACTTATTTAGACGGGAATTGTATAGATTGGCAATTATGAATTTTCAAAATATGAAGAAATGTAGTGTTAAGAACGAAGCCATTTTGGCGTCCGTTGGAGGGTAAACTATGAGTTTTAATGGATTTTAATTGGCAGAATCATTTTTAGCAGGCAAAAGTACATAAGAATAACAAATTCCAAAAAAGCCGGTGAGATGACGAAAATTGAAAATTTTTGAAGAAGGAATTTCCGATTTTTTAACATGTTCACATATTGGTATTAAATTTTGTATGAACTAATTCAAGGGCGTAGAAAACGAATTCGGCACTTATTTAGACGGGAATTGTATAGATTGGCAACTATGAATTTTCAAAATATGAAGAAATGTAGTGTTCAGAACGAAGCCATTTTGGCGTCCGTTGGAGGGTAAACTATGAGTTTTAATGGATTTTAATTGGCAGAATCATTTTTAGCAGGCTAAAGTACATAAGAATACCAAATTCCAAAAAAGTCGGTGAGATGACGAAAATTGAAAATTTTTGAAGGGGTACCCCTTAAGAAATTTCAGATTTTTCAACCTGTTCACATATTGGTATTAAATTTTGTATGAACTAATTCAAGGGCGTAGAAAACGAATTCGGCACTAATTTAGACGGGAAATGTATAGATTGGCAACTACGGATTTTCAAAATATGAAGAAATTTAGTGTTCGGAACGACGCCATTTTGACGTTCGTTGGAGGGTAAACTATGAGTTTTAATGGATTTTAAATGGCAGAATCATTTATAGCAGGCAAAAGTACATAAGAATCACAAATTCCAAAAAAGTCGGTGAGATGACGAAAATTGAAAATTTTTGAAGGGGTACCCCCTTAAGAAATTTCCGATTTTTCATTTTTCATTTATTTTGCGTGTACTGATCTTAAAAAAATTAAATACGAAGGCTACTGCAGAAGTTTTTAGAAACCAGTACCAAGTGACGTAAGGCTTTGAATTGTAAAGTATATGAAACCCAGTTAATTAATCCCTAAGTTTATCCTAAATTGTACTTTCTTTTTGAATAGTATAACAGCTTCGATTCTGCAGACTAACTACACGAAAAAAAGTGATGAAAATTTTAAAATGTATTGTAAATTTCTCATTTATCTGCAAACGAAATGGCGGGAGGGCATTACAACCATTTAGCTTGCGTCTTTAATTAATCCTTAATTCTTTAGACATCGCTATTTTCAATACGATTGGTTTACTCCTAAACTAGATCATAAACTGACCCTTTTTCAACCACGAGTTTCCTCTTACACAAAACTCTCTCATCTTCGCCTCCAACCGTCATGAGATAAACATCTCTATTGCTCTCCAACGTTTCTTGATGTAACATCTTTCACTATAAGTGCTTGTTCAAGTACAGATAGTTTAGCACATGTTCGACTGCGACATTACACAAGGTAAATATATTTCAAATAATTTATTTCTTGTAAATATTAAATAATCCTCCTTCAGTTGAAAGAATTCTTAATAAATAAAAATACCATCCTCATAAAACACGCTTCGTTCAAGAAGTCCCTGAAGATGATTTCGACAGGAGCCAACAGATTTCTGAAACACTGATGAACATCTGTAATCGTGATACCAATTTCGTAAATGATGTAGTATTTTCGGATTGGGCAACCTTTTATGTGAACGGTGCTATTCGTATACACAACTGTCGGTATTGGGCACAAAGTAATCCTCACTGGATACAAGAGGCACATACGCAACACTCTAGAATGCTTGACGACGCTTATAGAAGAAACTCGAAATGTTGAAAGATATTCAGAACTTTTAAGTAACCAGATAATTCCTGTATTGAAGGAAAATGTCTAACTTCCACAAAACATCTAGTTTCTGCAGAATAGGGCATCCCTTCACTATTTAATTGTCGTCCGAGATCGATTAGATGAGATTTTTACCCGCAGATGGATTGGAAGAAGAGGTGAAATTGAATGGGCAGCAAGTGTGTATTAACCAACCTAGAAACTTACAATATTTGTCTGAAAGAATTAATTAAAAGGTACGAAACATTGATCAGACGAGAGAATATCTAAATATTAAAATCCTGTTGAGAGAGAATCCGAAAATGTTTTATTTAAAGAAGTTTAACTTTACAACGTTTTTTAAATACCCTGTATATTTAAGTGACTTCAAATGATGCCTCTTCATCGCTATTTTTCAAGTCTAAAATTTTATTTCAGTATCTTTACTAAATTAACAGATATTTACATGGTTCCAGGCTTTTACAAACACTTTATAGATAGTTCACAAAACGCCACTAGATGACTCTGCAATTCTGTTTTAGTTCGTACATTAATCACGGTGTTTACTTACCTGTACAAGCAAAACCAGTTGATGATAATTTGAAACCGCTATTGCACTGGCATTTGAAGCTGCCATCCATGTTAATACACATTCCGTTCGTGCACATCCCTATTTGGGCGCACTCGTCATGGTCCGTACACATGGTGCCGTCCGGTGAAATGTCAAATCCGGGCGGGCAAATGCAATCGAAACTACCCGGTTTGTTGGTGCAACGGCCGTTAATGCATTTCCCCTCCCTACACTCGTCAATATCTAAAAAAAAATTAAAATTTAGGTGTTAGATCACAAACCAAGAAGATAAAACAAATTTATTTTTTATCTTGATAAGAATAGCTGAAATGCAAACTAATATTAGAACAAAACAGGAGGAAATATCGCGGTATTGAATTAGTGATGATATATCTTGTTAGAAGGTTGAAAATACACCAATTTAGGTGAAAACAGCAGAAAATAAAGCTAGACAATACATTCAATTATAAGGAAAGTAACAATAACAAAATAGAAAAAGCTTTAGTCTTAACTAAAGCAAAAAAAGTTATAAGAGTAGGTATACAAAAGTTCTCGAAATGAAGCGATAAATATTTATTTATGCCTGGATTCTATTCCACTTCATTTTCTATCTATAAAGTAGACCTTTTGGGAGTGCAAATACCAATCTCGGCACCTCTACCGCATTCTCAAAGTCTTGTTTTGTTAATAGATATAGAACCGTCTGCGCTTCAGCTTCAACCTCCTCGATCGGGTCAAATCTTAGCCCCTTCAACTTCATTTATCACCTTTAGAAAGAGCAAAAGTCTAAAAAACCAAGTCAGACAAGAATTCTGAATGATGAACAACGGCCATGTTGGTTTCCGCCAAAAAAATTTCTCTTTCATCTGCCACCACGAACTTTGCTGTTATTCTACTTCCAATAAAATTCGCTGGTCTGTGCTATAAGATCATCCCTCAATGTTTTGGATGGGTCTACTTAACATGTTCTGTTGTAATTGTCACCATCTGATATTCGACTATTGTTGAAACGTTTAAGCCGGTCATAAGTTTACGTTTGACCAAAGCGTCTTCCTCAAATGTTTCCTTTAACATTTTGTGTGTAGCCGCGGCATTCATAACGAGTTTAAAACAGCACTTTGTTACATTCGTAATTTCTTATTATCTTATATTCTTATCGTCGTGCCCCGGTATATTATTTTTTGATTTTTACATATTGTAACCGTATCGCCCCCACCGTTCTCGAGGATTCAGAGTGGAGATTGTAATTCGAATAGAGGCCGTTATCGAATTCAATTGACAGTGGTTGTAGTGAGTGTGTCTTTTCGTATAAGAAGTTTTTTTCACGAATTCTACGAGATTGTGGGTTTTAGTCGCTTATGCGGATTCAGGCGTAGAGCGTAAAATATTTTTAGATTTGTTGTATACCGACTTCGAAATTTGCAAAGCTTGTAAGAGAAAAACTCCCTTTCTGGCGAGAAACTTGACACAGATACGCTATTCCCTCAAATTCGCCTTTTACAAATCGCAACAGAAACAGACATAACACTCCACTTACAATGAGGCTTGGCATACTGACTCCCAAAAGCTGTAGACAACTCCACGTAGCGGCGTTTAATTGTAACCGCATCCACCTACCGCGTGTTTCAAATTTTTAAAACTTTTGCACACCATCTCGCATTATGTATTAATTAGGTCTTTACAAAAAAAATTAGATATTATAACTCACCCTCGCATTTTTTCGAAGGCCCATTTCTATAACCCGGATGACAATGGCATTCGTAACCTTCTCGTGTATCTTCGCAATCTCCATTATCGCAGATACCAGGTCTCAGTACGCATTCGTTCACCAGAATGTACGGTGACGGTTGGTCAGGTCTCATTATATGTGCTGGAACGGTGGTGCAAAGAAGTTGGTGTTCATCTAAAATGGAGTAAGGCCTATTAATTTGAAGAACTGAATTGCAAGCGGTATCAAATTTTACTTTCTCCATGCATTGGACATCTGTCGCATTGATCGCCCCAACCTTGTCCCATGTTAAGGCCGCAACAACAATCTTTCTTGGATAACCTCATAGATAGCCTGTTATTACATACTCCGTTGGCTCTGCTGGTGAAACAGTATCCTTGTCTGCCATCTGAAAGGATAAACATTTTAATATTTTACATAATAGTATAATTACGTTTCGCTTTTAAAATGATTTGGTTAGATGTCTTTCGAATTAGAAATTGAAAAAGTTGGATTGGATTAGAGTTATATTTTGTTGGAAGTTAATTGTTATGGGTATGAAATACCAACCTATATATATTGCCGATTGATTTTAAAAGAGCCTATGATAGCGTTAATGAAGTAACGTTGAATTAGAGCCGATTTTGAATTTCCTCCCTAGCTTATTAGATTGATTTCGATAACATTCACAAAAAAACGAGGAAGTCGATTAAAAGATAACTGGAAAAGAGGGATTAAGAAAGGAATTGATACAAGGTAACCCAATGTCGTCACATTGCTCATGTTTGGTCTGACGAGAATTCTCAAGCTATAGCTAAATCCAGACAGCAACACTGTTTCAGTTTAAACATCTGGTTAGGCATAATAGGGTTCGCTAGAACAAGTCGTATTGCTCTTATTAGAAGCAACATATTACAATTTCTTAAGCAATACTTTACCAGAAGATTTGGAAGATTTACCCTAAAATCAGAGACGCAATCTATGATTTATGCAAGATGGAGTTCCATCGAATTTTACGCTTGCTGTTAGGGACTATCTGAATAATGCGTTTCTCTGGAATTGGATAGGGAATGGCCTGCGAGATTTATAGATTTAACTTCGTCGGATTTTAGTATCTGGAGTTATTTAAATTTAGTATACGAAACACCGTTAAACGATCTTCTAGATTTGCGCTAACGAACCCGAGTTTTTTGAAAGAGTTCCTTTTGAACGAAGATTCTGTCTCCATATAAAACCACCCCATTTTGGGCATATCATTTAATTATATTCATTTTTATTGTAAAATACAAAAACATTTTGAAACCCACGAAAAGGTATTTATTGAGCATTACAATAAAACCGCTTATTTTCTTGTAAAGAGTTCATGATCTATGTGTATTAAGACTTTAACCTTATTTTCGACCGTACTACATGCCTTTAAGATTAAACTTTGTGTTATAATACCCTGTTGATTTATAGATTTATAGATAGGACTAAATTACGAGTATGTTCGAAATAAGAGTTGAGTTGGATTAAGCTGGCCTTGATGCAAGTATTTTTTTAATTGAAATTACGATTTGTGTAATACAACTGTCACTAGTGGTTTTAAAAGATTAGATTGAGTTGAGTTGGATGTTACTAGATTGGACAGAACTGAATTATATTGGAAGTGGAGTTGAGTTGTATACGAGTTGAGTTGGAATAAAAATTACGATTTGTGTAACCTAATTTTTGTGTCCCTTATTGTTTTAAAAGAATTTGTCTAACAATAAATTGCTTGGATATCGATACAAATCAAATTCGGTAAGAAATTCAGTCTTGTAATATAAATAGGAGATGACACAATACGTAAATACATTTAAAACACTTCTGAATGCAATAAATGCGCTGCAATTGCGAAAGAGTGATTGTTATTTCCCTTTTAGCGGAATATTATTCAATTTCAAATAAATTCTAGATATGCCAAACACTTCCGCAGTGATTACAATTACTGCAATAATGTTATTATACTTATTATAGCATAGAGTCATTAAACAAATTAGATAAAGTAATATTAGCTGTTAGCGTCTCATTACAACACGGGCATGATACTAATTCACTATGAATTATAGACCAGTTTATTTAAATTGTTAATTACGTTGCACAAGTAATAACTACATACATACGCTTGCAAGTTATTACGAATGTAAATTATGTTGTAAATATGTGTCGTTATATATTACAAATTAATTTTAAAAATCATAAAAATGTATTAATATTTTTTTTTAACTGAACAAGTTAAGTTAAAGTTATTTTAATTCTTCATTGAGTTATGTATTTTAAGAAGGTGATATATCATTGTTATAGCATAAATAATATCCAAGTACCATATGCTAATACAGCAAAATATTTGAGTATGACATTGGACGCTAAGATACGCTGGAGAGATCATGCCAAAAAGAAAAGATAAGAATTGGATATCAAATTTAGAAAAATTCATTGGCTACTTGGACGGAATTCCACCCTGTCAATCTATAACAAAATATAGTAATACCTCGATAATCCGAAATAATTAAAACAATGATGATTCGAAGTATCACAAAATTCGAATAACGAATAATTATTTTTGTAAGGGTTTTTAAGCTTTATTTTATTTGTAAATAAATTGCTGGATAATTTTTCGCCATAAATTTTTAGTTTACGGAAACCAAATCTGGCCAACCTCTCCTTGCAACAAAATTATCTTTTCTGTAAATTTCTTGAAACCAGTACCGCCAACATTTCATATGTAACTGGAATATGTCCGAGAGCGTTGAGTTTTAAACCATGAATATAATCGAGTTTCTATTTTTTGATATTCTGCGGGTCTAAATGTTTTTTCTGTTACCTGGCCCAGTAGAGCAGTGGTTAATGAAACTGCAGAGATGTTAAAATAATTAACTGTTAATCGAAGTCACAACAACAAATGCACTTCTTACCTAATTCTAGCCTTTTTTATACCCGAAATAGTGGATTGTCCATTAATTTGTCTAAAACTTCTGACTTTTGTTTCAGTGCTAGTGTGCTGTGTTTTCGTTTTGAAGCCATTTCTAACAAGAAACACTAAGAAATATAGGAGTCCCGTTATCCGATATGGGGCGGATCGCAGAGGCCAGTGAATGACGGTAATAAACGGCGATCAGTCGGTATGGGATTCGCTGCTGAGGTGAAATTGTTCGGGGTCCCAACCGCTACTCCTGGAGGGCTGCCATTGTCCGTATATACATTTCAGAATCGCCAATCAAGAGACCTTGGCGATGGAGAAGTTTTCCTTATTCATCTACCACAAATACGCAAAAAACGGTATTCGGCAATTCTGCACTAATAATGCTCTGCGTTTTTATCCGTTAATAAAGCGACTGATTAGAAAACGCAGAATGACGTCACTTTATTGTACCCTCAAGATGCAATCGTAAGACCCTAATCACCCAACTATTCTGTCTTATAGTCCGTCAACGAATGAATATCTATTGCGAGACGCTAGTCGGGGCGATAGCGGGGATGGTGGATACCGTGAGAAAGAAAAAACCACACAGATGGTCACACGTACTAGTGAGAATATAAAAATTATGACATTTAAAGCGAACCGAGTATACCGGGTGATAAGACGATAAGTAAATATGAAAAGGAATTTGAAAACGTAACATGCTCCTTGATATTTTCTACGCGTGGGTGGAATAATAACTCATAGCCTGCCAATGCCTCCTGTAATTGGTATCAAGCAGTTGGGAGATGCTAAGGCGTGACCTATTATTATTATTATTATTATTATTATTCAGAAACAGTGACCTCCACTGGGACTTGAAAATGGACATTGTTAACCAGGCCATTAACAAATTCTCCAAGAGTCTTGAATAGCGACTCCTACACTACATAAAATCACCTAATCAAAAGACTCAAAAGGATCAAGCCTTTCGAAATAGATTAATGTTTGTGTACAGGTTAATATTAGTGTAATTAAGTTATCAGAATCTAAGGGATACTTGTGAGTAAGCCTTTAGTCTAAGTTCTATAGTAGTAATTTGAGTTTGCGCACAACATTACTCATTGACAAATTCTTGATCAGCTTTCAATTTTTGTAAAATAAGTTTGGGGGTATTATAAATAAAAAAAAAAAATTGAGTTGTGTATTTAATATTTCATAAACAGTATTTCAATCTAAAAATAAAAGAAAAATCGTTTGTCTAGTGTCTATTCATACGCCCATTTATTCCCAAGCACTTACCGATACAATATGTTCTGTCTTGACTTTGAATGAAGCCTTGATTGCACAAACAATAATACCCGCCAATCGTATTTCTGCAAAGACCATTCTGGCATATATTTTCGTCGAGGCACTCATCTCTGTCATCGCACTTGTTGGTGTTGGGGTTTCTAGCTTGACCCGGTGGACATTCGCACGTGAACGAACCGATGCTGTTGACGCACTTACCACCCAAGCAGAGGTACGGGATTGCGTCGCATTCGTCGATATCTAAAATTATAAACAACTTTACGTTAAGGCATTCACGATCGTAGATAGAAATTGCGATCTTCCGCAAAAGAAGATCGGATTCTGATATTTTATCTAGAATTTATTGGATTTTCCAAAAAATAAAATGATTAAGTATTTATTGAAAACCGAAACATGTATTATAAATTATATTCAAAAGCGATAGACAAACGTTTTAGAAAGATTAATTTAGAATTAAAAATGATAATTTCTAAGAAGACGCAAATGAGATGCAAAAATGTTAATTCGTCATAGTATGACCACAATAAGAATTAACGAAGATTTTTTAAGAAATAGGGCTAATTTACTTAAATCAGAAATCTTGAATCCCTGTAAAAGCAAAATTCATAATTAAAAATATATCCGTGAATAAACCCTCAATGTTAATTCGCTATGAAGAATATATTGTATGTATAAGTATCATGAACAAAGCAAAGAAATGAAATGCTGTACGACATATTTTAAAAACAGAACACAACATTACCTAGAATTGACTTAAGCTCATTAAATATAAAAATAACTACAGTACACTAAGTAGAGTAAAAAAAATCTTCCTACCGGCGTCAACAGATCTGTCACTTCTATTTTATCATTCCTATGTTCTTCATATTGGACGCGATCCTCTAAGATGAAATTTTAGTACTCTCATAGGCTCCACAAGATCCTTATCAAAGTGCTTCTGTCTGTGTCCTTTTATTTCCTCTCAAGTGCATATTACATCTTGGCTAGCTTTCTCCTATAATTCAAGATTTGCTGATCATACCCAAGTTATACAGATGCTTCCTAAGAAGACGGCGTTTAGTTATCAAGTCGAAGATTATATTTAATTTGTTTTTTTTTGCTGCTTCTAATTAATTTAATTAAAAACTTAGCATCTATTTTCTGGTAGTCTTAGTACGGAATTGAATTTTGATGGACCATTTCTTTTCATGCTGCTTTTCCTAGCAAAACTAACTCTTCCTTCTGGCGCAATCCTGCACACAGATTCTGAACCTATGAAATTTTCTTTTGAAGCACTTTTCCCTGCGCAAGTCCTTAGTGTACTTTGGGATATGATTATAAATATTTAAGACCTGACTAGTTGCGTTCTATTGTACCCTGGTCAGAGAGAGGCTTCACTGTTTACTGAGCCGGCGATATCCCTAAGGGCATAGTGAAATGCAAAAATCCTTCGAAATAGATAGTGTATATGGGACTTCCAATTCAGTTGTGAATCGACCCTTATGCCGAGAAATATTACTTCGGGCGACGAGGTTAGTACACCGTCTCTATAGTTTACAACAAGCTCTTCCCGCTGAGAAACAGCGAAATTGATGATTTGGGTCTTGCCCACATTCAACTTAAGTTCGTTCGCTCTGAACCATGCGCTCACAGAGGACAATGCCTGTGCAATGGTTTCCCTCAAGACGCGTGTTTCCGTTGATCCAATTGTCAATGAAACATCATCCGCAAATAAGGTCATAGGATAATTAAATACTAGCGGTAACCCATTTATGTAAATTAAAAATTAAAGAGGCCCCAGCACGGATCCCTGTGGTACACCCTTGGTAACAGTGAGGCACCCAAACCCAATCCTAGTTCCCTCCCCATTCACTGCTACGACACTTTGTCTTCTGTTTTCTAGATAGGATTTAATAAGGCTCCAACAATTTCCCCTAAATCCCAAGTTCTCCAATCTCTCCAAAAAGATTTGGTGATTAACGCTATCAAAAGCCTTGGATAAGTTCATAAAAATTCCTACTACTTGCTCTTTGTTCGACCAGGCATCAAGTATTTTCCTGTTTGATAACCATTCTGTCTATCTGTGATAAGCTTATGTTTGTCAAGAAACCCATTCATTCTTCTATATATCAGTTTTTGAAACACCTTGGCCAAATTCGAAATGACTGCTATAGGTCTATAATTGGTGATGTCATGAATATCTCCTTTCTTGTACACCCGAGACACAACAGCCGTCTTCAAAGCATCCGGAAAGGTGGACGTCTCGAAACATCTATTGACAATATGACACAGTGAGTCAGCCAGATGCTCTGCGACGGCCTTAAGTACGGGCACGGATATTTCGTCATAACCCGCAGACATGGTGTTCTTTAGTTCCATTATAGTGTTGAAGACCTCTGATGGTGTCGTCGATGGTTCCATAAAACATGTCTCCTTATAGGACATTTCTTCAAAATGTGCTGGCTGTCTTTCATCAATTGCCTTTAATATTTTCATCTCCTGGCGCCTATGCCAGTGACACAATATTGTCTTGTGTCAGTCTCTTGAAGGCTTTTTTAATCCTATTTAAGCAATTTCAATCTGGTAATAGATTTTATGATGGCATTGATGGCCATCTAACTATCAGTCAAACTGCAACTCCAAACAACTCATTCTGAAATGTTTTCTCAGGCTTGGCGATATCTTCCTTCTAAGGCACACAGCTGCTGTGACGTAATTGAATTGCCATCTATCTGTAAGTCAGATGATGCTACATGAAGAGGCAAAATTGCGTCGTTTAATCAATTTTGTTTCCTATACGCATTAATTTAATGCTTACAAAAGTCAATTGGTTTAGTTCTGCATAACAACAGGCTTGTTTTTGTGGAAATTTGGACATACAGTACGACCAAAACCTCGTGATAGCGATGGGCCAGTCTGCGCATATTGTATTAGAGCGGGTGGAGTGGGTGGAGTGAGTGGGTGTATATATGGCACTGAGCTGTTATTAGTGAGCAACCAATATCAGACCGGCAATTAGGCTTATCTAGCTTTACGCCCGCCCCTTTTATCACCGCGCCAATACGATGCGAGCAGCTCTATACGTTTTGCTACCGCGCAACTATCACGAGGTTTTGGTCGTGGTATGTGTAGCTGACTAGTTTCCCTAGATTATTTCTTTTATTTTTATAATAATAATGTATTATTATTGTAATTATTATAAAAAATTGTTAGAAGATATCTGGGAAATCCATAGTTTGTTTGATTTGCTTCGTTTACTTACTTCAAAAATCTTCAATTCCTTAGTTATCTTCCTAGTTGAAAGTAAACAATTATTATATTAAAAGAAATAAATAAAGAAGGAAATAGTAGTGTAGAAATTCAAGTTAACACTCACTGCACGATGAAAATATATTAATTTCCTTTCACGGATAAAACATACTCGAAACAAAATCGCTATTGGGCGTTCCGAGATGAAAAGCGCATAACTTACAAACAATTTAATACGGAAAAGATCTAACGGTACCAACGTGAAGTATAATTGAACGCTGGGAGCATTCGATTCGTAATATTATGCATATTTACGTATCTAATACCGTGTGCGTCAACTGTTTAATTAAAAATCAACCTACCAACGCATTCTCCCGTCTTCTGATTCTTCAAATAACCAATTTCGCACTCCAGTCGTGTTGGACAGTGTTCGCAAGGATGTCCCCATGCTTTACCTACGGTAGCGCAGCAGAGCGTCTTCGTGCAGACGACGCTTTCTAATTGGTTGATGCACAGCGATCCTCTCGCCCCCGAATAGCACGGTCCCGTACGATAGTCTGAAAATTGTTTATTGAACACATAAATGTGTATATTTTTAATAAATTTTAGACGATTTCAAGAGCAAATTATTAATAATACGATATGCATATCTAATAACGTGTGTTCATTTGAAAAGTCAATCTAGGTTACTTTGAAATTTTGATAGAATAAGACGCAAATATATTAGTATGTGTTTGTGGTTCCGTAAACGTAAATCCAAATGACATTTGATAATGTCAATCACAAATATCAGTGCATAAAATAATCGTGCGTCGATTCTGGTTTAAATAAATTGCTTCTCAATTTTAAAATGGCTTTCACTTTAGAACATAAAATTTTTTTAGTCCAGGCTTATTTTCGAAGTGGTGATAAAATTGATGGTTTATGGGTTTATTCAGTTCAAGATTGCATGGTAGAATTTCAAGTTGAGTTTCCACATTTTGTAATAGATTATATACAATTTAAGAATACTTTGGATAGAACTTTAAAACTTTTTTCTGAAACTGGTAGTCTCTTAAGAAAATCAGGCAGCGGAGCAATTAAGAAACGTACACCTCAAGTTATCAATCGTGTTGAAGAAATAATGGAAAATGAACCACAAACATCTGTTCGACATTTGAGTCAACAAATAAACCTTTCTGTTGGTACAACTCACAAGTTATTAAAAAAAGATATGCAACTTTATCCATACCGTGTCACAGCAGTACAAGAATTGTTAGAAATTGATTACCCACGTAGACTACAGTTTTGTAATTGATTTGTAAATATGAACAATAATGGAGAACTTTCGCAAAGAGTCATCTTTACTGATGAAGCATGGTTTTATAAAACGGGATACCTAAATTCACAAAATACAAGAATTTGGAGTAGTGAAAATCCACATGTAATTAATGAAGAATCGCTACATCCAGAGAAAATTGGTGTTTGGGCAGCGATAAGCCAAAGGCGAATCATTGGACCAATATTTTTTCAGGGAACGTTAACTGCTCAAAGGTACCGTACGGAAATTTTACAACCATTTGTCAATCAGTTGCATGATGATGAACTTCAAAATGCATATTTCCAACAAGACGGAGCACCTTGTCACTGTACTGCAGAATCTTTGGATTATTTAAGAGAACTTTTTGATGAGCGTATAATTAGTCGAAATACTGAAATTGCCTGGCCTGCACGTTCATGCGATTTAACACCTTGCGATTTCTTGTAGTGTTATTAAAACGTATTTGAAACAAACGTATAAACGTGTTTTATTATAATTTATAATGGAGTTTCAACATGTATCTGCCAAGTCTATTAATTATTTAAAATCAGCCAGTTATGGTGATCAAGGCAAATGGTTTTTCAAACTGCGTTTGAGATACAAAATCAATGAACAGAATATATGGTTTTTACACAAGTGCAAGGAAGAACAAATTACACCGAAACACATAAACATCAAGTCCACCCAGAACAACACAGCAGCAAGAAAAGCAATCGAAGCGGGAGTAAAAATTTGGATAAAAGAAGAACTGAAGATTCTCTACAACAAACAGGATAACTTGTCAGCATATATTAAGGTATTGCATTCGGAACTAACTTTTAGACTTTATAACCTAGAGTTTGACCTTTTATTCGAAGATATTCAATGTAAAATTAAGCCTTTGATACATAAAAAATATTTAATACAAAAAGGTGAGATAGATAAACTCATGTTAAAAAAACGAAGTAATTACAGTACCACCCCGAAAGACTTTACACACAACTTCACCTTCTTTGAGCGTTTTAAGAACTTAACAACCACGGAATTTAACGTAGACGAGCAGAACCTCGTGTCTAAAGGTTTCAATTATAACATTAAACCTCAAATTAAGAAAACACACTTAGAAAATCTAGCGGTAGAGACAGAATTGGCGTTAAGTAAATACAACGATAGCTTAAGTAACTAATATATAGCACATAGTATAATTAAAAACCACTCTAATTCTAACAATTTTAACAAAGACGTCAACACTATTAACTCTTTAAAACAAAAATCTTCGGATAATAATATTATTTTCACTAGGGCAGACAAAGGTAATACAGTTATTGCTATTTCGGAATCTGAATGCAATAAAAAAGTGACAGATTTTCTTGATAATAATTCATTTACGAAGTTAAAATTAGATCCTACTAATAGTTTTAAAGAGCAAATAAAAGATGCATTAAAGAATTCAGAAATACTTTTCAATAATCACCAAAAGCATTTTCTTACAATCATGAACCCAAACCGCCTAAACTATATGGATTAATAAAAGTACACAAAACAGGCATGCCCATAAGGCCTGTAGTTTCCTTTGTCAAGGCCCCTTGTGTAAAACTGTGTAAAGAGTTAATAAATATAAACTATATCATACTAAATTTAAACCAAAGTGGTCTATAAAGAATTCACATGAGCTCATTAGTAAGATTTCTAATATTAATATTCCTCATAATAGCAAATTCGTGTCGTTTGACGTCACTAATCTGTTCACGAATGTTCCACCCTTGGAGGTATTAAATTTAATTTCTCTGAAACTTGAACAAAACCACCTTAATGCTATTACCATGATAGAAATTTTAGATTTAGTAAATATTTGTCTTAAACAAAATTATTGTCGATTCAACCATCAATATTACACTCAAACATCGGGATTAGCGATGGGAAACCCGTTAAGCCCCCTAATGGCTGAGATATTTATGGATTCTATTGAAAATGAGATTCGTAAATCCCCGCTATTTAACAAATGCATTTATTGGTACAGGTACGTAGATGACGTTTTGGTTTGTTTCAAGAGCACAGAGAGGCAAATAAAAATGTTCCAAGAACACATTAACACGATTCATCCTAACATAAAATTTACTACAGAAATAGAAAAAGACAAATCTATTAATTTTCTCGATTTAACCATTTCAAACAAAACAGGTAGACACGATTTTGCAATATACCACAAACCTACACATACAGACACAACAATACACGCGAGCTCTTTTCACCCCACTTCACATAAATTAGCAGCATACGAATCTATGATACATAGGCTAATTCACGTACCTATGAACAAAATCAATTTTGACATTGAATTAAATAGAATATACACTATAGCAATCAATAATGGATATACAGTAAATTTAGTTAATAAAATTCTCGAACAAAAACAGAAAAAACTTGCTCTCTCTCTAATCTACCCTAAAATACCGTCTAATATAAAAAAAAAAAACAGTACAACACTATTACATATATAGGAAATACATCTATTAAAACAGGTAAACTAATCAAAAAAGTTAGCAATGGGTTTATTTCTTACAAAACTAATAACTCAGTCCAAAAATATATTAGGAATGACAAAGATAAAACGGATAAAGGGTCAAAATCGGGGGTCTATGTGTTGGCTTGTGAGTGTAATAAGGTATATGTGGGTCAGACGGGGCGTACCTTCCAACAGAGGACAAGGGAACACGAAAAATGTTATATAAACAAAAAAACAGACTCCACTTTCGCAAACCACTGCTTAGAGTTAAATCATAAATTTAATACAGATTATAAAATTTTACATGTACAGGATAAGAGCAAAAAACTTAATTTATTGGAGACGTTAGAAATCAAGAGATACAACAAATTAGGCGTAGCGTTAAATGAACAAACTGAATTTAATTTTTCACCCCTCCTACAATTCTAATATCTACATTACATCCCCACTGTTAATCTGTTACATACATGAGTGTGAGACTATATATATTAAGCTGTTTTATTGTATTATCAGACTATCATCACCTGATGAAGCCAATGTTTGGCGAAACAATTGTAGTGTTATTAAAATGTATTTGAAACAAACATATAAACGTATTATTTTATTTGCATAAGAATAGAGAAAATCATTTGACAAATAGTGAAACAGTTTTGACAAAAGGGAATTACAATTGACACAAATTTGACAGTTGGTAAAGTCATTTGAGAATTAGTGAATTACAAAAGACAAATCGTGATAGGCAACCGAAAAACCAGTAATAAAAAAATAAGATTCCACTTTTGCCAATAATCTAAGAGAAGAAACTACACATTCAATAAGGATTTTCAAATTCTGCATTTAGAAAATAAATTTACTGGAAACTTTAGAAATTAATAAATTAAAACAATAGTTTGTAACGTGCTCTGATAAGTATATGACGAAGCGAGTGTGTTGGCGAAACAATTTTACGAACAAATAATAAAATTAGCTATTAGTTTTATTTCTATTTTAATTTTTATTGATAATCAAATTCATGAAAACGATAAATAATAAAGACTTCACTAAAACGGTTTAGCGTAACCAAATTTCTTAGTGTTAGCGATCGCATTTTCACATAAAACCTGTATAATATAATTAAACTTGATCCTATTGTCGGCAGCCGTCTAATCGACAGTTGTTAGACATTCTTGGCTTTGCAATTTTAATATGTACGCCTTTGCCTTCACCAATTTCACACTTTGTTATTTAATGGTATGTTATAGCAAATATAACTTATGAAACGCGCGGGACATACTGAAGTCATTTTAATCTCCCTATGATTAGAGACGATTCCCTTTTAAAGTCGAATATTATGAAATGGAAAATTGCTGGATGAAAATCGTTTTTCTTAATACATAATTTACCCTATATTGTGGTACTATATATTTATAAAAATAGGAATAGATTATACTTTCATTATATAAATATAGGGTTATACATTACCTATTTCGCAGTGATTGCCAGTAAATCCATAGAGACACGCGCATCTATTTGGTCCAATGCATTTTCCACCATTTTTACAAGCTTGCACGCAGACAGCTGTTAAAGTGAATACAAATATAATAAACAAGAGTAATTTACCCGTTTTATACTTTTAAAATTACGTACGTTCTGTGCAGAACTCCCCTTGATAGCCCGGAGTACATTCGCATTTACCATTGACGCAAGTTCCTCCAAACATGCACATAGCCTTGCAGGAATTACTTTCTGTAATGGATCTGATAAGTTGCGAAAACTAAAAGACATTATCGAGTTACTAAATTACCTTGTTGTTTCTCTATACACGAACTGCTTCTTGCGCCGTTTTCGCAGAGGCAAACGTTAGGTTGTATGCAACGCCCCAATCCGCATCCTCGACAGATTGCTGTAAATAAATAGATTTGGATCAATTTATGTCTAAACTGAATTTCTGTTAGTTTGAAAATTTGTAAATTTATTGTGATGTTTGACTTTCTGGATTATTTTTTACGAATATAGCAAACAATAAATAATTAAGATAGGAAGGAAACCCAACAGCAAGGGAGGAATTTAAAAACCAACCTCAGAACTGTTTTTCGTGAGATATCGGTCGCAATATGTGAAAACGTAATCAGAAATTGGACCGATAAAATACGCTACTGTCAACCAAGTCGTGCATGACATTACTTATCTTCAAGACATAATTTTATGATGTTCTTGCGAATAAAACAAAACACTTTGCGTATTTCGAAAATATCAGCGAAATTTAGTAAATAGTGATCTTAGTGACAACATAACAAAAACTTTTTGGCAAGAAATTTTCGTATTTATTTATCGACGTCTTCATCTTGTAATTCTTTACATTTAGTCCACCGATATTTAAATATTTTTGAAATATAATGTGGTGTGAGTCATCCGATGATACGTCAGGCGAGTGATATCACGCGCCGAATACGCCCGGACCTTGTAGAAAAGAGCTTCTGGATAGGAAACTAAATAAGAACCGCTCGGAAGGGATTATGATTCATTCAACGATGACGAAATCTACAAGTACGACCTTTGTTGCATTTGAGTTTGCGAATTCTCTATTAAACACTGTTCCAAAGCTTTCACATTGTCCAAATTCTTCTGCTCCATTTGTTTCATTTGAATTAACAGCAATCCACATCGGTGTTCCCACCTGGAACTTGGAAGAAGTAATTCTCTGGATCTTCGCCTTCTTTAGTCAATACATCTCGAAGTCGTTGTTGGAATATTGCCTTTTTACCGGTTGTACCCTCATCCCGCTTCTCTGTACGAACCTGAAAACAGCTAGAGTGTGCTGTTTTCTGTTCTTTGGTCAACAGATGCAGTATCCAACGGGAAACTAATTTTTTTACACACAATTCTTTACGCGAAATTTTTTGAATTGAGGTCTTTGAAATCCGCAATGATACCTCAATTTCGCGATGTCACATAACATAAGCGTTTTCCTGAGTCACTGTCATTTTTGGTGCACTTGGATCGTCGCTAAGACTAATCCGCCCACGTTTGAATTCTCCATACCACCGAGAAATTATTGACTGACGTGGTGCTCCATTACCGATAACAGAAACTAACTCATAGGGCATTTTTGTTGGGATAATTGTATTGGAAAATTATAAAAAATATTGCGCGAAAATGGTCACGTTTTAATTCCATTTTTCGACTAATTTATCAACTTTGAAAAGTTCGTTGTAGCTACAACATTTAGGCTAACTAAAGGTGTGGGGCTAATTTTTAGTACTGACATTTGATTAGTGACGCCCTTTGCGGCTCAGTATGTAAAACATAAAAGACATTCCGTGTAACAGCAATATTATTCTATTTTTTTATCTTTGTCGATACATATTCTCATTAGTGCCCTTAACAGTCCATATTTCTGATTTCATTTTGCGATTCTGGCCTGATTTCCTGTTCTTCATGTCCTCTTTCTTCTATTTGCACCCCTAAGTCTATAAACGTTTTTACTTTCCCAAATGTGTAAGTCTCCCTTTAATATGGTTGTACCAGCTGCGGGTCCTGTATCTCCCATTACCATATGTTTTATTTTTTCCTGATTTACTTTGAGTCCGTATTCCTTTCCCTTATATTCCAACTTTTTTATGACTTTTACTAATTCGCTTTTTGATTTTGTTATTATTATATCGTCGAGTTTCGATAAAAACTCAATATAAAATCTAGTTACATAGTCTGTAGGTAAACTGGCAGACAAAAAATGTGTCCAATCAGTTTGACGTTTGACAGAGTTTTAGCAAAATTAACACGTTGTGAATCAGTTTTTAAATTTTGAAGATTATTGAGATGCAAAATTTCAATGTATATTATCTAACATATGGATCTATTTAGCAAGAAAACAAGTCGAAAGCGAATATTCTACTTCTTCTTTCTCTTTCCTTAAGACTTAGTCTTGTTTCTTCTACTATTTCAATTTTGTTCAGCCTCTTGGGAAGCAGATGTCCAGCTCTCGCACCGTCTCTTGGGAGGTCGGCCTGGAGGTCTCCTTGAATTCGGTTTTTCGTTTTTTGCCCATTTTGCCCATCGGTCCCCCGTCATTCGGTCGACGTGGTCTCGCCAATATCTTCGTCTTTTTCTGGTAAATTGCACCACGTCTTGAATTTTAAGGTCTGTTCGTATATCCCTGCTTCTTACATGATCTCTCAAGCGTACTCCTCTGATATTCCTTAAGGTTCTCATCTCCGTTGCTCTCATCATGCTCTTCGTTTTTGTTGTGTCCGCTCGGGTTTCCACTGCGTATGTAATCACCGGTCTCACGGCTGTTTTATATATGCGGACTTTACTTTCGATGGACATGTATTTATTCCTTCATATGAGGTCCCTTAGGTAGCCAGAAATTCTTGAGGCTTTATTCATTTATGTTCTGACTTCCTGTAGTAGGTTTTTGGAGCTTGTTATCTCGACTCCCAGGTACGTGCATCGCATACATTGTCGGATGGGTTTGTCATCTACAGCCAGTTTACATCTAGTGCGTTCTTTTGCTATGACCATTGATTCTGTCTTCTCCACTGATATCTGCATGTTAAGGTTCTTTGCTTTTGTTTGGAACCGATATAGCAGTCACTGAAGGTCGTCCTCGTTATCCGCCATCAGGATTGCGTCGTCAGCGTAGCACAGTATCCGCCTCGATTCCTGTCCCATTCTATATCCTCCATCCACTTCTTTTACGCCGTTGATTATTTGATCCATGATGAGGTTGAATAGTACTGGGCTCAGGCTATCCCCCTGGCGTACGCCCATCAGTACTGGTACTTGTTCTGTGAGTCCCTTTGGTGTTTTGATCTTGGTTGTATTACCTTTACTGAGGTCTTTTATTATGTTAATGTACGAAACGGGTGTCTTGTTTTGCTGGAATATATCTATGATGTCGGCTATTTGTACTCTATCAAACGCTTTTTTGAGATCCACAAAGCAGAGAAACAGCGGCTTGTTGTATTCTAGGGATTTTTCGATCATTTGTCTAAGGATGAAGATTGCGTCACTTGTCGATCTATTTTGTCTGAAGCCTTGTTGTTCTTCGTTTATTGCTATTCTATTCATTATCTTTGTTGCAATGATTTTTGTAAAGAGCTTGCTTATGCTAGGTAGGAGATATATCATTCTGTAATTTTTCGGGTCGTTCTTATTTCCCTTTTTGTAGATCGGTATTGTGATGTTGTTTTTCCAATCATTAGGCACTTTTTGGGTCGAGATTATTTTTTGGAATAATAATGTGATTGCTGTTTCTAATTCAGCCCCCCCGTACTTGAGCATTTCATTTACGATTTGGTCTGGGCCGGGGGCCTTCCGGTTTTTCGATTTTATTAGTGCCTCATGTACATCTTCCCGTGTTATGTTGTCCTCTTCAAGGAGCTGTTCTGCGTAGGCGTTGTCTTCATTCTCTCCATTGTCGTCTGTCCGCGTTTCATACAAGCCTTTTACATATCTTTCCCATTCTCCTGGGGTAATGATGTTTATTTGTACTTCTTCGTTTACCGCTCTTTTCCTGTTCCTCAGTGTGTTCCAGATCCTTCTTTGTCCTCCGTATAGGTCATGTTCCATGTCGGTAGAAAATTTTTCCCAGTATGTCTTCTTTATTTCCTTTATGGCATCATTCACTCTGTTTCAGATCGTTTTGTGTCTTTGGTATTCCTCTGCTGTTCTTCTGCTCCTATATCTGACGTAGGCTTCTTTCTTTTGCTCCGCCAGCGTTTTCACTTCGTCTGTAAACCATTGCTTTCTATTTTCTCTACCATTTATGTTTACCTTCCTCACTCCGAGTGCCTCTACGGCACCTCCCGTTATATTGGCTTTTATCTTATACCACATTTGTTCGACATCCTCGTCCTCGGTCATTTGGTTCGTAGTAATTTTTTCCTTCAGTCTACTCTGATACAATGTTTTCGTTGAGGTGTTGTTTAGTGATTCCACGTTGAATTTCTGGATGTACAGTGGTGATTTTTTCTTTTGGAGGTTAGTTTTGAGGCGGTATTTACATAGGACTAAACCGTGCTCTGTCCCGACATTTGCCGACGTGAGCGTCCTTACGTCTAGTATTTGACCCGGGTGTATTGCCCTGCTGGTGATGATGTAATCGATTATTGAGTTTTGGTCTCTTGTGTTGCCGAAGGTATATTTCTGTTGGTTTTTGTGTGCATAGAATGTATTATTAATTCGCAGTTCGTTTTGCGCGCATAGTGTTATTAGCATTTCTCCATTGTTATTGATGACGTTTTCATTAAATCTTTGCATTACACCCGGTAGGGGTGTATTGCCGATCCTGGAGCTGAAGTCTCCCATTATGAAGGCCCTGGATTTTTCTGGTAGTTTGTTCAGAATTTGCTGAAGTTCCTCGAAAAAAGCGGCTCGTTCCTCTCTAGGCTTGTTTATATCTGGTGTATATATGCTTATGAAGTACGTTTTTGTTGTTTCTGTTTTAAGAGAAATGTACATGATATTACTGTTTATGTATTTCACCTCATCATCATTATTTTACTACCTTTTTTTTTCAATTAGCTCCTTTAAACAGCGTGGCATAGATGCGATTAAGTTTTATATACCCATCATCTAAAGCTGCCCAACATTAAATAATTTTATTGCCATAGTTCCTCATTCTTGGCAATAAAATTACTCTTATAAAGTTTCTTTGTTATGAGACCCCAAAAATTTTTGCTAGGATTAAGACTATTTGCTGACCAGGGTAACAACTCCACATGATTCTTGCAGTTATCCTGTTGTAATATAAAGGTTTCGTGCTCCTTGCGTATGGTAACATAAGATTTTGAATAATATTTACATATACTTATGACTCCAAAAGTCTATATCTTTTCCTATAAATTCCAGCACAAATCCCATCCTTGCTTCTTTATGGCTTTGCGTCAAAAACGGCGCTCTAGCCATCGCAAAATTTAATATTTCCGCTTCTTTCAAACGGCGGCGAGCTGTTCTGGAAGATCTCGGCAAATTTGTTGATATTTTCAAACTTACCGCATTTTCGAATGAATTTTTCCTTAAAGTATTACATAATAATGCATCTTGTAGAAATGTTGAACATTTTGGACGTCGCATCTCCATTTTTTATAAATGCGTATAGCAGTTCATTCGCATATGTGACCTTCTCCGAGAAAATGGACCTAGTGTGTCAAAAAACGGGTTTGGACTTAAGAGTGGATTCTGGTACCTAAAAGGGTGTAGAATAAGATGAAATAAGTTAGATTTCTGATAAAAATTCATTTACCCCATAAAAACTTGAGGAAATCGATAAAAATGAGAAAAACATTAAAATTTTATTTTTTTTGATTTTTTGGTTTTAAATTGTTTTTTTTTTTCGTCAGTCTTGGATTTTCTTTGGAGTTTGGATTTTTTTTCTACCAGGAAGAGGTATTGCGAATTTTTCAGCAAAATTTTGAATAAATTGAACGATACGAGTAAGTGATTCCGGTGAGAACACACGCGATTGCCTTTTTGAAGGCTTGCCACTTAGTTCATGTTTTCGTTCAGATAAGCTAACATTATCACTATGTCGAATCAAATTTTTATAACGTTTTAAACCAACATCGTAAATAAAACAAAGCATCTTTCTACAAATATGAATGCCACGAAATAAGTACATTGTATCAACTCTGGATTTATTTTTTACCCTTTGGCCATACTTCTTCCGACTTTCAGTATTATAAACGTTTTCGAGCGATATATGTTGTCGATGAATTCCAAATGGCTCAAATGGACTAAATCTTGTTCTGGTTTACTTAATTCTTGGAAAAATTGCCGGCTTTGTATAGCAAGATTTTCTGGAATTATCTTATTACATTCTTTCGAACAACATGCTTCGTATTTTTCTCCGTACATCAAATCGATGTTCATCGACTCTTGTATATCTTCAACGGATTCCTCCAATTCGGATATAATATTGGATTCGGAAACATCATGCAAAAAACTTTGATTTTCAGTTAGTCCCGAAGTATTAGCACCGACACTTTCAGATAACGTCATATCGATCTCATCATCGCCATAAACCGAGTCTAGTCTTTTTAAATCATCATCAAAACTGTCAGAAATATCCATTTTTATAAAAATTACTTCATATTAACATCAGCTTAGTAACAAAATTACAAAAGAACCAAAATTGCGAAACAACTTTTGAGATATTGATAACACTCGTTATACAGTTGGCACAAGACTGAAGCGTCACTTTATTCTTTTCCTTTCTTATAGTTATTTTTATAATGTTCTTCGTATTAATATACGCACATCAACCCTTTGCTGAGAGCGAACAGAGAGCGGCGTTGTTGTGTCGGTCACTGGTTGCGGCTTAAGAATCAAGTATCGAGATCATAACAAACAGAGCAGCAACAATAGCAAAGGTATTATCACACTAAAAGCTAAAAAAAATACGTCACCACATAGGCATGACGTCACCAATCATAACTAACCATACCAAATCGCATCTCCCAACTGAAGGTGTGTTCACAGTGATAACACGTTATGAAACTTTAAATGCGTTTTTCTCAAAACTTCATTTTCACACACTAGGTCCCTTTTCTCGGAGAAGGTCACATATATTAAATTCTTGTCCAACTTCAGTAAAAGAATGACCACTTTCAATTTTAGCGGTAACACGCGCAATTTGAATCTCATTTAAGGACACCATTTTCCCAAAATTAAACAGGATAAAATGTCAAATTCAATGGCTTAAGTAATTCGATTTAAAGTGACAGTAATGAGACTAATGAGTGACACAATTCATATACTATTTTTGAGAGATCGGTAACCCATTTTACAATGTGAAAAATGAGTCGGATTACGGTTATTTTTGAAGTAACTTACTCATCATCTTCAATAAAACAGCAGACTATATATTTCACGATTTTGACACAGCCCAAAAGGCATGTTTAAAAAACAAGAAGCCAAACGTGATTATTATTTTATTCGAAAACTAAGAATGATTAAACGTTCACATCGCGCGGTATTATTTCTCATCCCTCAATGAAAAATGAAAAAAAAAAAAAAGAGATGAATTAAATAAATAATGACTTACGGGTAATGCAAATGTGCAGGGTCGGATGTTTCCTCCATCCCGGACAGCAGTAAGTCCTGTAACTGGATCGGCATACGTTAGGCCTGAAACAAGAGAGTCAGTGAAAATAAATTGCCACAAAAATTCAATTGGTAATAAATATCGGTGGGTTAAAAATTTAACAATTACCGGGTGGGAAAATGAATAAGAAGAGAATCCACAACCGAATTGATAAATCGGAATAATTTATTATATTTAGACACGCTTTAGTCGAGTTTATCACGCCGTTGGTCGATTTGCTTTTGTTTTTATATTTTTTTAAATACTGTGGTAGATTTATGACTGCTTGCGTATGTATGGTAATGGATTTTATTGTTACGCCGTAGTGAAGCTGTTATTCCACGACAATTATTCATGTTTAATTAATTTGTTAGCGCTGGCTTGCGTTCATTACAATATTTGTTTTATTGTATGCATGTTTATACTGTACAACATGCACCGTGTTGCGGGCACTTATTTCTTCTTTATTTTAAATTATAAAGTGCATAAAGTATAATCGATCTTCCTGTGAACAACCTACGCGGGGAAATTTTTATACAAGGTGTGTATGAATTGGCGTTCTAACTATACGTTACAACGTGCTTGGTCAAATTTTGAGTTAAAAGTCTTAATACTAAAAGGGTGTATTATACTTCTTGTTTTCAGAAAAATTTGAAAGAAACATACATTTTTTGGCAACATTTGTGAAGTTTACGTTTTAAATCGTGCACATGAAGCAAAAAGAAAATAAAATTAGCTCTTGAAATTACATATTTATTATGAAAATATTACAAAGTTTTAAAGTTTGTGATAGTATTGACTTATTTTGTACAGTTGTAACTCTTATGAACAATTTTTGTATTTCTTAAGCATTGTAAACTGTCTAATACCCAAATGAGAAATATCAGAGTGACACATTATATTTTATTCAAATTTAACAGATTTTTTTAAGATATAAATATTAAAATAACGAAAAAACTAATATTTTATAGATACACCATTGGATAAAATAACTTGCTGAAGTCTTTTAGGCATTGATTTTCTCAAATGTGTTTGAATGGCTTCCCGAAGTTGATCAGAATTTGGAGGACGGAAATTTCGATTATAAATTTTCTTAATTATAAGTCCCCAAATATTTTCCATTGGATTTAAATCCCAACTATTCGCGGACCATTGCAGAATTTCAATAATATCATTTGCAAACCACTGATTTATAATATTCACTGTGTGTACGTGTACAGGGCACTTGTCTTGCTGATATATAAAATTGTTGAGATGCAACTGTCTTACTAAGGGAAGCATGATGGTTTCAAGGATATTTAAATAATTTTGGGAATCAAATCGGCCATTAATCCTCTAACAAACCCCAACACCTCTGGAATTTATCCATCCCCACACATTCACAAAAAAACTGGCCAGATAATTTTGTTTTATTGATGTATTTTTCATGGTATTTGGTATTATTTGGCCGATAAACAAGTTTTGAATTTTTGGAAAAATGAAACACCTTTTAATCTGTGAATATTATTTGATTCCAAAAGTTTAAAGGTCTATACATATAGTTTAAAGAAAATATTAATCGGTATTGTTTCTGTTTCGCAGTAGGTAAAGGTTTATTAGCAGCAGCTCTGTATCTCAATCTACTCGATCTTATTCTTCTACTCACTGTTGGCTGAGACCCAGGAAAATTGTTCAACACTCTAGCCTTTTGTGCAGTAGAAAAAGAATTTTCCTGTAACACATTTATCTTGCTCAAGAGTAGATAGCTTTTTCTTGCCAGAACCGACTTTCCTAATCAAAGTCCGTTCTTCTTCCCATCGTTTTTTAATATTAAACACGGTATTTTTATTGACATTGAAATATTGCGCAATCGCTAATTTTGCAGTTTGGTAGTTTGATACTTTGGCAGTTTGCTAGTTTAGCAGTTTATTAGTTTGGCAGAGTGACAGTTTGCTAGTTTGGTAATTTGATAGATTGGTAGTTTAGCAGTTTGCTAGTTTGGCAGTTTGGTAATTTGCCAATTTGGTAGTTCTCTAGTTTGGCTGTCTGCTAATTTAGCAGTTTGTGGTTTGGCAGAGTGGCAGTTTGCTAGTTTGGCAGTTTGGTAATTTGGCAGAGTGGCAGTTTGCTAATTTGGCAGTTTGGTCGTTTGACAGTATGGTACTTTTACGGATTGGTAGTTTGGTAATTTGCCAGTTTGGTAGTTCGCTAGTTTGGCGGTTTGCTAGTTTAGCAGTTTGGTAGTTTGGCAGAGTGGCATTTTGCTAATTTGATAGTTTAGCAGATTGCTAGTTTGCTAGTTTGGTAATTTAGCAGTTTGTCAGAGTGGCCGTTTGCTAGTCTGGCAGTTCGGCAGTATGGTAGTTTGGCAGTTGGCTAGTTTGGCAGTTTTCAAATTTGGCAGTTTGGTAATTTGGCAAAGTGGCAGTTTGCTAATTTGTCAGTTTGGCATTTCGGCAGTTAGCTAGTTTGGTGGTTTAGTAATTTGGTAGTTTAGTAATTTGGTAGTTTGACAGAGTGGCAGTTTGGTAATTTGGCAGTTTGGCAAAGTGGCAGTCTGGTAGTTTGCCAGTTTGGGCGTTTGGTAATTTGGCAGTTTGGTAGTTTCCTAGTTTGGTCATTTGACAGTTTGCTTCTTTAGCAGTTTGCTAGTTTAACAGTTTGATAGTTCGGCAGTTTGCTAGTTTGGAAATTTGCCAGTTTGGTAGTTTGCTAGTTTGGCGAGTGGCTGTTTGATAATTTGGCAGTTCGGCAGAGTGGCAGTTCGGCAGAGTGGCAGTTTGCTAATTTAGCAATTTGGTCGTTTGGTAGTATGGTAGTTTGGTAACTTGCTAGTTTGGTAGTTTGATAATTTTGCAGTTTACTGGTTTGGCAGTTTGCTAGTTTGGCAGTTTTGTAATTTCGTAGTTTGGCAGTTTGATAGCTTGGCAGTTTGCTAGTTTGATAGCTTGACAGCTTAGTAGTTCGCTAGTTTGGCAGTTTGCTAGTTGATTCCCAACAAAGTAAAACCAAGTAATTGCCCAGTCAGACTTTTTAAAAAACTAATTTCAAAGAGGACAGAAAACGCTCGTATAAAAAGTGATAGACTGTTTTTAACTGCCAATCCAGCGTGGCATAAGAAAAAAGGTAGCTGGTATAAAAATATGCCTATTGGAAGAAATTAAATTTTGAAATGGTTTAAGAAAAGTGCTGAACTCGCTGGTTTCAACACAGAAAACCAAAAAATAAGTAACCATTCCAGTCGCGCGACAGCTGTCTCAAATTTAGCAAAAGCTGGTGTAAATGAGCAACAATTAATTAAAATTTCTGGCCATAGTAGTTCGCATTCTATTACGCCGTATCTACAACTAGATAAAGAACACCATTAAACTATTATTAATCAAATGCGAGGAAATAGTTACAACAGTGCAAATATTGATTCAAGCACATCCAATAAAAAACAGAATGTATATAACAATTGTACCTTTCAGTGTACTAATTTATACATGAATTAATAAATAAAGAGTTTAGATAAATTTCATTTTGTATTATGTAAAATAATCTAATCAAATACCATACGAGCTTTGAATTAAAATCGATAATTTCACTCATACTTCCTGCATAACGACTTCGACTCGTGTCAATTTGACAATTAAACCACTCCAGCCCTACGGGCTGTCGTGATTTAAATGCTTGTCAAACTGACACTCGTCTTCGTCGCTATGCAACAAGCATTCGTGAAATTATCGATAAATTCAAAGCTCTTATGGTATTACTACAGAAAATTTTACATACCAGCATGTAATATAATACCGCGATATCATAAAGTTTCTGGGTCAACGGTGGCCATGGGGTGAAAAACGTCTGTCTTAATTTATATCATCCTTTTGAGAAAAATCTGATAAAATTTTCAGGTTAAGTGTCATGCTGACGTTAAAATTTGTCAATATATTAATCTTAATGTCAGTATGACACAACCTGAAAATTTTATCAGATTTTTCTCAAAAGGATGATATAAATTAAGACAGACGTTTTTCACTCCATGGCCACCGTTGACCCAGAAACTTTATGATATCGCGGTACAAAGCTTGAATATTTCAGTAATAATGCAACTTTATAATTTCAGGATAACTGTGCAGTCCAACAAGCACGAATAGTCGAAGAAGTTATATAATGTAAATGTTTTACCGCGGCTCTCAAAAAGTCCCGGCTTAAACCCTATTAAATGTTTGGGGAAGATTAACGAAAATTATATACACAGCCAATTTTAGACCTAATAATCGCTTTAACTACGGCAGCCCATTTTGAAAACATGGCAAAATATCACGCCGGAATTTACTCGGGATTTGGTGCTGTCAATGCCGCGACGTTTACAAAATGTAATTAACTGTAATGGAGCAATGACCAAATACTAAAATTGTACATAAAATTCTAATGTATTAAAAAATAAAACGTACATGATTTTTATTATATTACTGCGTTGATTAGCATAAAGATACGCAATCGATTACTGTCATTCTGTATAACTATATGAACATCGCTAGACATAAAAGCCAAAATACACTGTACAATTTTTGAAAAGTTACATCAATACAATTTTTTTTTAACTTTCTAATGATGGCGTAAGGGGAAATCTACATAGAGAGGAATATAAAATAGAATTTTGTGAAACTATATGGTCTATTTTTACGTCAAAATGCACAAGCGCTAATACCTTTCAGGTTTAAATTTATACACGTGTTCAGTTAGTTAGTTCAATAAATAATATTTTTATCAAGTATGTAAAGTGGGGGTATATGTAAAGATTTTCAGTGTTTCTTAGTGAAACACGTATGTGATGCTAACGTATTCAATAATCAAAGAAAAATTCTAACTAATTATTGATTTCAAATCTAATATTATACATAAACAGATTAATTCCCTAAGTCTTATATGAAATTTATTTAAAATTCCTGCATATAAACTACAGTGATAACAGAATATTTTACATCATCCTCATCAATACGATGTATCTTTCATGTTCTATCAGAGAACCCCAGAATAAAACATTAAAAAGGAGGATCACTTACACATACTATGAAATTATTATTAGCGAAGAATACGTCCAATAAATACACCAAGGAGTTATCCATTAGTTCTGAGACCTATTATCGATATTGTTAACTTGACCGCCGGATCTTAATAGGATGGCCTGTACTTGTGATTTTGATTGATGCTCCGGTACGTTAGATTTGATTAATAGATCGAGTGGATAGATTAAACATATAAACAGTACGTCCGTCGTCAATCAAAATCCTCCACTCGTGATATGATCTGCCCAGATGTCAACCAGATACAATAAACAGACGCTCGGAGTATCATATAATTTTTGATATCCAATTAGGAGAAACATATTAGGTATTTATGTGTATGACGGGTTTTAATTACCGGGTTCATTCTATTTCGAAGAATATAAGTTAGAAGTGCGTGTGTTGGATACACCTGCTATTCGTCTTAATCTCAAATACCCACCAGAAATAAATAATAATAATAATACTTCATTCTAACATGTAATATAACATAGAATAGATCATGAAAACAGGTAAATATCGTATATAAAATTTACACCAACACATCAATTCTATAAGACTATTTCACATTTTATATGTGTCTGCCGGTTTTATGTCGAAAATAGCTCCCAAGCATAATTTTTATATTTAATAATTTCATGAAATAGCTATTTATGTAACCAGTTATGAAATGGGTTATTTTGTGTAAGGAAATGAAATGTTTGCAGGACGAGCGAGCGTAGCGAGCGAGATCCTGCAAAATGACATGAGTTACACAAAATAACATTTCATAACGTGTTTCATACAAGATTTTATCTAATTTTGACCAAAACATAGATTTATAATTTTCCAGTTGATCTGACATTAAACGTCATAAGTCGTATTAAATAATTAGTGACAGTTTTCATGCTATTGATAATAATTCATTTGACTTGACAGGTGTTTGTTAATTTAAGTATAAGTATTTACTTTTATTAGCTAAATATTTCGGTGCATTGTACGAGTAAAAATGTCGGATTCAGATTCAGGTGGACTATCAAGCGATATAGAAAAGGCTGCACAAAGTGCATTATCGACTGTGATTCCACAAAAGTCGAAAGCCCAGTACGATTTGGCTTATGAAAAATTTGGGAAGTGGCTTAAAGACAAAAAAATTAAATGTGTTAATGAGAAGGTTTTATTAGCCTATTTCGAGGGAAGAAAGAATCAAAAAGCTTCAACACTCTGGACTCTTTATTCCATGTTACCAAGTGAATTGTCTTTGAAGAAGAATATTGATATTGCAAAATATGCCAGTTTACATGCATTTCTAAAGAGGCAGTCAGAGGGATACCATGCAAAAAAGTCTAATATTTTGTCAAAGGAAAACGTCTCCCGGTTTATGACAGAAGCTGAGGATAAAACATCGTTGGAATAGCTGGTGCTTGTCGAAAAAGTGAGCTAACTTTTCTACGTGTGGGGGATATTTTAGACGAGTTTTCTCATTTTGTAATAAAAATCCCTAATAAAAAGACAAAAGTAACGCGCGAGTTTGTGATCACAGAAGGAAATATTGAAGGGCAAAATTTTCTTGACCTTATTAGAAAATATATTTCTTTGCGTCCACAAAACGTTAATCACGATAGGTTTTTCGTCAAATATAATAATGGTAAATGCGGGGCACAGCCAGTTGGCATTAATACAATCGGTAATCTACCGAAAAGAATTGCTCAGTTTTTGAAACTACCAAATCCCTTCTTATTTACCGGACACTGCTTCAGAAGGTCATCGGTTACCTTTTTGGCAGATTCTGGTGCGGATATTTTTAAGGTTAAACGACATGGAGGCTGGAAGTCCAATACTGTAGCTGAGGGCTATGTAGAGAATTCTATAGAAAATAAGAAAAGGATTGCCAATGATATTCTTGGTGAATCAAGCTCAAATGTACATTCCGTTTTGCATCATAACATCAGAGTACCTGCCATGAATTCTACGTGTGCAGGAATTAACCTCACCAATTGTTCACATTGTGTCATAAATGTTTATAATGCATAAAATAAAAATTTAATCAGTTTGTGTCATTTAACGTTCCCCTTTATTAACTTGAGTTGAAATGATTTTTTCAAAATATTTCGTAACTAGTGATGAAAAGAACTTTTCAACACTAGTTACGAAATATTTTATTTTTCGTAACTAGTTACGAAAAGTAAACCGTTTCCTAACGTCATACAGTTTTGAAAAGTGTCACTTTATGTGTCAAAATTAGATAAAATATTTGTATTTACTGTTGATCTAATTGCGAACAGCAGCCAGAACTTCAGTGTCTAATGAAAAATATTAGCCTTTCAATGCCCCCTTCAACTTTGGGAAGAACTAGACATCTTAAAAGTGCCAAATCAGGACTGTACGAGGAGACAATTTCAGACTTGTCCCTCCATCGTTTTGTTGCTGAAATGCAGTCTGGCGCGGTCGTAATGGAATAAAAATACAATTCTTTAGAGATCGAAAAGTTTTGGACTATACGCCGTTCATGATTCGAAGACGTGCACATCATCAACAGAATGTTCGGAATCACCAACACAAAAACAATATCAACATCACTGCGAATGCATATTTATGTTGGTGCGAATGTCCAGTGTTGACATATATCGTTCTGTCATATTTCGTGTATGTTTGTTTACTCTTGGTTTGCAATGCCAAAAGCGTTTGGCAGCCAATGTAAGCGACTTGTTGCATCCTCGATTGCAAACTGTGAAGCAGAACGCGACAATGATATTGCTGCCTTTATCAGCTGCGAGAGAAGTAAAATCATATTTATATTTTGATATAATTTCATATTACATATTGCACTGGTAACCTAAATATTGCAAATTTGACATAAGCCTTTACTACTCTAACCTAAAATGTAAACAAATCGATTTTGCCAATGGATTTTACAAATGATTTCGCAACATTGTTGTGACATCATTGATGGCGTGCACGTCTTCGAATCGTGAACGGCGTATAACTATTTTATTGAATTAATATCATCGATCCCTTCGGCAGATATTCGGTATGAATGCCCCATTGCATCCCAGAAAATTGTGAGCATGACTTTCTGCGTTAATGGCACTTACGTTCAAATGTCTCCATTATATTACGAATTATTTGTTCACTTGGTCGAGGATGTAATGTTCCTTTACAGAGCATTGTCTCTGATAATAAATTTCCCAACGTTTTTGGGGCGTTAAATGTTCCATATTATTTTGTAATAACCTAACCTACAAAACTGATAAAAACATGTAGGTAGCCACTGTACAAGTTTGTTAATGTTTCACTTTAAAATCTTAAAGCATTCATTGGACCACCTTTATATCCACTGCGTTGATAAAGCTTTAAGTATATAGTTTATTTCAAATTATAAGAATATAACTTTGAACGGCTCTAATGCTTTTATTTTACCACCTGTGGCAATAACTACCTTGCCGCTCAATACGATTATCTTTTACGCAAACAAACTGCTGAGGGCCGTAATGACAAAATTTAAGTAAATTGTAATTACTGCAATTTAGATGAAATAAAATTTAATAATAATATAAATACCAACATTTGTTAATTTGAATATATAGTTATTATATATAGTTAAATAGTCATTAAATTATAATTTAGATGAAATAAGTGCTTATATTTATTAAACAAAATTTAAGTAAATATAGTTAGGAGAGTTGGTATATATTACATCTAATATTGAGTCTATTTATCATTTATTGTTAATCTTTACTGCTGTATACATATTTGATTTTTCTCTCTTTACTTAACGAACATGTGGCGACCTTTTGCTGAAAGTGTTAGTGATTATGATGTGGATAGTGATAATACTGTTGGTGCACGACAGAGAAAGCATATATCAGAAGATGCAAAACAGATAATTTTCAATGTCCATCATACCCTGATGGAAGAAAATAACGAACTACAAACCCAAAACATTCAACGAACGTCGCAATTAACCAAGGTGCCTTTTGGAACAATATATAAAATAATTAAGAATAACGCAGGGCCTCGAAAGCAAAGAAGTGACAAAGGAGCACCGTGAAAAATTGAAGAGTATGAAATTGATTCTATTAGGCAGCAAGTATACTCCTTCTACAGAGGAAATGTTACATCTACACTTGACTGCTTACATAAAAGAATCAGTGATGAGCTTATAAATATTCAGTGTTCTAAAGCAACCTTGTGGCGGACGCTAAAGAAAGCTGGTTTTAAGTTTGGCACTATAGACAAACGTCGCACAATTATGGAAAGCCCGAGGTTACAGAAACTTCGATATGAATACTTAACGGCAATTAGAAGGTATAGACAGGAAGGACGATTAATATGTTATTTAGACGAGACGTGGTATGACACCCATGACACAATTTGCAAAGGTTGGGTGGATAGTTCAAGTAAGTGTCAGTTGGACGCGGCGGTTTCGAGAGCGAAGAGAATAATAATTCTTCATGCTGGGTCAGAAAAAGGATGGATCGGACAGCCGCTATTATCTGCTAAAAATGTTAAATCCTCAAGTTTAGATTACCATGAAGATATAACCTCATCTTTATTTGAAGAATGGTTTAGTGACACTTTGCTGCCAAATTTACCAAAAGATAGTGTTATAGTGATGGACAACGCTCCGTATCATTCTGGACAGCAAACCAAAGTTCCTACAAAATGTAATAATAAGAAAGATATTAAAACATTTTTAGAAGCAAATTATTTATATTTTGGGGATCATTATACAAAAAAAACAATTAATAGAGGTGATGAAGACAAAAGAATATTTAAAGGATTATTATGTGGATAACAGAGCCAAAGAAGCAGGACATACAATTTTGCGTTTACCACCATACCATTGTATTTTCAATCCCATTGAATTGATACGGGCCCAACTGAAAAATACCATAAGACGACCGAAATTTAGTGAAAGCAGTGTAACACACATAAAAAATGCTATGGAACATATAACTGCTATAAATTGGAAAAATGCTGTTAAACACGCAATAGCAAAATAGGACGAATATATGCGCATGTACAAAATAGCAGCACCTTTGATTATAAATTTGCAATACGATTCAGACACAGACACCGATTTGCAAGACGACCCAATCACAGATAATTTATGAAATGCGGTGACACATAAAAATTTTATTGTGTATTACAAATAAATTAGCTTTATATATCTATATGTATCTACTACACATGTTGCCACACGATTTGTAATTTTTTCTTTGTATATAAACCCAATGTACAGATATTTTTTATTATATACTTGAAATTAACAGCGTTTTATTATTATATTATAGGGCCCTAATTTATAGTCAATACGGCCCCTAGATTCATACGTTGCAAATAGGTAAACCGTGCCCGTTCAATAAGGAGACCAGGTATAATAATTATCATCACAGAAGATGGTGCAGTAAAAGCATTAGAGCCGTTCAAAGTTATATGCTTATAATTTGAAATAAACTATACACGTATCTTTAAATAGTTAATTGACGAAGGAGATACTTGTTGAAACGTCATTATAACGCTAAAAAATAAGTAATTAAACTTCTAGTTTCAAAAATACTTTTATTGTAAATACCACTACAATATTGTTTCGCCATACAATGGCTTCATCAGGTGGATGAAATACAGTATTTCATCCACCTGATGAAGCCATTGTCTGGCGAAACAATATTGTAGTGGTATTTACAATAAAAGAATTTTTGAAACTAGAAGTTTAATTACTTATTTCTTAGCGTTATACACGTATCGTTTAAATTCATTAAATTCAAATAAAAATGAATAATATAATTTGTAATTGTTTGAAATTTTGTACATCGTCACTCCTTAGTTTATCTTAAATAATTAAAATACGAACAAATAAGTTTTAGACCATCTTATTAACCTAGATAGCATAATTTATTAATATTATGTATTACCGAACGTGACTATACATATATTTCCGTACTTGTGTACCAACATGTACACACACTTATCGAAGTAGTGTTATGACAACATCTTCGATATAGACATTACACAAAACAAAGATTGCATTGTGCCCGAAGAAAACAATAAGATGTGATTGTGAAGCGACCGTTATTTTAATCAATTTTTTTTTATAGAACCATTAGTGAACCCTTAATACCCTTCCTCAGTTTCGTGGGTGTGACATTGTCATTTAAGCGAGAATTTCTTTGTCTACGCCTTGATTGACTTCGCTAATTGAGTTTCAGATAGCCGTATATATTAGTTAACATGTGTCGGATCGGAACGTCACGAAACATAAGAAATGGTGATGCTCGCTAATGAAGCACGCTTAAATGGCGAGACACAAAGGATTAATTATTTATCTTCAACAAAAGTAGACGAACTAATATACCATAATGTTACCTTTTCGGAATTTTGAAAAATAAGCGCTAATGAATTTCGTGGCAGTAACGTGAGGAATCATCTTCACAAGGAAAAGTATTAAAGATGTTAAAAAGCGGTTATATTGTAATAGTTATAGTTACAGCACGTTGGATGTGCTATAAAATGTATTACATAATTAAGAACGTAACGATTAAACAATTCCTCACATTGATGCTGTTATAAAAATGTTACAGATGATTCAGTTAATACTAAACTATCTCAAGATCGTTCTTCTTTTCTCGTAAATTGAATTTCTTAACTCGTAAAACTAAAATCTAAACATTTTTTAAATGTACTAATCTCTATCTTTTATGAAATGTTTCAAATAAACTTTTATATAACGAGCCATCGAAAAAATTCATAATTGGAGTAGACTGTGAAATTGGGTTGGTACTTTAGCCACTTCCACATAATGACACATTACTTGATGCTTGACAGTTTCATTTGGTTTCATTGTAAAAAAAGGTTATGGCATTGAAATGATACTACAACAAAAAAGAAAACAAATAATTTATTTAATATAGAAATCATAATCAAAATATACATATAGCTACAGAAGTTGTTGAAAATGTTGTCCATTTAAATCTAAACACAAACCAACTCTTCTCCGCAATCCAGCAAAAACTTTATGCAGCATTTGCGGTGAGTTGTTGATCTCTTCACACTTTTCTGTTATGCGAATTCTCAGTTGTTCCAGATTATGAATTGGCGTTGAATAAATCGAATTTTTGATGTATGGCCATAGGAAAAAATCACATATGTTTAAATCGCAAGACCTAGTTGGATACGGGATTTCAGTGTACCTGCTTATTATTCTGTTATCAAAAAATTCTCTGAGATATTGAAGTGTTTCTCTGGTCGTATGTGCTGTTGCACCATCTTGTTGGAAATACCCATTTTGTAAATCCTCATCATCCAGTTGATTTATGAATGAGCCGAGTATCTCATTGCGATATCGTGCAGCAGTAAGTGTACCTTCAAAAAAAAAATGGGACCCACCAATCTTCTTCGACATATGCCAACCCAAACATCAACTTTTTGGGGATGCAATGTTTTTTCAACAAAAAAATGAGGATTTTCGGAGGACCAACACCTCATATTCTGTGAATTAACATATCCAGAAAGATAAAACCAGGCCCCATTCGTGAAAAAAACTGTGTTAAGGATATCCTGATTGTGTAGATTATTTTGAAACCATTGACAAAATTCCACTCGTCTTAAATAATCCACGGGATAAAGTTCATGAAAACATTGCAGCTTGTATGGATGACAATGTAGGACTTTTTTAAGAATGAATTGGCACGTACCATAAGATAAATTTGTTTGTTGGGTCACTACTGAAATGCATGTTTTTGGATTTTCATCAATAATATGCTGAAGGGCTTCAATATTATCAGCTGTACGTTTAGATGGCCTTCCACTTCCAGTTTTTCGACCGACGCTACCAGTCTCTCTGAATAACTTTACACAATTTGTCAAAACATTGTAAAAATCATTGTAGTCAAACACTAATTCAGGATGTTGTTCACTAAAAGCAGCCATGCATTCCGTAATTGAATACTGCCACTCGCCATTTACTTTCACACCTGTACGGAAGTAACATTCGATAATTTTTGCTTTTTGTTCTATGTTGAATATTATTTTTGAAATAAATTTATTTTCTTAATAAGAGTTTTGAAAAATTTGACACAAACTTATAGTTTCAATGTCAAATAATAAATGTCATTATGTGGAAGTGGCTAAAGTACCAACCCAATTTCACAGTCTACTCCAATTATGATTTTTTTCGATGGCTCGTTACTAAACAATAATTATATATAACATAATTAAAAAAAATGTGCTGAATGAAACTAAATTGCAAAATTTCACTTATACAATGAGCTAAAACTTTTGTTACTGTGTCGTGGTTACGTTAAGTTGTGTTAATATAGCGTGTACATAACACGCGAGTCGAGTTATACAAGCAACATGTTACTTTGAGTGGTGACGGCACGTTAATTGATGGTTCTGGGGGCATCCGTTCCTCAGTAATAAGTTAATAACAAACATAACTGAAACGTAATGTAATATATACAGAAACGCAATATTGAGGCGAAATACTTGATTTCGAATATAACGAAACTGTGCGAACTCATGAAAAATACTGCAATAAAAAAAACGCTTTTCAAAAATGTAACAACCTATTTATTTGTTTCTTTTATAATTATTGTATAAGTAGCTTTCTTGACCCACCGCTCACGCTTTGTTTTGGTTGGTGGCAGTTATATTGAAATTCAAGTGGGTCTTCTGAGTATTTTAATTATTTAACAAAAAACACTTAAACCTAATTTATTAAGGTAATCTTACAAATTCAACACTTAATGTAAACTTAAAACTTTAAATTCTTTGCTGTTATATGAAACTCTTTGTCTCCTGTTGTTAAAATGATACTGTTTGATATGAATTTTATGAAAAGACTGTTGTATTAAGACTGTGTGTTTTGTACTGTTGTAGAGTTGATACTGTTGAGTCTCTTGTTACTGGTATGAAACTCTGATTGATACTGTTTTACAAATAGGTAAAAATATACCACTTTCCCTAACTATTACATAATTAAAATGTGCGAATTGTGTTTGACATCATAACGGTGAATTTTTTTTGTGTTATTTCGTAGAAATTATATCGACTGGCAACAGTACCCAGGATTTACGATAGTGTGTTAAAATTCTAATCTTAACTAATAAATAATAAAATATCATTACTAATTACTAATTGGTGTTATAAATCTAAGTATGGAGTTGCGGATGATCTCTTGTTAAAGCAATAAAATTTATTATACATATCCAAGAAATGCGATTTTAAAAATGAATATACAGATTAAGCCCTTTGTTCACTGTGACCCTAAGTAATAAAACAAGTGGTTTAATGTATCAAGTAATAAAAATAAATTTGCAAATATACCTAATGGATGCCGACTCTTATCTACAGAAAGTTTTACAATTTTACAATTTGCTAATAAAAGTATGTTATACAGTGGTTTAAACTCGAAAATGCACGTTGAATATTTATAAAATTGGAAATGTTATAATTTAATTCTTTTATGCTAAATTGACTTATATCTAACATATATAAATGTATACAATATAACCCCTAGATATGTAAAGGCGAAGGAAACAATTATAAAATTTTTAATTACATAAAAACCATTTACACAATCTAAAAAAAACAACCAAGATATTTCAATTATAAATCATTCAAAAAGAAAAAAATATCACGCACGTGTACATAATATATCCTACAAACGTACATTCGCGAAATAGGAACGAAAGCTCGCCTGATATCCGCGAATATATCGCGATGCAAGGTACGGGCTCGTCTTAATCGTATATAAATGTGTATCGAAATCATTTACATCTCAGTGGGTCCGCGGTGATATCGAGTCCGAAGCATCCATTGTTTCGAACGCGATACCACTCGGAAAGAGGATATCAGTCATCTTGATACCTGATAGTTTGATTAGGCTACGGACCCCCGTTGCGCTCCGGGATGGACGGTATGAGTGTTGTTCACGCGACCGCCGCAAGATTAAAATTATCAATTATTTGATACTTTATCGACACTCGCGATATGTACATGTTTACATACAGAACCTGTTCATTTACACGTGAAAACTTTATAAGATTTAATTATGTGTATAAATTACTTGATAAGGGTTAGTAACATCTCCAGCTACAAATTAATTTTTGGAATATTTCCATTAATATTTTTAGATGAAGTACTAGTCTGTTACCTTATCTGTTGCATAAATTAATTTTTTAAATATTTTTTCTATACTCTTTCCCACCTCAAAGGAAGGCTACAGTGGTGGAAAAGGGACAGATATATACTTTTACTATTAAGCATAGATGACATTATACGAGGGTAGGCTGAAAAGTAATACACATATGCTTGTATGTGCAATTCTTAAGCTTCAAAATCATATATTTATTTTTCTACAAGTCACCTTTAAAGCTAACACTTTTCTACCAACGCGTAACAAGCTTTTTTCATTCCGTCACTGAAAAATTCAAGGCGCAAAATCGCGCAAAATCGAAGGAGTAAGTAAAGTATGGAATCGGTTCAAATTCCAGTTTTGGTCTGTTTGTTCTCGTCTGTAAGACGGCATAGTAGTCGTACCCATCGTGCACAGATTTTACGGTGTCCCAATTGTTCAATAATGAAGCCGACACGTTCCTTAGATATTCCAATATGGTCTGTGATACATTTTTGAGTGATCGGCATTTTGAATCAAATCGTCGATGAGTTTGCAATGTTTAGCGTATGTGGCAGTGATCGGACGTCCGCTGCGTGTTTGTCAACAATTTTGGCTATTTCTGGCTCGCAATCAACTTTTATTACCCATCGATTTACAGTAGGCCTATCAACAGCATGGTCACCATAAACATCCTTTAAACGACGATGAATCTCACTAGGAATCACTTTTTCAGCGGTCAAAAATTCGATAACAGCACGTTGTTTAACTCGCGTTGGCATAGTACTAGAACACGTGTTCAAGTTTGTAAACTCGAGCTTTACGAAGTTAGAGATTTATACTCGTATTTAGAGTGATATTAATCTTATATTTGTGTAATATTGTTTACGAATTTATGCCTAATCACCCGAATTTAATTGATACTTATTCGAAAAGTGTTTTGAACTCTTTATAAAATAGGTAAATGCACTATAATAATAATAACAATAATAATTTATTTTGCCCAATAGATTAATCCAAATACGATAACAAAATTTTTACTCTATATGGACAATACAACAATATATAAATAAATAAATCAATTAATTCCATAGAAACATAAAGACCTCGTTAAACAGTTAATTTGCGTTTCTTGACGAATGCACCAATATATTGGTTCTTGGTGTTGAAAACACAAGACATGGGGATATCTAGCAGTAATGCGTGGTACCAGTACATTTACTCGCGCTAACAGCAATGCTGAGTCCATCCTGTTATTTAGGAGATTCGCCAACAGTAATACGTTCTTCCTTTGTCTTCGCGCCGCTAGCATTTCCAATCCATACCTCACAATCAAATCATCGTAGCCCATATTTCGTTCTGAATAGACACCGTCCAGCCTGTAACTCAACTACTTTAAAAAGTTACGCTGAACGCGTTCAATTTGATTCATGTGTCGGTCATAGATTGGGAACGAAACGGTAGACGCATATCCTAACTTACTAACGACGTATGCGAAATAGAGAAATTTAATCGAACCAAAATTTGTGAAATTTCGGGACATTCTAATCTCTCTTAACCAGCAGTTTTAGAAATGTTTAAGAGATGATCATTGAATGTCAACTTACTGTCGAATGTAACGCCAAGATTGTTTGTAGAGTTTCGTTTTTCTATAACAGATTATCAGTTATAATATCACAAGAGCATAGAAAATAATCGATTATATTTCCGAGTCACGAGACGTATTCTGCGAAACACCACGAGAGCATAGCTCGAGTGGTGTTTTAAGGATATACGTCGAGTGAAGAGGATATATAATAGATTATTTTCGTTAGCTCGAGTGGTATTCGTTACGATTATATAAAGAATTAACTAACGAAATTTTTTTATTGGTTGAAATTCAAAGTACAATTATTATAATAAATATGTGTTGTATTATCTTTAGAAGTTGAATTTGAGGTTCTGGTGATGGTAGAGATCTTTCAAAATACTTGCTAATCGTTCGTCAGAAGTTTGAGCACAAAGTTTATAATTTCGCTGTTCACAAAATTCGGTGAATTGTTTCCAAACATATTTATGTGTTTTAACGGTATTTTGCGGTGTCAAATCTTCAATTTCTTTATCTATTTCGGTCCCCGAGCTTATACCAAAGCGTTCCATGTCGAAAAAATTAAAAAAACCTTATGAAAATTGCTGAATATATTTTTGACGTTTATCAACAAACTTCAAAACACTTGTTACCATGACAAAATTCATATTGTTGGAGGAAGCGAAACACCAAAACGGTTATATCACGTCGTCAAGAGTATATTCACTTATCAATACATGGTAACTATGTAAAATTTGTAATTGCTATTGGCTAAATTTCAAATGAGTTATATAATCAGTTATAATATCACAAGAGCATAGAAAATAATCGATTATATTTCCGAGTCACGAGACGTATTCTGCGAAACACCACGAGAGCGTAGCTCGAGTGGTGTTTTAAGGATATACGTCGAGTGAAGAGGTTATATAGGTAATCGATTATTTTCGTTTGTTCGAGTGGTATTCGTTACGATTATATAACGAATTAACTAACGAAATTTTTTTATTGGTTTAAATTAAAAGTACAATTATTATAATAAATATTTGTTGTGTTATCTTTAGAAGTTGAATTTGAGGTGCTGGTGATGGTAGAGTTGGCAGAATCTTGTTTATTTCTCGGTGCCGTCTGCACGTTTCATGTTGAATGCCCAATCTTTCAAAATACTTGCTAATTGTTCGTCAGAAGTTTGAGCACAAAGTTTATAATTTCGCTGTTCACAAAATTCGGTGAACTGTTTCCAAACATATTTATTTGTTTTAACGGTATTTTGCGGTGTCAAATTTTCAATTTCTTTATCTATTTCGGTCCCCCAGCTTATACCAAAGCGTTCCATGTCGAAAAAATTAAAAAAACCTTATGAAAATTGCTGAATATATTTTTGACGTTTATCAACAAACTTCAAAACACTTGTTACCATGACAAAATTCATATTGTTGGAGGAAGCGAAACACCAAAACGGTTATATCACGTCGTCAAGAGTATATTCACTTATCAATACATGGTAACTATGTAAAATTTGTAATTGCTATTGGCTAAATTTCAAATGAGTTATATAATCAGTTATAATATCACAAGAGCATAGAAAATAATCGATTATATTTCTGAGTCACGAGACGTATTCTGCGAAACACAGCGAAACACACATCGATTACCAATATAACCTCTTCACTCGACGTATATCCTTAAAACACCACTCGAGCTACGCTCTCGTGGTGTTTTAAGGATATACGTCGAGTGAAGAGGTTATATAGGTAATCGATTATTTTCGTTTGCTCGAGTGGTATTCGTTACGATTATATAACGAATTAACTAACGAAATTTTTTTATTGGTTTAAATTAAAAGTACAATTATTATAATAAATATTTGTTGTGTTATCTTTAGAAGTTGAATTTGAGGTGCTGGTGATGGTAGAGTTGGCAGAATCTTGTTTATTTCTCGGTGCCGTCTGCACGTTTCATGTTGAATGCCCAATCTTTCAAAATACTTGCTAATTGTTCGTCAGAAGTTTGAGCACAAAGTTTATAATTTCGCTGTTCACAAAATTCGGTGAACTGTTTCCAAACATATTTATTTGTTTTAACGGTATTTTGCGGTGTCAAATTTTCAATTTCTTTATCTATTTCGGTCCCCCAGCTTATACCAAAGCGTTCCATGTCGAAAAAATTTAAAAAAACCTTATGAAAATTGCTGAATATATTTTTGACGTTTATCAACAAACTTCAAAATACTTGTTACCATGACAAAATTCATATTGTTGGAGGAAGCGAAACACCAAAACGGTTATATCACGTCGTCAAGAGTATATTCACTTATCAATACATGGTAACTATATAAAATTTGTAATTGCTATTGGCTAAATTTCAAATGAGTTATATAATCGATGTAATAAGGAGAGTTATACAATTTATTTTCCTTGTGTAAGCTACAAAACACAGGATTTGGAAATAATTAAATTAAATTTATTAATGAAACACTAACTATGGACGGTATTAAAAAGTTATGTTCATGATAGTGCGATATATTTGAAAATCATTTGCATAAGCCAGCATATTGCAGTCAAGTGAAACTATTAAGTCGTCGATAAATATATTAAACATAAGTGGGGCCAAGTTGGAACCTTGAGGAACTCCAGAAGGCGAGAAAAAAATCTAGATTTATAGCCATTGCAGGTAACATTATTGGCTCTACCTGTCAAATATAACTTTATAAACCTAAGTAGAGAATTGTTAAACCCAAATATAAGATATTAATAGTGAAAATTTAACTATTAGTTTTATTTTCGTTTTGAATTATAAATCTTCATGAAGTAAAAGACGAATCAATTCAAAATAGATCTGCTTACATATCCCTAGAAATTTCGATTAATTAATTTTTAAATATTAAAGATATAAGAAATTTATTGCAAAAATTTTGGTAATATTTTGTAACAATTTATTAAATAATATCAGCCATCGAAGTTTGACTACATTTAAGAATCTCCGATGCGAAGAATTTTCAAAGTTTATCTTATTTTTAAATAATTCACTGCAATATAATCCGTGGGTAATAGATGACGTTTAGTGTATCATAAATATTAAATTGAAACACCTAAGATGCATCTGTTCATAAAACAATGTTAAATTTCATAGAAGATTAAATGTGATAAATAACACAAGAATCATTTAATGTCCACAATCGAAAAAAAAATTAATCTGTAATAGAATTGATCCGAGGGCCAAATTATGTTACTGACATTAGTGTTGACTTGTTGACAGAAAGCGTGATGTAAATCGTGAAAGATAAAATTACTGAAATAGGATATTTTGTGAGGTTAAGCGTTATGAGCATAATCCGACTTTACATACTACACAACGTTAAAACGTCTGCTTTTTATTCTTTTTGATTGACACCCGCGCGACATATATTATTTATATCCGATTACGGCATTTAAATTTAACCTCTTTTCTCCGATGATTAACAAGCTCGTTTCGTATATACTTTAACTGTCGTAGTTAATATAGATTAAATATACGAGATGAGTAACGGAATCAAATATGGTACTTTTCGTTGTGTTTAAAATTTAAATAGCCAAAAGGAACTGGCATATTATGAAGTGAGTTTTCCTTTTGATTAATATGTCAGTAACTGACCTTTTCGACACTATTTTGATAAAATACTTGTGCAGGTAACAACGATTACACTGGCCAACAAATTTTTATTTTTTAAATTTTTCTTTAGAAACTAGGTACAATTTTCGCTTCTTTTATACAGGGTGGCCCAAAATGACCGAAGGGGTTTTAATTCCTTATAACTTTTTTATTATAATTTTTTTTTTTTTGTTTTCAGTATTTTGTAAAGAAGACTTGGGGAATTTAAAATGGAACAGCACACAATTGAACAACGTGCCAAAATCGTTGAACTTTATTTCTCAAATCAACGATCCATTATTTTGACTCAGCGTGCATATCGTCGTTATTTTAATGTGCGGGTTGGGCCCTCAGAGTCAACAATAAATCGTCTGGTTGCAAATTTTCGAGAACAAGGGGCAGTAAGGAACTTTCCTGGTGCCGGCAAACGACGAACGGTGCACACGGATGACAATATTGAACGGGTACAGGAGAATATTCGGGAAGATGGAGAAACATCAACCAGGAGACGTTCGATACAACTTGGTCTCTCAAGAGGGTCGCTGCAGAGAATTTTGCATACAATAAGAATGTTTCCATACAAAATTCAGCTTGTCCAATAATTCAAACCGACAGATTACCAGCAACGACTTGATTATGCAATTTATTTTCGTCAAAAAGCAGAAGAAAATCATGATTTTATTCATAATTTAATTATGAGCGACGAAGCCCATTTCCAATTAAATGGGTTCGTTAATAGGCAAAACTGCAGGATATGGGCTACGGAAAATCCAAGAGTAGTTCAACAGCGAGAATTACACCCACTTAAGTGTACCGTTTGGTGCGGTGTTTCGTCGGAAAGGATAATTGGCCCATATTTTTTTGAAAATGAACACGGTGTCGCCGTTTCCATCACTGGTGTTAGATATCGGACAATGTTGGAAATTTTTTTAAGGCCAGCCGTGGAAAACCATCCGCAAGTATGGTTCCAACAGGATGGAGCGACAGCACACAATGCAAGGGACCCAATATCTCTTTTACGCGACATCTTTGGTGAACGAATTATTTACCGTACAAGCGATTTTAATTGGCCTCCGCGTTCACCGGATTTAACCGCTTCAGACTGTTTCCTTTGGGGTTATTTGAAAGGAAAAGTCTATATTAATAAGCCTCGAACCATACAGCAATTAAAAAATAATATACGCGACGAAATCAACAACATAACACCTGAAGTTTTGCGAAAGGTTATGGAAAATGTTTTGGAAAGAGCACGAATATGCGAAGCAGAAAATGGCCACCACTTGCGAGATATAATTTTTCATAATTAAATTAAAAATATTCTCCCTTAATATACTGTATTTAAAATTAAAAAAATTTAATAATTATGTCTTAAATAAGAAGTTATAATGAACTCAAACCCCTTCGGTCATTTTGGGCAACCCTGTAGTTCTAACAATAGTAATAACAAATTTATTCATTACGATAAGAGAACAATTTTAAGAATTAAAAGAAGATGGGAACAGGAGCATTCTAAAAACATATAACCTTTATAATAACTTTTGTCTAAATGACAAAATTACTTACTTGATTTAAATGGTGTACGCGATTTTTTTGAATACAAGAGTGTGTATAGCTTTCAGCAATAAATTTTGGTCGTCAATGTCATTCTTTGACAAAATGTGTTGCTGTATTGTAAAACGGTCGTAATGGTAATAACCTATAATTTAATCTGCCACATGTTAATAAAATTTACGGAACTTTTTGCCCTAAACGAGATGCTTTGCCTAGACGTAGCTTCAGAGAATCCAGTTTCTATTCAGGATATAATCCTTACATTGTTATAATAGGATTTTGAGACCATAACAAAAATAATTAAAAAAAAAAACAAGGCTAATAACAAACTGCAAATTTTATTGACATTTCATTGACAATGGATATAATCACGATATAATCAATTAAGGCAAAAATCTACATTGTGACAATTTCCTCAAATTTTACAATAACGTTGACGACCAAAATTTATTGCTTGCAGCTGTACGTTATACAGGGTTAGTTAAAAGTATGGAGACGGCGATTTATTGTCGTTAATATTCATTTTAGGGATTTATGTTCAATATAAAAGTTTGTTAGGATATTTTGATCTACATTTGAGAATATTTGAATTTTTTTTTCTTTCAATTGTTTTTTAGTTACGCCTGTCCGCGCATTTTTTTTAAATGGGAACTAGTACATTTTACTCTACCATTCGATAGTGATTCTTTTTCTCTTTACAATTTTTTATTGTTTTTTTAAAATTCATTTTAATAACTTTTTTATAAGATGTTTAACAGATGTTCGGTACATCGCAGATAGACAGAAGCGTAGCGATAAACAAACTTGAGCGACATAATTTTATCAGTGGTTATTGTGTACGTCAAATATTTGACAGAAATAATTCATTTGTTCAATTTGTTGCTGTTAATATTAACAATGGCGAGTTTAAGTGAACATGAACGAATTGAAATACTTATGATGTTGGGTTATGGAGATAGACGCAGAAGTTTACAAGACGTTTGTAATTTATTTAATGATACGCATCCCAATAGAAATCCAATTTCTAAATCCGTTGTTGGTAAAACTTTAAGACGCTTTGAACAAACGGGTAGCGTTAAAGATTTGCCAAGGAGTGGTAGACCTAGAACAGCAAAAAGCGATTATAACAAACTGGATATTTTATTGGCTGTATCTGAATATCCCCATTTATCAACCAATAAATTAGCGGCCAATTTCAATATTTCACAGTTATCGATCGTGTCGTTTTTAAAAAGTGAAAAGTATAAACCTTATAAGTTACACCTTGTACACGAGTTAACGGAAGATGATTTTGATAGGAGATTACAATTTTCTGAAGAAATGTTAAATATTTGCAATAATAATGAAAATTTTGTCAACAATATTGTTTTCTCAGACGAAGCTACTTTTTGCCTTACCGGTGAAGTAAACAGACATAACTGCAGATACTGGTCATCGGAAAATCCCTCTTGGTTTTTGGAGCACCATACGCAGTACCCCCAAAAGGTTAATGTTTGGGTTGGCATTCTAGGCGGTCATATTATCGGTCCCTTTTTCATCAATGGCAATTTAACTTCGGCTCTGTATTTTCAGTTATTGCAAAATGAAATAATACCTGCTAGTGCTACGCTCTATCCTCATGAAAACAATGAACACCTGCCCAATGACAGTATCTGGTTCCAGCAAGATGGCGCCCCACCACAATATGGTGTAAATGTTCGTCAATATCTGGACAACGTTTTTCCCCACAGATGGATTGGAAGACGAACCATTGAATGGCCAGCCCGTTCGCCAGATTTAAGTCCATTAGATTTTTTTCTTTGGGATACGTAAAAAACAAAGTTTAAAAAGATAAGCCCGATAACGTCGAAGATTTACAAATCCGAATTACCAGAACGATACAAGAAATTCCCCGAGATTTTTTACAGGGCTCTGTTCGGGGTTTTGTAAATCGATTGGGTCATTCTCAAAATTACTAATGGACGACAATTTGAACACTTACTTTAATTTACTTTGTTTAATTTTTCTTGTAAAAAGTTATTAAAATGAATTTAAAAAAACAAAAAATATTTTTGTAAAGAGAAAAAAAACCTCTATCGAATGGAAGAGCAAAATTTATCAGTTCCCATTTAAAAAAAATGTGCGAACAGGCGTATCTAAAAAAAACAATTGAAGAAAAAAAACACAAATAATCACAAATGTAGATCAAAATATCTTAACAAACTTTTATATTGAACATAATTCCCTAAAATGAATATTAACGACAATAAATCGCCGTCTCCATACTTTTAACTAACCCTGTATAGAGCTATACGGTATTGTCCTGTTTAAAAAGTTTTTCTTTTCCTGTTCGGCACTTTCTGATATCAATGTCCAACAATACTCAGCAAACATTTCGCTGTTCCACTTGCCCTGATAACGTTTTTTAATAACAGAAATATCTTGATGAAACTTTTCGCCGTGTTAGTCACTCACGTCGCCGAGGTTTGGGTGAAAGAAAACCAGATGCCAGTGCAAAAAAATATATTTTAAGGCTTATGTTACAGCCCAATTTATGGTAACTTCTAAGAAGTTCAGAAGTGCTATATAATTGTCAGATTTTCTGTTTCCTAGGAAACTGTGAGTCACATTTTTAAAAACATACGAAGCAACACGCTCCAAAGTCACTTAAGGTTTCTTCAACTTTTTATCTTACTGTAGAAGTTTAATTTGGGGTCCTACAAAATTCCCTCTTTATGTTTTGCATCTGAGATTTTGGGAAATTTTTGTTTAAGGTATACTGGAATCCATTCATTGCTTTCACAAAATTTTACATCGAATCTAATTTTATGTGCAATGACGGTAGAAGTATTTTATCAGGTTCAATTAGTGGAAAGCAAAATTGTCTAATATCTATCTGCATTTGTCAGAACCATCACTTTACACGTGACATTGTTTTCGACGAACGTCCGCCACTTTCTTCGCCAACGCAGGCGACAGTAAGGAAAATTTAAAACGCGACCCTGATACCGTTTTCCATTTATCCAGTTTGGGTAACAGCATAAAAACATTCGATTATTTAACCTGTTGATAGAAAAACGTGATCTGACCATTAAATCAGACAGATTGTTTTTATGTTGTTACCCAAACTGGATAAATGGAAAACGGTATAAAAGATTCACCAACAAAAGTCAACACATTGTCAAAATGGACCCGCGAATCGGCAGAAAAGGTTGGATTAGAAACAAAGCAATTAAAAATAACTAATCACTCTCATCGTGTTTCGCCAGTGTCATCATGAGCTGAAAAAGGGGTCAGTAAACAACAATTAATAAAAATCACTGGCCATGCGCTTGCTAACTTCATAAAATCTTATCTCCAGTTAGACAAGCAACACCATTATAACATAATTCGAAATTTAAGAAATACTGAAACTCCTCTTCTGTTTCAGTTGCTGCTTCAAATAATTCATCTGCTTCTGTTAGCGACCCCACTAATATTGGTTCGGATTCACATTTCGGAAATTATTATAGTAACCGTACATTTAACATTTATAATAAATAAATATGATATATTTTAATTTTAGTATGTATTGTACTTTAAGATATGTTTGTTATATTTCTGGTATTGTTTTATTATGCAATTAATCATATTTAAATTAAAAAAAAAAAACCGAATTTTTCGAATAGTTCTTAATTTGTTTATTTGTGAAATAGGCATCCGAATATAATTCGTGGTAAAATTGTGCCTGCAAAATTCCTAAATTGATTAACCCGAATTTGTTGTCAATTTATCTCACAATGTTGATTAAAAATTGCTCGCCTTGACGGCTCGTAGTTTGTTTTGATAATGTCGCTCGATAAATTACTACAAAACATTTTGTCGACAAAATTTTACCACATATTATATTTAAAAATATCAAGTATCAAAGTAAAAAAAAAAATGACAAAGCAAATTCATAGATCTCGTATAAGATTTACTAATAGGGAACAACTATGGAAATCTGTTGAAAATACCTGGGAAAACATTGTTGAAAAACCTAATTTTTTGAGAAGTCTCATTGATTTTGTGCTTAGAAGGTTAAGGGCAGTTATTGATACGAATGGCGGATCAATTAAGTATTAGTTTATTTGTGTTTTCTAAATTGTATTAAAAAATTACTTGACATTTGACTTGTCTTTCAACAAAAGTTTAATAAACACTAAGCAATATTAGAAAATTTTGGCAATTTTGACAAGTTAGGTTATACTAGATTTATGTCAGCTTAACTGTACAATTGTGGCCTTTAAAAATACGTAAAGCAAGCGCCAATTAAGTTGGCGCGAGGAGGGGGTGCGCAGAAGCCGTTTTTAAAAACGTCCACTCCCACTACTCAAGTAATTGTCAGAATACATTTGTCATTGACGTTTGACGGAACATAATGTCTTTGCTAGGGGATCATAAAGTGATACACGCTCAGAGGTTAAAATTATCTGACATTTGATGTAAAACCAAATACAAATCTCCCCACTACTTCTAATCCTGCGGGAACTTACCCCTCCTCGCGCCAACTTAATTGGCGTTTGCTATACAACTCTTTATGTTACATTTCGTAATATTTCAATAATGTAAATCAGTCTAATGTCAGTTTTGACTTTCTTAAAACATCAAAACGAAAATTCATATAAATTATCATAATCTATATTTCTAATAAAAATATATAGTCAATATGACTTTTATATCGCGATTAAATTGCAAGTTGCGGACCCTACAAACTGGCACAGTTTAACAAATAATAAATCTTGGCTTTGTAACATGGTCTTAATATTGAAGTTTATAAAATGTCGCCTAACTGAAAGAAAGTCAGAGGCGTATAAAATTAAAAATTTGAAAAATGGAGAAATTCAAATACAAATGTCGTTTTTGCAACAATATATGCGTTTTTAAAATGAAAATGCATTCCAGTTTGTTTTTCTTGATGAAATCTGTATTTTTCAATATAGAAGCTCTCAAAAACCACGGCAAGATTAGAACATCAAATCTGTAAAAGCAAAATAAGTAGGTGGCAAAAGGTATTTGACACTAACATAACCATACCGGATAAAAGTCAAATTACAAACCACGAATTTTTTTTAATTTGAAAGAATGTGTCAAAAGTCGGTGATCCAGTTTGTAGGGGCCGCAACTGTACATCAAATAGTTATTTACGATACAAGTGTTAAAAGTGCGATTTTATTTCACGAGTAAAAGTTTTATACATTTATACATTGTTTCTATAGACGTAAGTTGGTTTTACTGAAATGACTGTGATTGCTATGACAACAAGTAATTTACTTACGTCCTTTAGGGAAAATAAGTGCATCAAAACACGTGTTCTATTAATTTATATTTATGGTAATATTACAGTTTGTACAATTAGTAACATTATTAACAAAATTGGGATATTTATTTATATTTCTTGATAATTCAATGTTATTATCACCTACTTTATCAGCAACACTTAATGTCTAATTTATTAAATTCCGAGGTTGTTCACCGTTACTGTTTATCATGATTACATTTAATTTTTGAGGATTTTATTGTCTGGGGAGTGGGAAAAATGTTATAAGCAATTCGGGAGGTAACATTTACCAGTCTCGAACTCTATTGCAAGTCCTCGGGCAAGCCCTCGGACGCAAACTAGTCCTCGACTAGTAAATGTTACTTACCTCCCTTATTACTTAAATAACTATTTTTCTCTAATTATAGTAATTTAAAATTGTAGATTAATATAAATAAAATAAAATGTCACCGACGTAATTACGGCGGCTACAGCAATTGCGCTGAGATACCTTAGTTACAAGTGTAAATTACACATTAAAATTTCGCAGTGAAAAAAAAATCTTTTCCGCAAATCGTTAAGAAATTTTGACATTCCTGACAAAATTTCTTAAAGAAAAAGTCAACATTTCCTAACTGTTAGGTAATGTTGACTTTTTCTTATACATATTCGTACTTTTCTCTTGATTTCTTTGGCAATAATTCTAATGAAGCAGTATTCACTACCTCAACCAGCTCTTCACAGTCGTCCAGGAATGTTAAGCTTTTCTTACTCGGTAAACAATATACTATTCTTAACGGTTAAAAAATGACACACTTTGCATACTGAGACGAATGAAAAAAACGTAACTTTTTTTGACAATTGTAGCAAAAATTAATTTTCCGAACGTCTTTTAGTCAATTCAAGTTTCACAAGCTTATTATATTGCATTAGCGTTAATATTTTATTCAAATATCTTCCACGACAAGACGTGGCAACTTTGTATGGTATCCCCATAAGCACTGTATTGTTTTATACGGTGCGAACGGACTATACACATTCCTAGAATTAGTCAACGCATAGCTATTATTAAATGACAACTTGTATATTTTATAAAAGCAATTTGTAATTGTTGTCTAGCAACCAGATATTTTCGTCAAGTATATTTTTGACATTTAAGACATATCTGTAAGAATTAAATACAATGACAGCTGGACGGAAAAAGAAAATTCAAGACTACAAAAAGTATGCAAACAAGGGCATAAAGACAACGTATGCTACAAATTCAACACAAACCTCCCCTCGAATAATAAAAGGCAATGAACTATTGGTACTAATAAAGCGAATATCGAGCGACAAAACACTTTTACAAAACAATAAAACAAGTAATGGAACTGAAAGTACATCAAAAAAACTTCGCGATCAAATGGCTCCAAATATTCGTCAAAACAATGTAAGAAATAAGAATCTAGAAGAAAGAAAACAGGAAGAGGAACACCAAAATAACAATATTTCAGCGAATAGCGACGCGGAAAGTGAAGTAGAGAAACAAAATAAAAGTTTTGTGGGAGAAATAGACGAAGAAGGTGAAGAAAATGTATCCGGTAGTATTGAATCTTTAATCTCGCTTTTGAAGCGACCAGTAGCTTTGTCGCGTATTCCTAAAAATTATGATAATTTTATAAAGCCCATAACAAACAACGAACATGTCAACTCAACCTTAGATAACATTCTAGCAGATAGAAACAGAAGAAATGGTAGCATAAACGGAATGAATAGGAAGTCTATAAGAGGACGTTCTAAGTTGATGCCTGCTAATTATATTAGGCCAGGTCCGAAATGCTCGAAACCCAAAAATTATTTCATTGAAGATAACAGAATACCGGTGATGTTAAGTGGTAACAGTCAAGATTCAGCAAGCTGTAGTTTGTCACCCATAATTGAAGAAACCAGCGAACATCCGTCTGTACAAGTAGACGAATCTATATCCTTAGCAAAATCTATTTCTTCTAATTTAAATCATGTAGATAATAACGTTAATAATACAGTTTCACATGTCAACGAAACGCGTAAAGAAATCACAATATCAGTGCCTGTTCTAAGCGAAAATTCTAATTCCAGTCGTGATAATGAACAGGCGAATCTGTCAATTCAAGAACCTGCCGTTATTGAAAATATTCCTATGCAAACGACATCAAATTCAAATGTTGTGACGAATGAAATTAGTAAAGATCCTAACACGGTAGAGAAAACGGGATCGAACATTGATAATATTCAATTTGATTATCAAAGTTATACGACTGTGATACGAGCCAGACAAAATCAAAGTGATGAAAATACCGAAAGTTCCACTAATAGTAACCCAAGGAGTCGTTCTAAGAAGCCTAAAACACGGAAACGAAAAAAATATATCGTTATTGAAGCTGATACTGTACATATTCATAATCACTTCTACAATCGATAATGAAAGTTATGTTGTAAATAATTTTAGTTTTCACTAGAAAATAAAAGTAATTTAACATTTGTTACTAGCTACTAATAACAGTCAGACGAATATTATAATTAGTAATTAAAAATAAATCATTTACAAAACCATATTGCGTATAATATTAAAATTACTGATCGTTCCTTCTGTAGCGTATCAATTTAGCTATGATGTTTAGTTTTTGTATATTTTTTCAGAATATTAGATTTTTTTTGTGAGAATTATGGAACTGTTTGCTCACTAAATAAGTCTAAAAATAAATACTCGTCTTAACCCGAGAATTACTAGGAAAACGACCTATGGCTACTTACCGCGCGGGTCCATTGGACCCGTATTACTATATGCTGGGTTTGAGCTAATATTCGGCGATTATTTTGAATTCAATATAGCGTAAGCATTATTATATTTGACTTTCATTTTATCCAACATAAGAAAAGACCATTAGAATAAACCGAGGCAGTAATAATAATAATAAGACATAAATATTGAAAAATAAAATATATAAATGACTTATTTAACCTTGAAATGCTATTTGGGGTACACATGTACCCCAGCCTTCTTCAAAAATCCCGCTAATCGAAAATAGATGGAGCTGCGCTCGCGGGCTTTTGAGTAGTTTCAGCACACGATGCGACAGTTCATGTGCGATATTGGTGAAAGACAGCGCCTTTGCATCTTTGAGATATTTGATATTTGGGGTACATGTGTACCCCAGGGTAGCAGAATAAGACTGTATTAAATTTATTTTCGCTTGTAAGTATATATTTGTTTTACTAAATTATTTGATTATTAATGTTTTTACTGCATAGTTTATGCTATTTTTTAATTTAATTGTTGTTTTTTAGATCACGCAAGTAATGGCTTCTCGAAATAAGATTTTCGATCTAAGAAATCCTGATGATCTAGCTGAAATACACCGTATTCTTTATGATTCTGATTCCGAGGGTTCTCAGGACGAGATCGATGAGGACGATGTTATTATACCAGATTTTAGAGAGGACCTCGAAGAGGACAAAGAGTCTGAAACTGAAGACGACCCAATAGTTTCCTCTATTCCAGTACAACCTCAGGATCCCTTACCACCCGTCTATGATTCTGAGGATGATGTACACTTGGCACAGATACAGCTTGCAGACCAAGATAAGGTTAAAGTTTTCAAGGTTTCCACCAAACTAAGGGGCAAAAATGGATTCAAATGGTCAGGTATGAAAGGAGCAGTTCATCGTACACCAAAAAGAAATCTTCTTATGCATTTACCCGGAAATAAAAATGAATCAAGACAAATACAATCAGGAATAGAAGCATGGCAATTATGTTTCACCAGAGAAAATCTGGATGCGATAACAGAACATATCAACAAAGAAATAAAAATTCAAAGATTGAAATATGGCAAAGAAATGGGCAATAGTGATACAGAAGATACACCAATAGCTAATAAACCTTCCTACACCAGAGACACAGATAATGTTGAAATGATGGCTCTCTCTGGTTTATTCTATTATGCCGGCGTAATGAAGATGAATGGAGTATTTACAAAAGAACTCTTTGATAAAGACAATGGTATACCCATATTTCGAGCAACAATGCCCGAAGCACGTTTTAGATTTTTAGTAAACTGCCTCCGGTTTGACGATAAAAACACCAGAGCTGAAAGAAGAGAAATCGACAACCTTGAAGCATTTCGAGAAGTTTTTGAGAGATCTATAAACAAAATGAAAAACTTATATGTACCTTCGGAGTACACCACAATTGATGAACAATTGGTTGGATTTCGTGGCCGATGTCCTTTCAAAATGTATATTCCTTCAAAACCCGATAAATATGGGATTAAAATTGTGATGTGCTGTGATGCTAAAACGGCTTATGTACTCGACGCTGAAGTTTATATAGGCAAAAACTCCACACCAACTAATATTCCTGTTACCCAGTATTATTGCGATAAACTTACCACTTCTTCTCAAGAAACCAATAGAAATCTGACAATGGACAACTGGTTCACATCTGTGCCGACGGCAAAAAAACCTTTTAGAAAAAAAAATTACAGTTGTAGGTACACTGAAGAAAAATAAAACAGAAATTCCTTATCATTCTTGGACCTCAAGGAGAGGCAGATAAACTCCGCCATGTTTTGCTATAGTGACCAACTTACATTATTATCATATTGTCCACCAAAAACTAAGAAAAAAACTGTTATCATGCTTTCAACAATGCATGAACAAGGTGATGAGTCAAATACCACCAAATTACCAGAAATTATAGAATTTTATAATTCCACCAAGGGAGGAGTGGACACTTTGGACCAACTGTGCCACACTTATTCGACTAGTAGAAAAACACGCCGTTGGCCATTATGCCTGTTTTATAATTTGCTAAATATTGTGGGATATAACTCGTTGGTACTTTTAAGAGGTTCGAATGCACCAAATAAAGAAATTGTCAAAAACAGAAGAGATTACCAGAAAAAACTTGCACTTGATTTAGTGAAACCTCATATGCAAAGTCACTTGCAAACTATATGCAATGTACTAAAAATAACCCCTCCAGTAGAAGTACTAACAAGGCCACCTGCTACCACCGGTAGATGTTCATTTTGCCACAGAAACCAAGACCGAAAATCGAGGGTCAACTGCGATATATGCAGAAAATTTATTTGTTTACAACATCAAAAGAAAATTTGTCCAACTTGTGCGGAGTGATAATGAAATACTATTTTGCTGAATAAACCCAAATGTAGAAAGTTATTTTAACTTGTTTTTGCGTTATATTTAAATAAACACATTTATTGACAAAAATTAGCTAACTTTTATTTGGGGTACACCTGGACACCACAGTAGCAGATTAAGTCCTGAAAATAAGTGTAGCGTTCCAGGGTTAAAAATTAAAGTGGGTTAAACACATTTCTTACATATAACTACTGAGTGTTCACCGCATACATTGGTTTTACAACGTGCACAAGTTGTTCTTGTTTTTCTGTCTTTTGAAGATGGACAAACATCACATCTCTTCTTCTTTTTTGGAATCTCAGAACTAGTAGATGCTTAAGCTTCTACTTCTGGCTTTTTGTGGTCTTTGTATTCTGCTTGCTCCTTTCCTAGCTCAATTAGAAAGTTTCTTCTCTTTTTCAAGTCAAAAGCTGAATTAGGTTTCAAGAGCTTCCATAGTATATATGCGTTCATGGCGCTGATGTCTATCATGTTATAAAAAACTACAAGAGGCCATCTATTCGTCATCCTTTTCACGGTGTATGATCGTGTCGTTTTGTCCATGTTGTCTACGCCACCTTTTGTTTTATTGTAGCCCAGGATTACCTGAGGTTTCTTTTTTTGGCCATTATCAACATTACAAGCGTGCGTTTCTTTGGGCAATACGAAATAATCATCGCATCGTCTGTAAAACCAAACTGTGTGGAAAACACTCAACAAATGAAGATGGCAATTCAGGCTTATTTTTTACGGATCGTGCCAACTAATGTTAGGTTTTTTGATAACAAATACGTTGCAAGATTGTACGAAGTAAAGAAATTGTCGCAGGTGACATTCCTTCCAGATTTTTCAATTTCTTCTACTAAACGTTTTACAACCTTTTCGCCTTGATTCTTATCTCTTTCCTCTCCCTGCTTTCCAGGATAAATTTCCAGTTTCCATGCATAGGTTGTTACACTATCACAAATGGCCCAAAATTTGATTCTATAACGTCCAGGTTTTAATGGAATATATTGGGATACCTGTCATACACCAATTTGGTACATACGCATCTCGCAAATAAGTATTCCATAACTCAAAGCATTCCCGTATTGGTCTTATTTTGTCGCCACTCCTTCTTCTTCGTCATTCCGCTGCATCGTCGAATTTAAGTATATTTCGAAATCTATTTCGAGCGATAATATTACCAAAGATTTTTCGACCATTATTTTTGCTCCAAAGTTGGGTTACGTCCTCATTATAAGATTTGGATACACCTATTAGTATCAAAACTCCAATAAATTTCTTCAATTCTTGGCCATCCACTTATATTCAATTTTTGCCGAAAACAATCTCTCCTTCTTCATTTATCCACTTTAGGATAATTTCAAGAAGAGGTTTACGAAAATAAATCAAAAAAAGTAGGTGATCTCGCGATTTCCAAAACGTGTTGGGCCTGAATGTTCTCGCAAAATATTGTGTCGTGGTTGTCTTCCGTGATTAGGTAAAATAGGATCTTGGTACCAAAAAACTTGTTTGTTCCTTGATATAAAAGAATTAGCTCCAGCCGGATTTCTGTTGAGGTCATCATCGCTGCTCTCAGCAGATTCTTCTGCTATCTGATTCTCCTGCTGTGCCTTGTATCACCTCCATCGATGAGGCCTTCGACTGCATCTCTCCATCGTCGTCTGAAGCTTCATATCCGCTATTGTATTCAACGTCGCTTATGTCGGCTACTATAGCCTCTAGCTGTTGTTGTGTAAGGTATTCCTTATTTCTACGATCCATTTTCCGTAATGCGTAAAACGCATAGTAGAAAATAGCCGCAATAAAAGATTCAAAAATAACTATTTGACAATTGACCAAAAATGATGCTAAAATATCAAATCGCACATCACCACTGAACAAAATATAAATTTTGTCTTATTCACAGTAACAAAGTAACACTACACCGATTCGGCAAGCATAATGCATTGTTCACGACGTGCGGCTATAAATATGCTGAAATACGTAAAGTACCGAAAATCCGCATGATAAAGGGATTTACCCTTTCTGTATACATCGGGGAATGCCAAGAAAGGTTTATCAGCAGCGGGGAAGTCCGGAATTTATAAGGGAACCACTATCATTGTAAAACACACTCGCTTTACCTACATTTATGCAGTAAACGACATATGGGTCCAACGGACCCGGTTGGTAAATCGCGAAACTATTTTTATACTGCCAAAACCTTTCTAAAATAATTTTTTTGTCAAAATTTGCAAGCTATAATTCGTTTAGCCCAACCATAAGTACGATAAAACAATGGTTAGAAATCGTTTCGCTAATCCTCGGTAATCCTAGGGTTAATTATTATTTAAAATAGAAATAAAACTACTTAGTTTGCAACGTACTCTTTAGATGTAAGCACCTGAGGAAGCCACTGTGCTGGCGAAACAATTGTCGTGTTACGATTAAAGACTAAAAGTGAAGATTAGAACCGTAGTTTTATTTCTATTTTAAATTATGGATCTTCAACAAGTAAATGCCGAATCAATTCTATTAATTACACAGGCCTGCATAAAATTTGTGATGACGTGATTTTTGTTTGTTAAGCTCAGTTTTTATATAGCAATAACTAATTAAAATACAGTTGGTCTCTACCACCCACAGATTTTTTTTTGCACAAAAGAAAAGAAAAAAATATAAAAAAAATCTTATAATAGGCCTTTTAATACATTTTAAAATGAATGTACTACTTCAAATTCTAGGTATTAACCCAAAAATGATTTTCTGTTGTGGTTTTAAAGAAATTTGTTAAATAGGCTCTCATTGTCTGATGTAAATCTTTTATTACATGTATTAATTTTGGACAAGATTTCCAGGAATTTTTACCTGCTAAATCCTATTTATTATGCTTTCACTTTATTAGTACTGCGAAGAAGGATTTCAAGTTTATCACTCCAAACAAAATGTATATTTTAATGTCATTTACTTCATTATAGCTCTGAGTGTCGATCAGTAAACAAGTAAAATTAATTTGTCTTTAGTGTTGTGCGTGGTATTTGATAAATAAACATTGCTTAAAAATATGCCTAGCCGGTGTGGCGAAAACAAACCAGATGATTTCTGTTATATTTGTGGACATTTCGCCTTGAAAAAGTTTAAGAGACCAATTGGTGAATTTGTGAAATATGCATATTATGCTTATTTCAAAATCAAATTAGGAGATCAAGATAAAGATTGGGCCCCGCACGTTGTTTGTAAGGTATGTGAAGAAGGTTTAAGACATTGGACCAAAGGGAATAGAAAAAGCCTTCCTTTTGGAATATCGATGGTTTGGAGAGAACCGCAAAATCATCATGAAGATTACTACTTTTGTCTTTGTGATATTAAGGGGTATAATAGAAAAACTTTGAAACATATTTTGTACCCAAACAATATTAAATCAGCTATCAGACCAGTTCCTCACAGTGATCATGTACCTATACCTATACCCCCCAAAGTACTACAAGAAGATATTGAAACCTCTTCAACTTCCGGCTCCGTACAGATGGATAGTGATTTTGAACCATCAACCTCAGGTCAAAACCAACCTCAGCTATTTTCACAAGCCGAACTGAATGATTTAGTAAGAGATTTGGGACTTTCAAAAGATCTTCTGAAGTACTGGGGTCTAGGTTGAAACAAAAAAATTTGCTTGCCCCAGAAACTACCTTCAGATCTTCCTTTAGCTGAATATGACAGAAAAACAACCAAACGAAGCTTTTCTGAAAAACGAAAACGTTTTTTAAGAAGCATAAAGAATAAATAACTATTTCTAATAGTTTCTATGTGTATATTTTTGTATTTTTTTTAATATAATATAAAACTAGCTTATAAATGAAATAAATCGTGTTTTTCTATATTTTTTGATTTTACTTGTTTGAAAAATAACCTTACGTAATACAAAAAAAAATAAAAGCAGATTTGAAATCAGCGCTACCCAATTACTAGAAAACAGTAAAAATTTTTAAATCAACTTTCAAAGTGTTGAAAAATGCAGGCCTGTGTTATTATTCCAAGATAACTGTAAAACTGCATTTACTAATAGAATCTTCAGATATATACGGCTAATTAAAGAGATACTTCTTCTCTGTTCAAACACAACGCAAATTTATTCGACTTTCTTCTCTACTTTCTGTAAACGAATAATTAATAAATTACATGTTATGTTGCGGAAAGCGGGTTAAATGGAATTTTGCAAATGGTAATGTAATAGGTTCAAATTATTTAATAACGAGATCTGTGTTGCATAATTCGCAGTTGTACGTATGCGATATCGCTTGTGCACTAACTTGCGGAATTGAGATAAAGTGTCTACAATTATTAGGTCACGATAGTCCTACCATATCCACGGAATTAACAAATAGGATAATTACAGTGCGTCGCTTCGGCGAGCAGCATAGCTGTAGACGCACAGCTGAAAAATAGTCGCCTGAAGGGTCGCCGACTATCTTTTCTACTGTTTAACTCGCACTTGTAAAAAAAAGAAAACTCTCTTGCTCTTTGAATACAGGAAATGAGAAATTAAGTCGCAAGTCAAGCGAAAGCATTGAATAAGATGAGTAATATTGGCTAATGTACGCAAAAGAATTAACTGAATGAAATTAATTGGTTCGCATGACACACTGAATCTTATACAAAAGAAAGGACCGAAGAAGCGAAAAGGTATATGAAAACAAAGACAATAATTCTGAAGCAAAAACTTAACGAAACTCTCTGGTGATAAGTGATAACTAAAGCTGGACAAAGTAATGGGGAAACGACATCGTGTATGTTACTAGTTGTACATATAATAATCCAAATATATATTTCTTCTCACAAATAAAATATCTACAAAATACCGTTTTTAAATTAAATGCTTCCATTGTGTTGTGATATATTAATAGTCGGAGACGTAATCTGAATGGAATGGTTCTACTGTGTCCTTGATTACGAGTTTAAATATAATATCCTTCACTATAACAATTAGCGGAATTATACCCAATCAGTTCTCTAAGGGTCATGAATCATTTTGGAATTACCATCCAAAATCCACGAATTAATGCAGTGATCAATAATGCTCAATAGATGTAGTATAGTCCGCAAATTTTTACAAATACAATAAATTCGAATCGCTGATTAAACACCTCCATATAGACTTCTATAATCTTAAGAATTATGGAAATACCATATTTATTAAGATTGTCCAATAGAAATCCCAAAATGGACAATGCAAAAATATAATACATGAGACATGAGATATATACAAAAATATAGTAAATAAACAGACTAGCTAAATTAAATTCAATATAAACACTAAAACTAAATCAAAATTCTTTAAAGGTGTTCTTAGGTTCTAATTCTAGGTAAATTAGTTCTCGGAGTTGCTGGTGCAACTGTGTGCAAACCAATCCGAGGAAACAGCAGGTACAAAACTAATATTGGCTTTGTACATCAACTCTAGAAAATACCTACGTCGTATGGTGATTATTAGACTGCGGAACATACGCTATCCTCTAATGAGTCATGCAGGCGCAGAGACAGGGTCGGTTTCACTTAATAATAAGATTGATGCAATATTCGCTCGTAGCCCTGATTTTAATGTCCTGAAAGGCTTTTGGAGTAATGTTCAAAATACGGAAATCGGTAGATGTATTAAATTTAAAGATTATTATTTCTATGCTCCGCTCACTAGCTCTGCTGTTGAGCGAAGTTTTTCTATATTTAAAGACATACTGTCCAATAAAAGAACGCACTTTACAGAACAAAGTTTAGAATATATAGTAATAATTAATGTGAATAAAAAATGTTTACTGTGGTGCGACAAAGAATTCACTTTAATTATAGGTGATATAATTAATTGCAAGTTTATACTTTTTCTATATTTTGAATTTTTTCACTATATAAAGTAAATGCATTTTGTATATAGTATATATATTGTAGAAAAGCTATAGGGCCCTACGTTAGCCGACAATATGTAGAAAAACTGAATTGACCTTATAGATAATTGCAAAGCCAAATAATAAAGTGTAGTGAATTGTGCCTAATAATTGTACTTATAATTGCCCCTAAGTTGGGCTGACAAATTGTAGAAAAGGCAATGTGTAACAGCCCCACGTTGGTTCGTCAAATTGTAGAAAAGCTGAATGTAACAATTCCACGTTGGTTCGTCAAATTGTTAAAGTGCAATGTGTAACAGCTCCACGTTGGTTCGTCAAATTGTAGAAAATCAGAATTACAGTGAAGCTGTAATGTAAAATAGGCCTTATGATATTTACAAAATTAAATGATTAAATATTGAAGCTGATAAGGTAATTTTTATAAAAGTGTATTATAAATATCTATTTAAATATGGTTTCAAATATTACATACAGATGGAGTTATTTGACGTTGTATCTGTTACATGTGTATGATTATAATAGTAAATAATCGTTTAAAAACGAAGTATACTTAACCTCAACAGCTATACATGTGAAAAACTTCTTATTATTTAACTTCTTGTGGGCTCTAATTTATGTTAAATGTCCGGCTTATAAGAACAATCAGAATCTTTTTGTTGTGCATAATAAATACACTTATAATGTAGGTTCGGTGACTCAATAAGAATACGTACAAATGAAGTGTTGAATAAAATAACATGTGATGGTATATTTTAAATGCAATATCAACAAAATGAAACGATTGAGTTAAAGAATAATATAAATGGTTTTATTGATGTATAGATTAGCAGGTAAGTGATTCATATAAAAATAGGATTAATATCAAAATGAATCAAGTCACGTGAAAATATAAACAAAATAAATTCTAGGTTAAGCAAAGATAATTAAAGAAAGTGAATTAAATTTAACTAATATACATAAATGCTTCTTTGAAATAGACGGGAACGGGGTAGTCTGGAGTCTTCTTGTGGCTCCAAAAATGCAGGATACAGGTTTAGGCGGGTAATCGGATGGCGTCACCGCTTAGCTTCGGTCTAGCTGGATGTTATTCCCGGTGAAATGAAATTTTCGTTTTATGAGGAACTGGTTGATGTATGGATACTCAAAATGCGTCAAAAATGTGCTGGATAAACAGGTGATATTTTTATATGTTCGTTGTATAGTTTTTCTATTTTAATTAATGGATTTTCTTCTTATTTCCAGAGTGGCACTTAATACAACGTCGACGTGTTTTCAGAATTTTTACAACATGACGCTAACTCTCGTATGTTTTTAATGCTTGCTTCTTATTCGTCTAATTTGTATGTATTAATATAATCTCGCTAATAATTTTAGTGAAAATGATAATTTAATTACTCTAACCATATAGATACTTTACAAAAATTATATATATTGTTCTAGTAAATAAATAATTGTCATATGTACATAAAAATCTCATTCCTATGCTGATTTATAGTCGAGATATTTCCCGCGGTTTTTAGTTTGAAAATGGACAGCTTTCTCTAAAGAATATGTGTCATTTATTATTAATCAATTAAGTTGAAATGTCTTCAGTAATATCTGATATTGAAATAGAATGACTAAGGCAAATGAAAAGATAAAAATAAATAAATATGAGAATTAATTTTGAACAATTAAAAGCGCGAAACCAACTTTATTGATATGACAGATGAAGAATTCAGTTCCAAAAATTTCTTATTTTCTAATATTTACATACTAGCTTAAATGATCTGTATCTTACAAAACTAAGGCATTCTTATGCGTGAGTTTGCCCTACTACAATATATATATATATATATATATATATATATATATATATCTTGAATGAATTTCAATTGAAGTTAATTTAGATTCATTTGTGTTTTATTTTATCGTATATACATTTCATTGGCTTTATTACGACTCTAGCGAAATATATTTCACATTCCGTCTGTTTGCATTGAAAAACGTACAAACAGACAACTTTTATCAATACCATGGCGCTATAACATTCATATATACTGTTAAGTTGATCGATTGTACATTGTCGGCACCGATGAATCACACCCGATACGGGATAGCGCTGGTTCCCCAGTCTAGTGATTATATAGGAATTCAATCTTGGACCACTTCTTTTCAATATCTATATAAATGACTTATTTCTGTTGTTACACTGTAGTACTCTGGCATATCCTGATTATCTTAAGATTATCTCGAATATTATCAATTTCATTGATGCGTGCCATCTTCAGGAAGATTTAAATATAATCAATAATTGGTGCTCTAAAAATATGATTTTACTGAATGCAAATATATGCAGCGTTGTGTCCTACATTAAGTTTGATATTGTAATAAAATCTAACTACAATATAATTGTTCTTTGGTTACGAAAAGCGCTGTAAAGGAGTTGGGAATTCTCTTTGAGCCTGGCTTAAAGTCCTCGGAACAGGGTTGCTTTCATCTTTACTGACGTATCTAAGTTTCGAAATATTTGTCATAAGATCTTTTTTTATTGGATAAATTTCTCTTTGTAACGAAATTAGTTTGCTATTCAGTAATTTGAGGAGAATAGTACATTGTGTATCTAGTAGTGAAAGCAATACATTCCTGGACGACAATGTAAATGTTGGCCGAGGCGTTAAGCCGTAAATGTACAATTATTATAAACTATTTGGTTTGGTGTACTAATTTTAATATTATTTTCTTCGTTGATTTCTGCACATGTTGAATATTTTGTTTGGACCTGTTTTATCCGATTCGCGTAAATTGCTGAAAATATTTTCGTTATGTTCAGGGTCAATTTGGAGATTCTGTATTTCTTGTGGATTGCGGTATTGATTTTTTGATATTTGTTGTAATTTCTCCAGTTGAAATTTCCCCAAACCGACTCATATACATTTTAAATTCAACGATATTTAATAATTATAACTGACAGTTGCCAAAGTAAATTAAGTGCGGCTACTAGATATGTAATCCAGTTTTGAGGAAGAAGAATTTTTGTCGGTGATAAAATGACAAAAATGTCAACATCAAATGGGCATCTTTATGTAGGAGTTAATTTATCGACTATAAAATCGGTGCATTACGTATTTATAATTAGTAGGTTATAATATGGATGGATCGCTTGGTATCTAAATTACGTTTACATCAATGTTGAACACGAACGTGTACAGAAAATTTCACAAATTCTTATCCTTTAAAATTGATAGAGCTTATCCATCTCATGGTACAGCTTATTGAGATAACGAGTGATCATTAAAATTTTCGCTCAAAATTTTCGCACAAAAAGTATGTCCTAACTTAAGTTATTAGAGGAGATCTGTCATTATAATTTCAAACGTCATGATTGTTAAAAAATAATTTGAAATGCTGACTTTTATATTAAATATATTTATAATTTTTATACAAAGTAATAGAATATGATAAAAAATGTGTAAAATGTTGACCATTCTCCACCAAGCATAATCGCACTCTATTTCGTAGAGCATTGAAAACATTGATCAGTATTTGCGGTGAGTTATTGATGTGTTCACATTTTTCTATGATTTTATGTCTTAACTCTTGTAGATTATTAATTGGTGTTTCATAAATAATATTCTTTATATATGGCCACACAAAAAAATCCATGACTGTTAAATCACACGATCGTGGTGGATATGGAATCGCTGTATTTCTACTTATTATCCTATCGCCATAAAATTGTTGCAAAAACTGAATATTTTCAAGTGTAACGTGAGATGTAGCCCCATCTAGTTGAAAATATCCGACCTGGAGTTCATCATTAGTCAATTGATTAGTAAAAACACTGAGAATTTTGTTACGATATTTCTCCGATGTTATCGTGCCCTCAAAGAATATTGGTCCTATTAATCGGTGACGACTCATACCTACCCATAGGTCTATTTTTTCTGGATGTAGAGGAACTTCTCTGTAGAAATGGGGATTTTCACTGGACCACATACGCATATTTTGCGAATTAACATAACCTTTCAAATAAAACCAAGCTTCACCGGTGAAAAAAGTATGATTTAAAATATTGCCTGTCATTGTTTGAATAAACCATTGGCAAAATTGTGTTCTTTTTTCATAATCCGTAGGTAATAGATTTTGTATAGAAGTTAATTTATATGAATACATGTGCAAGTCCTTTTTTAAAATTTTTTGACATGTCCATACGAAAGCCCTACTTGTTGCGAAACTCTGCGAATAGATGTTTGAGGAGATTCGTTAATAATTTGTCTGACATTTTCAATTACGCCGCGACTTCTCTTGAGAGGAGGACCGCTTCCTTTTTTCCCTAAAATACTGCCTGTTTGACGAAAAATATTTACACAATGCATTAGCGTATCACGGAAAGTATTATAGCCAGGAACAGTATTTGGATATCTCTCTTCAAACTCCGCAAGGCAATTTTCAATTGAATGCTGCCAAATACCATCAATTTTTTGAGATGTCAGGAAGTAACATTCAACCATAAACGCTTTATGCATATCATTAAAGGCCATTACTTTTTCTTTTGATGAAACTTTAAAATATATATTTGACACTGACAGATGTTTGAAATAACATCTTAATGACTAAAGCTACGACATAATTTTTATATACACGGCCAGCTACGAGTGAAAATTTTAATGATCGCTCGTTATTTTAAATAGGTTTTACGACACATTCAACTAGGATAAATGGGCATAGTGCTCGACTTTTAAACAATTTCTTCGATTCTTAATCGATTTCTTCTATTACTTTCTAAAGTTGAATATGCATCGGCAATTTGGTATCTATGCTACGTCTATCAGATATTGCTAATAGAGAGAGTTGAGAGAAGATTCCCTAAAATATTTTTTTAGTTTGACAGATATAGCTACATTTAGAACATCTGGAATTTACCCTCCAAGTGGTGTCGACTAAGGAGATTTGCAACTTTCTCTATCTGCAAGCAGAGAGAGTGCCAGTGCAAATTTTATGGTGAATTAGTGAATAACAATTTATGCGCCGAATCTACTTTCATCTGTTAAATATAGTCTCTAAATATAGTACTCGATCGGATTATTTTTTCTTTGTTGCCAGAACCAGAATCATCTTCTTCGCCAGTGTATCCCTCAATTATATGGCAAGAAGCGAGAATAAAGTATGCACCAATTCTTTTTACTTACCCTCAACATCCAATCAATTTTTTCCACTAATCATTTACCCACTTTCCCGTCAACTAAACTACTCAAAAATGAATAGGAAATTAGATCTTTTTTTAACAGATCTAATTAATTCGATTAAATTTAACGTATTTTCTCAAACTATAGATAAATTAGAAGGCCCACAGTCGTTTGTGGACATTTTATTTGGTAAATGTCTTTTCTGTGTGATAAAATATTGAATCTTGTATTTTAACCTTAAATTAATTTAGAATACAAAATTATAAAAATCGCATTTTTTGACAAGTATTATTAATTTTAAACGTCATTTCACATTTTCACGATGCCAAGACGTCATTTAAATAAAGAAACTTTTGATTTAATTGCGTTATTGCATCAGCGAGGGCAATCTGGAGCAGAAATTGCCGCAATTCTTAATGTGTCTCCAAGTGTTGTTAGTAGGGCTCTAACAAGATTCCAACAGGTAGGATCTGCAAGGAGAAGACCCGGTAGTGGATCTGAGAGGAAAACAAATCACAGACAAGACCGCTACATACGAATTCAGACAAGGATGAATCCGTTTAGAAGTGCTGTATGGTTGCAAACACAGTTACGTGCCGCCACTGGAGTTAGAGTTTCGGATCAAACCATCAGAAACCGTCTGAGGGAAATGGATCGTCATAGCTGCAGGCCTGTGAGACGCCCAAAATTAACTAATGCCAATAGAATGGCTAGAAGAACTTGGGTTAACCAACGACTAGCAGAAAATTTTCAATGGGAGCATGGTTTATACACTGATGAATCCAGATTCTGCTTATTTAGTGATAATCGTAGAGTAAGGGTCTGGAGAACTCGAGGAGACCGTTATAGACGCGAGTTTACAAACGCTGTGGTGCCTTTTGGCGGCGGTGGTATCATGGTGTGGGCGGGCATTAGTTTGAATGCACGTACGAACCTTCATCTCTTTGAAAACAATGTCAATGGACACATATACAGAGATGACATTATTCAGCAATATGTGGCCGACTTTCGTGAGGTTGTGGATGAAAACATGGTTTTTATTGATGATAATGCAAGACCTCATCGTGCACAAATTGTAATGCAAGCAATAAATGACCTCCATATTAACCATCTACCTTTACCACCAACGTCTCCCGACTCCGAATCCAATTGAGCACATTTGGGACAGACTTCAAGAACAGCTCAACGAACATAATCCACCCCCAGTTAACGTGCAACACTTGCGGGAAATTTTACCGCTGTGTTGGAGAAGAGTGTCACAAGAACACATTAATAATTGCATTATGAGTATGCCCCGAAGATGTACAGAGAGATGTCCGTGGCCATTATACACGATTTTAGAATTAATTTCTTAGTAATCTAACGATTTTTCTGAATAAATATACTTGAAAATTTTAAATTGTTGTGTACAATTATGTATCTAATATAATACACTACAAATATTTACCCATACTATCTAAAGAATACAAAAAAGTAAAAATTCCTTATTCATTTTTGAGTAGTTTATATTACTTATTATTTTTTCTTTAATTTCTCTTTTATTATCGTATAATTTGAATTATGTGACAGGTTCCTTGCGATTAAAATAAAATAATTAAAAAAAAGATATAACGTAACTGTATAAATGCTCTTGTCCTTTTTTTAATCTGTGAAGTCAGTTTGTCAAAATGCAACGGGCATATACGCAAATCGACATTGGCGGTTGTCAGTTCCATCCCGCAACGATTTTATCGCTTTCTGTCGGCAAAATAAACGGTGTACATATTCAGATCTCATTTGCATTGATGTTATACTGAAACATTGCGCCCCTGGCCGACTGTGCACTGCGAGAAAACTTATCTCGCAATCTCTATATTAATTCTGTCAATCAATCATTTTTGTGGAAACGCGCGAGCAAAACGGAATGCCCGCAAACTTCAACCGATTGTATATACATATATCTTCAGTAAATGCCCTCTGACAAGATATTTACTGTTAAATGACTTACTTTTTTTTAGTATAAATTATAGAAATAATATATTGTGTGGAGCTTTTAAATTATAATTGAAAATGGAGCAGTGAAAGTATATGTGTGTGTAAAAATTCACAAAAAATACAACGAAATTAAGTTAGAAAATGTTCAAGTTAAAAAAAAAGATTTTTGTTTCATTTTGTTATTTTTAAAGTTCATAAGTTTTCAAATCGATTTTAAAAAAATTCAAAAGGTTTCTAAAATACGTTAACCTAATAAATTTAAATGAAAACACACTTTGATATTTATTTTTGTGTCGATATTCAATTCGCCTTGCATTATCAGGAGATTAACTAGAGTTAACAATGTTCTCATGCGTATCTTATATACCGTATAAGCAAGCGTCCTATAGTCACTCGATGATACACGAAATCAGTTCTTCCAAGCGGAGTCGCAAGTTTCTCTAATCGCAAGGAAAAATTAAATATTTTAATAATACAATAATAATAATATATCCTTTATTTCAACAAGAAATTTCTTTTCTCATTACATACATGAAAACAACACATCAGAGAGGAAGAGGAAAAAGAAAAAAGGAACAAAAAAAAAGTGCTGAAACCTTAAGACGTGGTTCAGATGGACGGAAAAGATTTTCCGCCGCCTGTTTTTCCACCAAAACCTTAAAGCACAGAATCACTAACATAAAAAGTTTGCCTTGTCTAACTTAACACTAATATTCTGCTATTCTTATAATAATAATGAAATAATAATAAAAATACATAAAAAAATTATAAATAAAACAAGCAATATGCAAATATACAATAAAGTCTGTACATCTAGTCACGAATTCTAAAGGCAGAATAGACGCAGAGGAACAGAAAAAAAACGTGTATGTATATATATATATATATATATATATATATTTACCGTGTGTACACGAGGTAAGAGAACGACACTGCTGCGCAAGACGCGGCCCTGCCGCTTTACTTCTCCGATATGTTTATTGAATGTATAGTGTAGCATTTGACAGGATGAGCATAGGTCAGCATAAGGATAGGTCAGATGTAGGTGTGGTATACACTACGTATGATTGGATAAGCAATGATACGTCACACTGCGAGAAATTACGCTGTAAAATTACATAATTTAACGTTGGCAATTTGTTGCCATAATAAATTATATAATAATACAGTTTCCACTGTAAATTGGTAACGTTACAGAGCATAATATATTGTGTGTCTTTCCATATTTTATTATGTAATAAAGGGCGAGTTTAATTATGTAATATTACAGTTATATATTAGGTGTTTTTCCTGTGTATTTTTAAATAAAATTTTCTGTAAATTTACAATGGTAAATGTACAGAAAACTTTATTTAAAAATACACAGGAAAAACACCTAATATATAACTGTAATATTACATAATTAAACTCGCCTTTATTACATAATAAAATCTGGAATGGTACACAATATATTAGGCTTTGTAACATAACGGAAACTGTATTATTACATAATTTGCTATGGCAACAAATTGCCAACGTTAAATTATGTAATTTTACAGCGTAATTTCTCGCAGTACTGTCGTTGCTAATACTTGTTATATTTAATTTTACCAGGCTTCTTAGAAAATCAATATTGATATTATTCCATGCAAAGTTTAAACTTTTGTAAAGTAGTATCACGACCCTATAGAGTTATACTATAGAATCTGTATCCATGCTTACCATTCATGTTGTAACTGGAGTTGTCAGAAATGCATGCCAATCAAAGCAAAAGTTAAACAGCTAGTAACAGAAATAAATGAATTTATTACTAGAGCTGAGGATGTTTGCGGTATAACCATGGTTATATCATATAACCATAGTAATTTACTATGGTTACATGATATAACCATGGTTATACCGCAAACATCCTCAGCTCTATTTATTACCAATAAAATATATATATAATTGTAAAACTATGGTAATACATAAACATACGCAAATAAGCGAAAATTTTAAATATTCAACATTATATCTTAAGAAATAAAAACAAATTCTTATATGACACTAGTAAATAAATAGTTATCCTAGACAGTAAAGGCACACTAGTGAACGAAAGTCCTTGGACAGTAGTGCTTTGACTACATTTCATATGAAGTGGCGAAGACATGGTATCTTTCACGGTAGCATCTGGTACTTTCGGAATGTCATCGTGAAAGATAGTACAGTGAAAGATACCGTGTTTTCGTCTTTTTCTGGGTAAACACTACTGTCCAAGGACTTTCGTTCGCTAGTGTATACTTATATAACATGAAACTCATTAAATTCAAATAAATATAATAGTTATAAAATTAAATTATTGTACTCTCAATGTATATATATTGTATAATATTGTATAATATTGTATTCTCAATGAATAAAAGTAGTTTTTGAAAAATTATTTATATACATTTAACTTACATACATACAGACGTCAATGTGTTATGTATGTACAATAACAAATCTATTCTGTAATGGAACAGGTCGGATACAAATGATCGAAATCAATTTTATTTTGATTTATTGCCAGACCGGGATATCTCGTCAGGTAAGGATACAATAATAGCGCGAAAGTTATGATTGACACCTTAGCGAGAGAAGTAAGTGGTAGATGTCAGGCAACATATATATCCGTATATTTTCTTTTCTGTGTATTGTGGGAGTTTTGACGCGCATATGTATGTACGTACAGGGATATTTAACCGGCGCCATATCATTAGCGTTGGAAAAAATCACCGCGAAGTGAGAACAGAACATCTCCACTATGACACGATATTGTATTTATCACCGAGCGAGGCGTAAAGAACTGACATACTTGCGATGTGGTATTATTATAAGGTCCACTGATCAGTAAGAACGTTGCGGTTGAAGAAAGGATTTTTCTTGTTTCAGAGTATGTGAGAGAAATGCTTGTAATTTATAAAGAAATATGTAAATTTTACATCGCGATTGTACATATATGCATGTATATTCAAAAGCAGACGTTGCAAAGTTAAAAGAAGGTATCTTCATGCATTAATTCTTAAAATGCATTTTAAAACGAGAAAGTTTGTGAAATAAAAAATACAAATTTATTATATTATAACGAGCCATCGAAAAAATTCATAATTGGAGTAGACTGTGAAATTGGGTTGGTACTTTAGCCACTTCCACATAATGACATTTATTATTTGACATTGAAACTATAAGTCTGTGTCAAATTTTTCAAAACTCTTATTAAGAAAATTAAATTTATTTAAAAAATGGTATTCAACGTAGGACAAAAAGCAAAAATTATCGAATGTTACTTCCGTATAGGTGTGAAAGTATATGGCGAGTGGCAGTATTCAATTACGGAATGCATGGCTCATTTTAGTGAAGAACATCCTGAATTAGTGTTTGACTACAATGATTTTTACAATGTTTTGACAAATTGTGTAAAGTTATTCAGAGAGACTGGTAGCGTCGGTCGAAAAACTGGAAGTGGACGGCCATCTAAACGTACAGCTGATAATATTGAAGCCCTTCAGCATATTATTGATGAAAATCCAAAAACATCCATTTCAGTAGTGACCCAACAAACAAATTTATCTTATGGTACGTGCCAATTCATTCTTAAAAAAGTCTTACATTATGATCCATACAAGCTGCAATGTTTTCATGAACTTTATCCAGTGGATTATTTAAGACGAGTGAAATTTTGTCAATGGTTTCAAAATAATCTACACAATCAGGATATCCTTAACACAGTTTTTTTCACGGATGAGGCCTGGTTTCATGTTTCTGGATATGTTAATTCACAGAATATTTTTTTGTTGAAAAAACATTGCATCCCCAAAAAGTTGGTGTTTTGGTTGGAATATGTCGAAGAAGATTGGTGGGTCCCATTTCTTTTGAAGGTACACTTACTGCTGCACGATATCGCAATGAGATACTCGGCTCATTCATAAATCAACTGGATGATGAGGAATTACAAAATGGGTATTTCCAACAAGATGGTGCAACAGCACATACGACCAGAGAAACACTTCAATATCTCAGAGAATTTTTTGATAACAGAATAATAAGCAGGAACACTGAAATCCCATATCCAACTAGGTCTTGCGATTTAAACATATGTGATTTTTTCGTATGGCCATACATCAAAAATTCGATTTATTCAACGCCAATTCATAATCTGGAACAACTGAGAATTCGCATAACAGAAAAGTGTGAAGAGATCATCAACTCACCGCAAATGCTGCATAAAGTTTTTGCTGGATTGCGGAGAAAAGTTGGTTTGTGTTTAGATGTAAATGGACAACATTTTCAACAACTTCTGTAGCTATATGTACATAATCAAATCATAATCAAAATTATGATTTCGATATTAAATAAATTATTTGTTTTCTTTTTTGTTGTAGTATCATTTCAATGGCATAACCTTTTTTTACAATGAAACTAAATGAAACTGTCAAGCATCAAGTAATGTGTCATTATGTGGAAGTGGCTAAAGTACCAACCCAATTACACAGTCTACTCCAATTATGAATTTTTTCGATGACTCGTTATTATCTATTTAGCCATGTATGAAAGGCGTTATAAGAAACGCTATATTTTATTTTTTAACATATGGTCCACTGCAACCCCTGCATACCTAATCCAGCGTTTTTCTAACAAGGCTATACCTCCCAGAAAAAAATTCTTTTTTTTTTCCTGAAAGTCGTCAAGAAATTCCTTAGCCACCTTAGCCACTTAGCCACTTAGCCGAAATTGTCGAGTCTTGTAAATTCTGCAATTATGATGCAGTATCGGAGTAACGGGTTACTATTGAGTGTTTTATTTGACCAACATATTTCAATTTACAATCGCGACAATTAAGTTCATATACACCGGATTTCTGGTTTACCTATATTTTAATCTTTAGCGTTTCCTAGAATGCGTTTCCTAATGTGCATTCGAATTGTACTTTAGACATTATTGTCAATAGCGGAATCGTCTGTACGAGTGTTTTTCGTGAGGAAATTTCCCTGGGTTGGAAATCATAATAATTTCGACCAACTTCCAGCTAACAGGATCATATTTCAATCTAAAATCCGCATTTTAGAGATATGGCGGATACGTAAACCTCTTCGCGGTAATTGCGTCGATATATACCCACGAATCAAGTCAATTCCCGTTGCCTTCTTAAAGGTAAGGTTCGACTTGATCTTTTCTGCCACTTCTTTTGGAGTATTCAGAGTAATTTCTTATGTTATAGTATTATTAATTTCTATTAACTAAAAAGGGCGTTACTAGTATCCTGTATAGTTAATCTCCTCATCAGCTCTTAAATTTGTTAAGAATGATTTCATAGTTTCATTTTCTGGCTTGCGTATTTCTCTTTTTAATTTTTGTTTTATGCTGACGTCAATTTTATCGGCTGGGAGTCATGTTTATTGCCATTTTCGTCTCGCCGACTTTTCTGTAGGATAACTAATATCTACAGATATAAAAGGTAATATTCGTATGTGTCTCCTTTTTTAGACTAAAAAAATACTCAACCGATTTTCGCGCGGTCTTTTTTTGCAAAATAATCCGAGTTGTCCGGAGAAGATTTAAATCAATTGAAATTCTCGATCTAACCAGTAGAAATAAAGTTGGGGGCTTAATAATGTAATATCAGTAGTAGCAATACTATTATTTAAACGTACACTTGTATTCATAAAAAAAAGCGTACATCTGATATTTTCTATTGTAAATTGATGAACATTAATTTCGTATTGGGTCCATGACAGCTTTCATAAATGTCATCATTTTGACAGACTTTTCTAATTGTCAAAATTTATCCAGCAATGCCCAGACAAACGTTAGAAATAACAAATATTGTGAAATATAGCCAAATTGACTTATAGTACTTGTACGGTTTTTTTATTAATACAATTATAGATGGCGCCACGAGACAGTACTTCTCACAATGGAGTTTACATGGACAATTATACGTTGCATGCTTTCATGTAGGAAAGCCAAGGGATATGTTTGTATACAGAGTGGTTGGTTTTTCATCGTACACCCAATATTTTCATTCAGAGTATCATATTTAAAACAAATCAAAACGTATCCAATATCCTCTTTTCGATTCTGTGAAACAGTGTTAACACTTGAAAAACAAAAGATAACGAATTTTTTTAAAATGAAACACCCTGTATATTATTGGATATTTAGCTAGCTTATTCAATTATGAATACAGTATATATATTTTTTTCGTTTGGCAATGAATAACGCCATCATGATGTAATTATATACATACATATGAATCCAAAATATTGTGTCAACTACAACGCAAACCCCAAAATTAAAAACCCCCTGAAAATTGTATCATATTCCGCCTTTGAATTCAAAATATTCAGAATGTAAATATGTACCTCTATTGAAGTTACATACACACTGTATGTTTACATACGTAACAGCTGTCGATGTTAAAAGCTACAATATTATGTATGCTAAGACAATACCTCGTACAAGTTTTTTATACATTCAAGTAAATAATTAAAAATTAAGATGTGTGTTCGATTCATTTAGAAACCCATTTTAAAAATCATACCAAAATTTCATGTTTGCAGTAAGAAATATAAAATACGAATATCGGATTGAGAATACCCCATTGTATTCAAAGGCGATAATGTTTATATTTATAAACCCGATAAGTTATGTTATTTTTATTTAATTTTACAATGGATTTTTAATCAAGTAAAGGCTGCATCAGCTACTTATAATAGTTATTTATATATCAAGGGATTAAAGTGGAGCTTTAAATGTGAGGGAGGAAGTTTAAATTTCCCGAACGAATAAAGCTTAATTTAATCCGGTGTTATATACAATATTTTATTTATTGCATGCATTTAGTTAATAATTTACCGAATTTTTAACTGACAATTATCAGTCGAGGTATGAAGTTCAGATTGCCGTGATCGTTGTCAAGGAGAATTATTTATGACATGCTTTTGTGAAAAAATAATTTTTTTCAATTTCGGTTGTTCCTAAAAATGTTTGAAAATGATGATGCAAAAGATCTTCCAACTGGAGTTTTAGCGGAAGCGGCTTCAGAAATTTCAAATCTGCTACAAGAAAAATCGAAGCATCTTTATGAAAACGAATATGATGCGTTCTGTAAGTGGAGAAGTAAGAAAAATTGTATGTGATTAACCATAAAGTTAGGTGTAACTTTAACTCCCTTGGGGAATAAAGTGAATTGTAATTCCCTAGGGAATAAAGTGTCACTTTAACAAAAAAAAAAAACAAATAATTAAAAGCATATTTTGAATGCGTATAATAATTAATAGTAGTTTATACAACGAGTCAATAGTAACGGATATTATTCCCGAGAGCTGAATTTACGAAGGGAGTCGCGAAGCGGCGAGGTAGTAACTCAGCTCGAGAGAATAATAGTCATTATTGCGAGTATACACTACTTTATCTACGACTAATTGAAAATTATTAAAGAAAAATAAACATTGTAATTGTCAAACATGTTTGACAATTAGAATATCCGGGCTTGTTTATCGTTACTATGGTAACGCTGGTAAGACGTTAAGATGTTTTATTGGAGGAACGCAGGGAATAATGAGACATAACGTTATAATTATTCCCTGCATTGCACCAATACGAACGGTCGGATTTTATTATTTCCTGGGGGAATTATGAGTCCCATTATTAACAAATAATAACTATTAATAAATAATTTTATTTCACTTTCTTGAGGATACTGTAGTATGTTTTTATTGTATTTTTTTATAATTACAGAAAATCAATTCATTGTTATTTGAAAGTATACGCCGAAGTTCATGTTAATAACCTTCACAGTTACTTTTATTGCAGTATCTGAAGGTTTCCTTTTTTTTCTTCGCACTTTTCTAGGCGCCAGCTTGCGCTCGACTAGATAATATCGATACAGAAAAGTGAAAGCACTCATTGAGGAATACGGTAACGGATCACGTCTCGCCTTTTCACAGTACACGCCATTAAAAACAATAATGAATAATCTTGATGGATGCGATTTTATATATTGTGCAACTCAGACAGCAAGCCCAAAGCCGGGGCACGTTTATTACCATAATTAAGCAGGCAATGCTCAAAAATATTTCTTTTAATTAGCTCGCTCAGGTGGGTTATTTTAATAAATAAGCTCGTGTCAGTTACAAGATGTTTGTTTTAATTCGGGGCATGTTACTAATATAAATTGCTTTTAAATTAATATGCACACTTTTTCATTTACGGACTAATAAAGATTAATTAATTTGTGGAGATAGTTGTAATAAAGTACATTAGTCAAGCTACACGGGTTGTCGCTACTTGTTACATTAATCAAGTGGATGTAGAACGATGGATGTAAATTAAAAAAATATATATATGCATCACCCTTGCTACAATTAATTAAAAAAATTAGATCAGAATTTTGAAGAACACCTTATCGTCCAAAGGCGGCGATTTAAACAATAAAACCAATAGTATTATGAATGCGGGTCAGTAATTAGCCAGTCTGACAAAAGTGGGCAGCACTAAAACAAATCCTATTTGTTTTTCAAGTTGATAATTCTTCAAACCCTCGTACGAGAGATAAGCTGAATTTATTGAGAATAAGAAAATCTAGTAGATTATGAAAAACAATAATGATACAGGGTTTATTTAGAGCAACTCTTTATCTGACATTTGACGTTTTGTTGTCGAAATTATGTTCGTTATAACCACAGAGCGGATTCGACCGATTGATGAATAGGTTTGTTTCTGTAAGCGATCCGTGAGTTTCGAACAATTTAATACGTGTAGCCACAGCATAAGTGGCACATACCTATCTATGAGTGAAAGTAATATACGGTTTGGTAACCGGCAGCAACTACTGCTGAAACAAAAGTAATGCCGGCAAGCGCATTGCGTATCGAATTTTTAATAAAAATAATTTACAAAACACAAAACTCGCAACTATGTATTTTCTGTGAAACATTGAAAGTGTAAAACATTACTGTGAACAACTAAAATTTGTTCAAGGTGTTCCTGTTTTAAATTAGTTCTTTTAGTTGTTAAAACGTCTTTAAAAATAAAAAATGTCCGTTCCACATCACAACTGGTGATGGGTGCGTGATTAAAATGTTGCAAAAGTGCACCATACTTCGAATGTATAGATTTTTCAATCGACTGTGCAGAGTTGATATAATATATTCAAATCTGGATTTCTGCTAAATATGGCATCAACTCTTTGTCTCAGCTTTGAGAAATATCTTTTTAAATGATGAAACTAACTTATCAACATTTGGAAAATGACCCCTGATGTATTCACATACTCTGTGTAGTGCATGTGCTGCTGCACAGGTAACGTGTTAGCATATTGGGATAAGGTTGCTTTAATAACTTTCCTGTTTTTAACGTATAAGCTGCCGTATCAGTCAAAAATAATAGCACCTTGTCTTTATAGTTGTTAACCGATGACAGAATATTATAAATACATTGATAAACTATTTCTGCAACTGTTTCACCATTTACGACTGGCAATATTTTAGCTGAAATTAAGTATGGTTGGTATGAAGTTGTCGGATGAAGAATACCAACAACTACATTCAACATATATCGTCCCATTACATCCATTGTTTCGTCTGCACTTGCCCAAAGATAATGACCAGATAGGTTGGTTCGTATTTTTCAATGGTTCTCAAATAACATTTTGGTGAGTGGTATTTACGTAAAGTAGATTCATCTGGTACAGTGTACTCCCTCCTTACGGACACCTCTCTTAAGCGGACACCTCCCATAAACGGACACTTTTTGCAGTAGGTACCAAAAGATTACTTAGGGATTTTTAAAATTTTTCTCTCTTGAGCGGACAACCCTCCCATAACCGAACGCGGACACTTTTTTCCCACACCAAAGTGATTTTAGGTTCCCCATAACCGGACAGCTTACAACACTGTAACACTGTTTTTCCGTTTACTCTTCTTCATATTCGTACAGATGTTGCTTATTGAATAATCCGTGTATGTACAAAGGGGAATCCCCTAAATACGCACAGCTTGTTGTTTTGAATGTAGTACGTAAATACATAGTACATTTATAGATTCTTATTGTATACATACTTGAATCGCTATGCCTAAAGCAGTGTTGACTATTAAAGACAAAGTTAATGTCATTGAAATTCAAAAAAATTAGAAACTTAGTGTACGCGAGTTAGCAAAGAAATGTAAGATCAGTAAAACTCAAGCTGGTTGTATCATCAAAAACAGAGACCAAATTTTAAGATTGTGGGACACTGATGTCAATCCGGATAGAAAAAGGAGTATGCTGAACGTCAAAGGCGTTAACATTGATAAATTGTGCTACGAATGGTTTGTGAAGGCTCGAAATAAATGTATTCCTCTCTCGGGCACACTTATCAGGAGCAAGGCTAAAGAAATTGCAGATAAATTGAATTACGCAGATTTTAGTGCATCATCTGGCTGGCTGGAAAGGTTCAAAAAACGGCATAACATAACCTTCCGTGCCATTTCTGGTGAAGCCGCTAGTGTAAACCAAGATGATGTCAAAAGTTTTACTGAAAAAGTGCCATCTTTGATTCAAGGATATGATTCACGAGATATTTATAATGCGGATGAGACTGGATTGTTTTTTCGGGCATTACCCGATAAAACATTTGCATTAAAAGGTGAAAAATGCACTGGTGGAAAAATGGCTAAGGATAGGCTAACGATTTTGCACTGCGTCAATATGGCTGGAGAAAAGGAACCCCTTTTTGTTATTGGGAAAGCTGCAAAACCTCGGGCGTCTCGCAATATTAATTTGAACAATTTACCAGTTACGTGGCGATCAAACAAAAAGGCTTGGATGACGTCTGATTTGATGACTGATTTTCTACCGCAGTTCGATAGAGAAATGAAACTTCAAGAACGGAACGTCCTGCTATTTTTAGACAATGCGGCCTCTCATCCTCGCGATCTTAAATTGAAAAATGTTAAAGTTATTTTTCTTCCAGCAAACACAACAGCATTTTGTCAGCCCCTGGATCAAGGCGTTACAAAAAACTTTAAGTTTTTATACAAATCGTTATTTTTAAAAAATATTTTGCTGCAGATGGAAGACGCAAATTCTGCTTTGGATTTATCAAAATCAATAAATTTGTTAGATGTCGTTTATTTCATACACAAAGCGTGGGAGCAAGTGGGTCCCCAGACAATAAAACATTCTTTCAGGAAAGCTGGTTTTGAGAAAACAGATATCCTAAATAACGATAGCGGTTGGACCGCAGAAGATGAGCTTCCACTATCAGCACTTGCTCAGTTCTCCAATATTATTAATCAAATTCAGAGCCAAATCCAAATTGACGTCGAAGACTATATTAATTTAGATAATGAAGTCTTCATTAATGATGAAGATGTGGAAAACATTAATACTGAAATGTTAATAGCTTCCCAAGAAACGCTCGCCAACTCGTCTGAAAATGAGCTAGAAAGTCAAATTGAAGACAAGTTAACTTCCTATAAAGAGGCTTATTTAGCTATAAGAAAACTAGAGGCTTTTTCTTTGTATCACAGCGACCTTAAAGGTGTTCAATTGCTTACTGATCTTCAAATACATCTCCAAGATAATGAAATTAAAGGAAAAACGCGCCAAGCTAAAATTTCTGACTTTTTAAATCTATTTGAATACCTTGCATAACAAATTTTGTTTTTTTTTTACTTCTCGCATAAATGTTAATGAAAATTCTGTTTACTTTATCTAATATTTATATGTTCTTGTTTTGGAAATAAAATTGTTTAAAGATAAATATATTACAAATTATTATTTACTATTTTTGTACTTTTCTCATAAGCGGACACTTCTCATAAGCGGACAAATTTTTCAGTCCCATGGCTGTCCCATTAAGAGAGAGTACACTGTATATGACGATCAGTATATTTTGTAAGAAACCTTTTGAGAACTGGATTGTTACGCTTTTTGAATGAGATATTGGCCGCCATAAAAACATCAATTTTTCTCTAAAATAGTGACAGGTGACGAAATTTATATTCCCTTTTTCGAGCTTTCTATCCGCCAAAAGAGTCGTGTATGAATTCCCGAAGATGAGGAAACTCCTATAATGACTAAGAAGTAACAAACTATGAAAAAGGTTGTGTATGCGGTATTCTTCAGAAGTACGGGCTTAGTAAATGCAATTAAGCTAGATGAACAAGCTACAACTAAATGGTACACTGAAAAATGTTTGCCAGAAGTGTTCAGTAGAGTTCCAGACAATTGAATGATAATGCATCGTCTCATATGGTAGTTTTAACTCTCCAGTTTTTGCCTGGATAAATATAAAAGTAATTTGGCTATTTTTTTAGGCTTAAAGGCAATTTACGGGATAGGTTTTCGTCTGAAAAAGAGATTGCTACACAGTTCACGCTTATTTTGAACGTATTCCGAAAGAAGATTGGTTGGAAGCTTTTAAACAGTGGAAAAAAAATGGTAAAATATATCATTGCTGATGGGAATTACTTTGAGCATATTTAAAATACAATCCTAAAAAATATCAATATTTATTCTTAATGATTTCAGCTTGCCTCTCGTATTACTCCAACTTAGAGAAATATTAAAAATTCCTTGTCTACTTGATACAAGTTTAAACTTTTATTGACTGACTAAAGCGCGATTTTCTGAAATGCTTGTAGTATAACGTAATCTTCCGGATGTTATGACGACACAGTCAGAAATGTAATTTTTAAATGGATGATCGGATTTAGACAATGACTAAGAAGCAGAACAATCGCCATCAAACACGTCCCTTCCAAGCCTAGTTTCGCGTGTACATGTGTGCTGGTGAATTCCCACGTTCTCACGAGTATAACGTAATTTGAAAAGATTTACGGATTACGTTATCTTCCGAATAAATTTCCAGATTCAACTTGCGCCTCGCTTAGGTAATGAGCGCATTTAGAATTCCTTTCAATTTGAGTCGAGCTGTACTAGGTGGGCGTCAAAATAAACCTTGAATTAGAGCTAATATCAGATGGAACACGCTTTAATCTTCTAATTAAAGGGGAAAAGTGCAAACAGCAAACTAATTTTGTTATATAAATGCAGTGTGTGGGTGGATTTGTCCTACTACAATCAATTTGTGTAATTTATCTTGTTATTTCAAAGGTCATCGTTGCATTTCCTCGCGAACGAGTTAATTTCTGATAAGATTTTATATTATCGTTTGATCGTCGTAGTTAATGCTAATATTAGCAACGACGATTTTGTGCTTACACAAGGACAGATTGATATACAGGGTTAGGCAAATGTATGGATCCATTCACTATCTTTGATATGGCTACTTAGATTTTAATAAGACTTTCCACAATTAATTAAATGCAAATCGTGGATTCGATGAGTATATTTACATCAGGACTTCCGATTTAGCCAGAAACGATGTCATCTTTTTTTTTTAATTTTAAATGAAATACCCTGTATATTTTTATGAATTTCAATAGAGCTCGGCAATAATAGGATTTGACACCCTTTTGTTCCTCTCTGTTTCAGTTACCAGTATGTATCATATCAATATATATATATATATATATATATATATATATATATATATATATATATATATCGTAATATAACCCTTGAGGGTTGTAATTTAATAATAATGAAAGTGAATATAACTGATTTTTTTTAATATGTTGGTAAATAAAAGTGTTATCTCAGTATCATAAGATTCTTTACTCTTTTTATTCAAAGATGTCGCTGAGTGCGAACTAAGTTTTATTATAATTAATGTATAAAAATCCGTATTTAAATTCACTTTGTGTTATATCGAGTAAGTAATTTTTCTCTCTAAAGATTATTAGTTCTTTTTAAGTTTAATCCGGCTAACTCAGTGTATAAATTACTTACTTTTAATATAGGAGTCGGTCCCCAGATCTCCATTATTATTACTATAAAAACTTATCAACTTACTTGGACACAACATAAACAAAACTGCTGTGTACTCAACTTAAATACTGGAAATAAAAATGCTATATAAGTGTATAAATAAACAATTTACTGGTGCATTGTTTAAATTTCAAATTTTATAAGAAAAACAGTAATTGGAAGTTATAAATGCTGTGATCACGTGACATAAAACATGCGTTTTACAAAAGTGATTCTCACAGCCGCAATAATTAGTTTATACAAGAAAATAAATGGTCTTATTATACTAAATTAGAATTACGAGAACCGTAAATTAATAGATAGGTGTTACATTAATATGTAATAATGATTTATTAACTTTAAAATATACCTAAACGATATTGTAGGTTAACGCTGATTTTTATTTATTTTACGAAAATTAATTAAAAATACTCATATGAGTATTTTTAATTAATTTTCACAAAATAAACATTCAAAAATCAGCGATTTTTGTAGAAGGGACTCTTGGATAGTCTGGATCAATTGATATGGTCTGCTTTCTGGATCTTAACCTTTTTAGTGGATTTTGGGAAGGTTGAAGTTCGCTGGGTCGGAGCTTGTAATTTAATAACCTTAAAAACTTCGCTCGGCGTTCAATTTATGGTTAAAACGTAGTACTAGAAATTCTGATTCGATTTAATAATAAATTTGAGGTAATTTCTACTTTTTTTTTACTATGTTTTATTAAATATAACAATTGATAAATTATTGGAGTTTTTCTAATTTGATATATTTAAACATTTCATATAAAAGCCGAAAAACTCCAATAATTTATCAATTGTTATATTTAATAAACGGCTAAGAAATGATCTAAACACTCATATAGCTATGGAGTAATAATTAGCATTTCCAACATTCAAATCTGACATCTGCTCTCAAAATACTGACATCTGCTTTCAATAACTTACATCTACTTTAAAAATAGGCATCTGCTTTCTAATCTGTCGTTTGCTTTCATAACTGACACCTGCTTTCAAATCAGACATCTGCTTTCATTAACTGACATTTGCTTTCACTAACTGACATCTGCTATCAAAACTGACATGAACTTTCAAAACTGACTTCTGCTTTCAACTTGACATCTACATTCAATAACTGACATCTGATTCATTAACACTGTTACCTTATAATGCATTTCTAAATAGCTTGAACCTGGGTCTATTGTGGCTTAGTGGTAAAAGCGACAGCCCGGCAAGCTGTAGACTTCGGTTCGAGTCCCAACGTAGACCATATTTTTCAAAAAAAAAAAATTTCGTATGATTTGCTTTGTAATTTGTAGACAGCAATGTTTACATCCCCACTTACTCTGCAATTACATACTTTCTAATTTGATATTTGTAAATATTTCATATAAAAGCCGAAAAACTCCAATAATTTATCAATTGTTATATATATATATATATAAATTCCCTACTATTTGGGTTTTCGGTCTGTTTTAATTAAATCTCAATAGATATTATAAAGAAAACGTATTATAAAGAAAAGTATATAATGTCGATGGGTTATTTGTGAGTTGCGACTGACAATGATGTATGAATTATTTAATAAGACCGCCAACGCCTAACTCTAGCTCTACTCCTGATGAAGTCAAAAAATATATTGACGAAACATTGAGTTTAGAACGATTGAGTTTGAATTAAAACAGACCGATAACCCAAATAGTTAGTACGGTCAAAGAAATTTCTAGAATTATATATATATATATATATATATATATATAAATGTATAAATATGACATTAATATAATGTCATTTATATTTTATATTCCTTGAAAAAGGCATCATTTGCCGAAACATGTAGGATTGTTTTCAAATATACATATTTTGAAGTAAAACCAGACCTTAATCGCCAACGAATTGAATTAACCATAACATACAAAGGTCACGAAATAATTATCTCTATATAATGTGTTCATTTGAAAAGTCAATCTAGTAGCATGTGATTTACTGAGAACATTTTTGAAGTATGTCGTAAATTAAAATTTACTACTTAACCTACGAAGTCGTATATTTTGACAGTTTCATACATACAAATAAATAACAAATAATAGGTATTTATTGAAAACTATAACAAATGTTGAAAATGTTGTCCTTCAAGTTCAATGCACTTTAAAATCCTCCGTTCAAAATTTCTGATGATATTCTGCAACATTACTGGATTGTTATTAATTTCCATGCATTTCTGTTCGATTCTCTCTAGCATATCATTCAAATTCAATATAGGTGTTCGAAATATGTTATTTTTTAATAAGGCCACAAAAAGAAGTCGCAATGTGTTAAATCGCATGAACGTGCAGGCCAGGCAATTTCAGTATTTCGACTAATTATACGCTCATCAAAAAATTCTCTTAAATAATCCAAAGATTCTGCAGCACAGTGACAAGATGCTCCGTCTTGTTGGAAATATGTATTTTGAAGTTCATCATCATGCAACTGATTGACAAATGGTTGTAAAATTTCAGTACGGTACCTTTGAGCAGTTAACGTTCCCTGAAAAAATATTGTTCCAATGATTCGCCTTTGGCTTAACGCTGCCCAAACACCAATTTTCTCTGGATGTAGCGATTCTTCATTAATTACATGTGGATTTTTACTACTTCAAATTCTTGTATTTTGTGAATTTAGGTATCCCGTTTTATAAAACCATGCTTAATCAGTAAAGATGACTCTTTGCGAAAGTTCTCCATTATTGTTAATATTTACAAACCAATTACAAAACTGTAGTCTACGTGGGTAATCAATTTCTAACAATTCTTGTACTGCTGTGACACGGTAGGGATAAAGTTATCTTTTTTTAATAACTTGTGAGTTGTACCAACAGAAAGGTCTATTTGTTGACTCAAATGTCGAACAGATGTTTGTGGTCCATTTTCCATTATTTCTTCAACACGATTGACAAGTTGAGGTGTACGTTTCTTAACTGCTCCGCTGCCTGATTTGCTTAAGAGACTACCAGTTTCAGAAAGAAGTTTTATAGTTCCATCCAAAGTATTCTTAAATTGTATATAATCTATTACATAATGTGGAAACTCAACTTGAAATTCTACCATGCAATCTTGAACTGAATAAACCCATAAACCATCAATTTTATTACCACTTCGAAAATAAGCCTGGACCAAAAAAAGTTTATGTTCTAAAGTGAAAGCCATTTTAGAACTGAGAAGCAATTTACTTAAACCAGAATCGACGCACGATTATTTTATGCACTAACTGATATTTGTGATTGACATTATCAAATGTCATTTGGATTTACGTTTACGGAACAACAAACACATACTAATATATATGCGTCTTATTCTATCAAAATTTCAAAGTAACCTAGATTGACTTTTCAAATGAACACACGTTATATATGTATATATATATATATATATATATATATATATATATATGCGCGAGGACGAATCGCCGGTACGATCTTACTCGAATGATCCTCTCTAACCATAACACATCCACATAGAAAAATCATCTTCTATATATGTAGCAAGTACCCCGTATTTATTACTAATGAATATTCATAGCCTACTCTAATTATTATTATTGTTAAATTTGATATTTTTATGTTCAGTTAAGTAGTTAGCATGGTTTTTGTGTTATCTGAATAGTAAACAATATCATTTCTAAACTGAGTGTATATGATACAAATTCATTGTTCAGTGAAGTTATTAATAAAAGATTAGGATTATCAGGAGAAGATCTAAATGTTTCTCTTAGAGAAATATTATAAAACAACAACACATAAACGCCGTTGTTTTTCTCAACTATTCTTGTAGGTATTTAAAAACATATTCCAAGAAGAAATTATCGATGATAATTTATTAGCAGCTCAACATCGGTATGTTTAAGGAACACACACGGATGGCGCTATCTAACACGGATCTCCGCTATTACCTCATATTTATTGTGTCGACGCATTTTTAATGGTTCTCAGTGACTTGTCTACTAATAGGCCTTGTTACGATACAATAATTTCATCCCATTAAACTAAAAAAATCAATAAAAAGGTGAAGCTCGTACCGTCATCTCGGAAGAATTTTTTTCTTTCATTTTTACTCTTACCTCGCCTAACATGCTTATGCCATTGATTTGTTGGTTTTGGTCCGATAAAACACGCGACATGTTAGGAGGTAATGTTTTAATAAAATTCGAAATTGTCCAATTAGAATTTCTGTTTAGGGGGTCTAAATAACTTTGTTAAACTAATAAGGTAGTATAGTATGGGGAACTGTGACACATATGTAACCAGATTATTTATGAAAAAGTGAAATTACTTGTTTCGGAAAAGAATTCTTATATGACTTTGAAGTATTACTGAAAAATTGCTGTCCACTTTACAACACAAGAATAGAATACAATTGCACAATGAATGCATGAGACTCTTGTAAAAAAAACTAAATTAAGCTTATGAAAGATAGATCATATAATTTTTATCGTATCCTGTATACACAACAATTCACAGAAATAGATGTATTGCTTGCAACAAATTGCAACTATATATTATTTAAATAGACAATATTATTAACTTTCTTTACTGGTAATTATGAACCGACATTAATTTTCTGCAAGAAATAATACCAAGTTATTATGGTCTGCAATAATTACACATATTTGGTAGTGAAAACAATGTATAGACTATTCAATCGTTAACAAGCTGTGATATGACATAGATATGATATTTACTATCCAATATCCCGTAGTTAATATGCCATATTAAGATTGGTTGCTTTAACGAACAGATTGTTGTTATTAATTACAAGACATTTCTATTGCATTCTTATTATGAACTTTAGGTGAAATTTTTAGAAATAATTATTCCTATTTTATAATTTTATAGCAGAAATGCTCTTCAACTTTTGTTTCCCTTAAGTAGAACTGCCAATTTATAACTAAAATAAATTGTTCTAGACTATGAATGACTAATAACGATTACATATGGAGTTATATGTATATACAGGGTGAGTTCTTTTTGAATGTTTAGCATTGGGATCTCAGAAACTACTGGAGATAGAAAAACGCTTAAATGGGGAAAGATGCGCAGTTTTACGAGTTTGATTTAAAACTGCTTTTGTTTCTCCGATAACTTTCATGGCTTATTAGATATTCAAAGAAAACTAAATTTTACGATTTTCTTTAAACATGCTTAGCATCGTTAATAGTAATTTTAGAGAAAAAGTGTTCAGACAAAAGTTTTAGATAATTTTACGCCAAATAAAACTATGTAGCTATTTTTTTTTTTCGTTCACCATTATCGAGTTATGACACAAACTTGTGTTTTTTTAAACTTGTCAGTAAGTTGATTGAAATTCATGATTTATTTCAAAACTGTCAAAATATGCTTGCTTGGTACAGAAAAGTCAAAGATGACAGTTACATGTGCGTAATGCGTTATTTTTCCATCGCACACTAGTGACTCAGAGCATATACGGACAGTGTTTTAATAATTTTTTTCTTCTAAATTTAATAAAAATTGATGTATTGCGCATTAATGGATTCAGGAAAAAAAATCTCTATTCAATTATGCAAAAAAATATATATCGTGCAATTTAAAAAAAAAAATTGACAATCGCTAGGAATTGAAGATGGCGCTGGAAAAAAGTAAATATAGCCTCAAACATACTACTCATCAAACCATTTCATTTGGTATCTATTTGATGAAAATCGAAATATAAATAACAGAGTTACAGCTTGGGGCGTTTTTTGTGTGACAGCCTGTATATACAGGGTGGGGCACAGGAACCGGATGTTTTTAGAATGCATAATATTCGACCATTAGAAAAGGAAAGGGCATTTGACAGGTGGGGATACCTTCCCTGACTCAAAGTATTTTACTGTCAGTTACTGTCATGGAGCCGTGGACGCTAGAACAGCGCATATTTGCATATGATTCTTTCGTTAGAAGTGGTGAATCAGTGACTACGGTTCAATGTGAATTTCGTCGGAGATTCAATATTAATCGAAATGACTCTGTCCCCACGCGTAACACAATCCTACGTTGGGTTCATAATCTTCGAACACGAGGCTCAATACTCAAAATAAAACCGCTCGGATCCAAACGTACAGTGCGCACTCCAGAGAACGTTGAAAGGGTTAGGCAAGCGATACTGCGAAGCCCACGCTACTCTGCTCGGGCTCATTCGGCCGGACCGCGAATCAGTAATCGTACTGTAAGAAGGATTTTACATGGTGAATTACATTTGCATCCATACAAAATAGCGGTTGTGCAGGAATTGAATGAAAAGGATTACCAGCAACGAGTGAATTTTGCCCAACAAATGCTTACACTTTATGAACAGAACGAAAACATGTTGGTGGTAATGAGTGATGAAGCCCATTTCCACCTTAATGGGGCTGTCAATAGACAAAATTGTCGGTATTGGGCTGCCGAAAATCCTCAAGAGCTGCATCAAAAACCGCTGCACAGTCCTAAGGTTACAATTTGGTGCGCAGTGGGGAGGTTTGGCGTTATCGGTCCCTATTTTTTTGAACAAAACGATGTTACCGTTACATCAATATGGTGAACACCTATTTTATCCCTGAATTGCAAAGAAGAGGTTTGGATCCTCTACAATTATGGTTTCAGCAAGATGGAGCCACGGCACACACCGCCAGAGCGTGTATTGCTCTTCTTCGTACTCTGTTTCCTAATCATCTCATATCGAGACTTGGTGATGTTTTATGGCCTCCTCAATCACCCGACTTGTCCACATGTGATTTCTTTCTATGGGAGTTCCTCAAGTCTCGTGTTTACGAGGGTAGACCTCGTACGTTACAAGAACTGAAGGAAGCGATACGTCAACAAGTTAATCTAATTCCTAGAAACTTGCTGGAAAGAGTGGAAGTCAATTTTCGTGAACGACTACAACATTGCGTAAACGAAAACGGACATCACATGCCTGAAGTAATTTTCCGCACATTATGAAATGCTAAATTCTTGCGTATGTAATCCTACCAATAAATTTCTTTTAAAGCAAAATCTGACGATTTTATTGTTATTTCAAAAACATCCGATTGCCGTGCCCCACCCTATATATATAGGGGGTCTACCCTCGTAAACACGAGACTTGAGGAACTCCCATAGAAAGAAATCACATGTGGACAAGTCGGGTGATTGAGGAGGCCATAAAACATCACCAAGTCTCGATATGAGATGATTAGGAAACAGAGTATATATATATATATATATATATATATATATATATATATTCGATTAATTTTTCGTATTAAAAAAAAAAAAATTGGAATTCATTAAAGGTCGCTAAACCAAGAAAAAGTCTATTATTTTAATATATATATATATATATATATATATATATAAATATAATAACTTCGTGACCTTGGTATGATATGGTAAAATTTTTTTATAATATATCACGGTCGATAATTTCGTTTCAATTATATATATATATATATATATATATATATATATATATATATATATATGGTAAACCTAATCAGTAGGCGATTAAAGGTCTGTATATTACTTCAAAATATATGTATTTAAAAAACTCTACATGTTTCGGCAGTACGCCTTTATCAAGAGAATACAAAATATAAATGACAAAATATAAATAATTTATGTTCTGTCATTTATATTTTGTATTCTCTTGATAAAGGCGTATTGCCGAAACATGTAGAGTTTTTTAAATACATATATTTTGAAGTAATACACAGACCTTTAATCGCCTACTGATTAGGTTTACCATATATATATATATATATATATATATATATATATATATATATATAATTGAAACGAAATTATCGACCGTGATATATTATAAAAAAATTAATTTAAATTCGGGTAAGCGGTCTGTCAATAAAAAAAAACTCCTTTATTATATAACCCTATATTTCGCAACAGAATTTGTTGCTTCATCTGGGGAAAAAATGTAGAGTTGAAAAATAATAAAATTGACGTACAGGTTATTTAATAAAGGAGTTTTTTTTTTATTGACAGACCGCTTACCAGAATTTAAATTAATTTTTATATATACTCATACATATATATATATATATATATATATATATATATATATATTTAGTGTTTATAAGAATTTTATTTTTCTTATTTATTTTATTGGCCGTGTCTTAATATTAAAAATAATAGATTTTTTATTGGTTTTAGCGACCTTTTATTGAATTTTGATGTTTTTACGACCCCACAACAAAATATCAAAAAATAAACAACACACTAATTAAAAAATGGGAAAACAAACAGATCATCTCACCAAAAACAGCAAACAAATTAAAAATACATAATGCACAACCACCCAAAATATATGGCTTACCAAAATTACATAAAAAGAACATCCCATTAAGATCAATCGTATCATGCATACAAAGCCCGTTTTATGAACTATCAAAATATTTAACAAAAACACTAACAAATGTCATAGATCAAAACCAATATTATATTAAAAATACTTTTGAATTCAAAAAACATATCGATACAATAAAAACGAAAAACAACGAAAAACTAGTTTCCCTAGACGTAGAATCAATGTACACCAATATACCTTTAACACTGGCCAAAAAAGTAATCACAGAAAAATGGAACTCCAAAAATTTCACAGACTTACCATTAATAGATTTCCTAGAAGCAATAGAACTAACTCTAACTTCCACATATTTTCAATTCGACAACAAATTTTTCAAACAAATTGAAGGACTAGCAATGGGAGCACCTATATCCAGCGTAGTAGCCCAATTAGTACTAGAGCACATCGAAGAAAATGTTATAAAATCCCTGAAAACAAAACCAACCTTTTTCAAAAGATATGTCGATGATTGCATAATGTTACTACCAGAAAATGAAATAAACAATGTACTAAATAGTTTCAACAATTTCCACCCAAATTTAAATTTTACCATTGAAATAGAAAAAAATAACTCCATAAACTACCTAGACCTAACACTGATAAAAACAAACAAAAACATACAAACAAAATGGTACACTAAACCAACCGCATCCGGCAGATATGTAAACATTTTTTCTAACCAACCCCTAGCCCACAAAAAAAATGTAGTAACAGCGTTAGTAGACAGAGCCTTAAATCTCACTAATCCAATTTTCAGACCAACAGTACTAAATAAAGTAAAAACAATACTAACAGAAAACAATTATCCACCACAATTCATACAAAAAATTATAAAACATAGACTCAATAAAATTTATAACATAACAAACAACCAAAACAATAACAAAAAAACCAATGAATTAACATATATCCCCACACCCTATATAACTGGATTATCCGAAAAATTAGACAATATATTTAAACCATTTAATTTTAAAATAGCACACCAAAGCGGTAAAAACCTAAAATTCCTACACACCAAACTTAAAGACCCAACACCTACACTAAAACAATCACACACAATATACAACATACCCTGCAAAGACTGTGACAAAATATACATCGGCCAAACAAAACAGTTACTACAAGAAAGATTGAAAGGTCACAAATACGCAAAAAATCCACAGTCAATTCTTTGTGTAAAGTATAATTTATTGTGGAAATTCAATTATCTTTTAAAAACGATCTCTTAAGAACTCTGAGAACTTTAATTAATTTATGTCAGTTTTGACCACCAAGATAGAGTTACGTTAATTTATAATATTTTTGGCACTGCAACGTGGTACAATTTCAGTTTATAACAGTATATAAGTAAAATTCAATGGACTCGTACACAACATCGATTTGATTAAATTAATTTGTGCAAAATTGATATTGTATACACATAATAATTAATGCAACAATGTATATTAATACATGCGACAACATGTCATTATCTTTATAGAGGTACAGATAAACGACTTATTAACACAGATGCGAGTGTCACATGAGGCAAACCTGTATGTCAATTTACCAACGATTATGTTCAACCATCAACTAATAATTAAATTAATTGGCGTGGGCCGGACATGCTTCTGTAATGTTATCTTCAATCATGTGTACTGTACATGTGTGTACGTACACAAACGGGCTTAACGCTATGTGTATGTGTCTGTGTGTATGTTCACTAAATAACTAAAATGAATTCGTGCTCCTAAGTAGTGGGATCTCGTTTCTTTCCTCTATACGTGTAGTAATTAATTCTGAGTTAATTAATTACATTCTGAAATCTAAACTACCAACATATATATACACACGTCATACTTACGTCAGATTATGTTAGAGTTATTTATGTGAGCCATAACTGTACCACTGGGAGATTATAACAAGAAAAAGTTTGTCTTAGCGTTCTGTCAGAAAAGAGAAAGACAAAAGGCTCTATCGAAATCTTTATAACTGTGTCTAACATAAACATGTGTGTTTATACATATCTTGCATGGTCTACTTATAAATTTAATATGCACACAAGTGAAAACAGATAATTAACTGACCGAGTATTTCCTAAAAAGACATCACTTCATACCTTTTTTTTAAGGAAGACTTATTATACAAATTAGTAATAAGAAACAACATAAACAACAAATACAATCATACAAAAAAAATCTAGTACATATTTACTTTCTGGAATATATGTAAGTACTGTAAAGATCTATCAATAGCCCGGTAGATACACAACCAGATGACATTAAAGTAAGAATTTATGGATCATCGCTTTTTTCGTACATACAATGAACACCGTTACCGCTTGTAATAAGCATCGTAATATGTGATTTATAATTCGTATGCCGAATAATAGAGAAAATATAACAGTGTCTATGTATTTCAATGGGGCATCTTCCTGCGGCACCTTTCAGCTCGGTATGTACATTTTTTTCATTTATTTTTATAATAAAACCTTTTGAAATTATGCTAGTCTGTTCCTTGATTGACAAAGTATATAAATCGCAGAACTATGCCAAAATACGCAAGTAAATGTCAAGACAAATGTCTTGGATCGTCAAATACATGCTCATCTTCAATAATTCCTGAAATACTATCCTGAAAAGCTATAGTTTCTTTCAACAGGGACTGCTTTCAGATAATTGTACAGTCCAAAAGTAATTGAAAAAAAAACAATTTTATTGTCCTTGTGCGGCACTTTTATTATTTTTTTCAACTCTACATTGTTATCTCCGGAAGAAGCAACAAAGTTGTTGCGAAATATAGGGATAACTAATAAATGATTTTTTTAATTGACAGACCGCTTGCCGGCTTTTAATTTATTTTATTCAATATATTACGGTAGATAGTTTCGTTTAAATTATATATATATATATATATATATATATATATATATATATATATATATATAAACGACAACAAAAGAATCATAAAGATAATCTATGTAGCACTGTGCATATATATTGGTTTGGCAACATTAATTTGTAGATTAATCAAAAGGAAATTACGGCGCAAATTTTTGAAAACCTAATAGAATTAGTAATATAGGAAAGAATATTAATTTGGATGGTAGAAGGGACAAAACTAAAAATATGAACATGGTAGATGCAGATGCAGTGAAAGACGTGGTAAAAAAAGACTTAATAAAGAACGAAGAAATCGGGAAAAGATATTTTGTACTAAATTGATATTGGAAATAAAAGTAGACAATAAGTTTTCCCTTATGACTTTGACCCATGCGAAGTTCGTCTGTATTAGCAACTGTCTCGTTATTTTATAGACAGACCTCGTATGTTACATAAAAAATTAATATTGAAATTGTTATAATTTATAAACATAGGACTTTCCAAAAGGTTTTTTTCCCAGTAATGTCTAAATAAACACAAGAAATTCCACTATTACTGAAAGAAAGTATAATTCAAATTATTATTCAACTCCCGTATTTATTCATGAATGAACTAATTCGTCTTAATGCAATTGATCAAATTATTCAATTCGCTAAGGCCATTATTAAGACTACCATCAACAAATACGGAATATATTCGCTCTTGATATCAGTCTATTTAGAGATGCATCGTGATCTTACATTTGGGACAGATTTTTCACACGATTCGTAATTTTGCACTATCACGCCGAGTACCGGGAAATAACATAATTTGATTGCTAAAGTGGGTCAGACTGGCTTTTTATTCGTATGCACGAAGCAACAGGAAGAAGAAGGTTCAAGTTTACAATAACGTATAAGGATGGAGTGTCATTGTTAACGACACGAAAGGCAAAAGAAATTAAGTACGATTAGATTTTAATAAAATCAAAAAATTGTGCACATTCTTATACTAAAGAAGACACTATGAAAAATTTAAATGCATATATGAAATGTATATAATATATATATATATATATATATATATATATATATATATATATATATATATATATATGTGTGTTTAGATAATTTCTTAGCCGTTTATTAAATATAACAATTGATAAATTATTGGAGTTTTTCGGCTTTTACATGAAATATTTACAAATATCAAGTTAGTATGTATGTAATTGCAAAGTAAGGGGGATGTAAACATTGCTGTCTACAAATTACAAAGCAAATCATACGAAATTTTTAATTGAAAAATATTGTCTATGTTGGGACTCGAACCCAAGTCTACAGTTTGCCGGACTGTCGGTTTTACCACTCACCCACAATAGACCTAGGTTCAAGCTATTTAGAAATGCATTATAAAGTAACACTGTTAATGAATCAGATGTCAGTTATTGAATGTAGATGTCGCCTCACGCCTCACGCCTCACGTGTCTCCCGTGAGGCGATTCTCAAAAATGTAAGGACCAATTAAAAAACCATCGATCATACCACACCACACGTTTACCGAAAATTTATGTTGAAAGTTACTTTCGACTGTTGCGTGTGAATTTTCGTCTGACCATACATGCTGGTTATGACAATTATTAATACCGTCACGGGTGAATGTCGCTTCATCCGTAAACAGTATACGCGATACAAAACGAGGATTTTCATTTATCCATCGACAAAATTCCATACGTCTACGATTATCATCTCGTTGTAGGTGCTGTACTCTTTGTACACGGTACAGACGTAAGCCATGCTCGTGGAGTGTTTTTATCACCCTTGTTTGTGGAATGCCCTTTTGAATACTAATTCTCCGTGAGCTGGTAGTTGCGTCTTCTTCTACTACATTCAGAATATCTTCTACTTCTTGTAATTGTTGTCGACTGCCTCGTCCAGATATTATGTTTACACTGGGAAGCTTTCCGGTCGCGCACAATGTGTTGAATACACTAATAAATACAGTTTTATTAGGATGGCTGTGATGTGGAAACCGTTGACGATATTCATTAGCAGCAGCTGTAGCATTCCCATCACAAAATCCATAAACAAACACCATATTAGCATATTCTAAATTAGAATAAGTGTGTGGCATTTTAGTTTGTTACACTATAGTCGTACAAACGTCAAGTCAATGTCACAATACCCGAACACAATGTTATAATTTACTCCAAGGTATAGGGAACATTTTTTATGATGGCAGCGCCCTCACTATATCAACGATGAACTAGAGGCAGTGACATTAGACGCATTAGGCATACAAACCACTCTACACTATTTTTCGACTGCTTTCAATGTCACTACCGCTAGTTCGGAAAACCACGAACAGGTAGCGCTTCAGCTAGGAAGACTTCCCTATAATGAATTGCTACTGGAGTTTCACTGTTTTTACGAATACATACATAAATATGGTATACTAAATCTACATTCTTAATTACGTTATAACTCGAAAACAAATAAAAATCGGATAACATTTGAGTTTTTTTACATTACTTTCACCAGTAGAATACACTCCTTGAGTTTGGTCGATTCCTCACGACTCACCCTGTATATATATATATATATATATATATATATATATATATATATATATATATTGTACCGTGCCTTTAAAGAATTGCCTCAAAGTTGGCCATAAAATTTTTAAGTATGTCTTAATTTAATTACAAAATTTTACTGTTGTCAAAGTAGATGTCACTTTTATTTATAACGAGCGATTAAAATAATTTGTAATCGAGTCATTCATGTATCCGAAATCGTAAGTCATTACTTGAACTGCACTTACATTACAATCGCCAAGTATTGTTATTCTACTGACATTTTTCTTGACGTTTGTAATGTAAGTGCAGTACAAGTGACGACCTACGATTTCGGATTTATAAATGACTGGATTACAAATTATCTTGATCGATCGTTATGTGTAATATATTAGCAAAGAATAATCTAAATTAAAATTTAAGATTAATTCCTAAATTTTTGTGGATATTTGAATTGAAGTACTGATTTGAAGGCGTCCAATTAAATTTTATGAAGTTATACAGGCCTATAGGCAACTTTCAAATCCATACTGCTAAATAGGTTATATAAAATATAATGAATGTTTAAGAAAATATTATTAATCTAACCACCATTTCCTTGTTTAAAATAGTAGATATTTCTCACCATTTTAAACAGAAATAAGAAAAACACCCTAACCACAATATACATCAATAAATACTATATACGTATTTCGGCAACTAAGTTGCCAGTGGGATAACACTGTGTTGTCCCACTGGCGATTTGGTGAAGAGCATATCTTCTAAGGTTTACCTTAGCCAAAAACGCTACGTTTAACATTTTTTTCAGTTTTAGGTTTTTCTACTGAAGATGGAAACTTAGTTGCCGAAATACGTATATAGTATTTATTGATGTATATTGTGGTTAGGGTGTTTTTCTTATTTCTGTTTCAGATTTCATGCCACAGTCTCCACCAATTTCGGATCACCATTTTAAGGTGAATTATTAAACATTTTGCAGATGTACAGTTTAGTTGTATAATAATAAGTTTCGTAAAGGGAAATAAAACAATGCTTTTTTAGTACAGATTTATTCATAAAAAATGTTGGCAATGATTATCTTATACATTGAGATATTTTCTGACTAGAGTCAAGTACTATTAAACACATTTTTTAAAATTTATGGATTATTATTAATATCATTAAATTGTTCAATAATTCTTAATAATGTCAGTAATTGGGCATATTTCTACTTATTATTCGGCCATTAAAGTACTGCGAAAATCTGTCAAGCGTTTTGCGTAACAATGAGGTGATGCACCATCTTATTGGAAATCTCCTAATTACAGTTTGTCATCATGCATGTCATTCATAAATGGCTCCAAAATTTCTTCAAGATACCTTTCCGCATTAATATTTCCTAAAATAAAATTTATTGTTTTCTAATAATATTTAATGTTGATTTTGATTAAAAAAAAATATGGGACTGATTGACCGTCTTCTTGACATACATAGTTGGTCAAGCTTCAACTTTTTTCGGATGTAATGATAATAAAGGCATGAGAATTTTCAACAGACCACATATGCATGTTTTGGAAACAGGAAGCCACGATTCATCTGAGAAAAATGTTCTGAGTAAAATATCATCGTTGTCCAAAGTTGTAATGAACCATTTACAATAATGGAGCATTTAAGATTAATCAATTAGAGCTTCGGATGTTATTTTATACGAGCATAGATGCAGATCTTTTTTCATAACTGCAAAACTTCCAATAGAAAATTGTTTTCGGTTAACTTCAATATCAATTACTTGTATATTTTCAAGTTCCGCTGCGCAGTTTCTAGGTTATTCACTGCCTTCTTTTTTGCTAACATTCTCCCTGTCTCAAGAAACAAAATCACATAAAAATTTAGAATTTTACGAAACTTATCGTATTCATCGGCAACTTCTGCGTATTTCATTCGAAATTCATCCAAATATTCATAAATTAAATACGACCGAATTCCATCAACTTTCTGATCAATAATAAAATTTTTACGTTCTTGAGAAAATTGCATTGTTAGCGACAAATATTTGCATAACTTTCAACTCAACTTTCAATTAATATTTGAGGTAAATAACTTCGTTTATTTACCTCGCATGGTCCCAGAACTTCATAAAACTAGCTTTGAGCATTTAAATGGCCTTGAATGAATACTAACAGAGTCTTATTTCTCATGCTAATTCACACCTCAAATCATAAATCCTCTAATACGTACCGTCTCATGTTTTACGGAAAAATTTGAAAAAGACTGCTTTTCTCCTCTTTGATGTTAAATTCATCTACGACCAACATTACACAAGTTTAATCTGAGACTAAGATGCCGAGTGATAGGCGGTAGTAGTCTTGGACGATAGGAAATCAACCCGAACAAACCAATACAGCGATATATGGAACGCACTGTTACTTTATGGGCTACTTCTGTTAAAAAAAACAACACATTTTCCACAGATCTTAAGGTGAAACATAAAAAGAAACAAGAAAAATTCCTAACCACGATATAAATCAATAAACTCTAAACATGTATTTCGGCAACTAAGTTGCCATTTTCAGTAGAACAATCTGAAAAGGAAAAATACTGTTAAACGCAGTATCTTTGGCTAAGGTACAACTTTTGAAGATATGCTCTTGGCGAAGTCACCAGTGGGATAACACTGTGTTTTTCCACTGGTATCCCACTGTGTTATCGCCCAGTTCTGATGGCACCTTAGTTACCGAAATGCGTATTTAGAGTTTATTGATATTGTTGTTAGGGATTTTTCATGTTTCTTTCTGTTTCAGATATCAAGTCAGTCTCCACCAATTCGAAAAACCTTAAGGTACTAGGTACTAGGATATCAAGTCAGCCTCCACCAATTCGAAAAACCTTAAGGTACTATGCCAATCCATAAGGGCAAGCAGTTCCCATTCCGTGATCACCTACCTTCATGACACCAATTTCTTCCTACAATGAATATCTGTAGCAACATTTTTTTTGCATCCGCCTAGCTATTTCACGAAATGAAATATGTCGTCCCCAATGATAGTACTACTTTCAAAATCGCTTAGTTCGCGAAAATTTGGTTGTGTTCGAAGTCTTGGCATTTTAAGATACTAATTCACAACTATAGATTGTTACAATCGAATAACCGAACTGAACTGGCCCAAAAAGACAAAAGAAAAACAATTTTTTTGTTAACCTCGGCAAAAAAATAACACAAAGATTTATTGGTTTCTTAGGATTTTTTTAAAATTTGGAACCCCCTTACCATATTCTGTAATATACAGTGTGATCATAAAGTTTGGAACCAAGCTTATAACCGCATTATTTTACATTTTTTGGAAAAACGCTCGGACAGGTAAATTTTCTTTTTTAAAACGCCATCTTTTGACATACAATTTTTTTCTATGACGTCATTGGTTTTCGAGTGATGACGTTATCAACACTTTCTTTAAATGGCAACCATATTATTTTTTTCTCGTTTTTGGTAGATCTTTATATCCACCAAATAGTGATATAAAACAATTGGTATGTTGCATCACAATTTTTTTGAAAATATGATATAAATTTAGAAAAAAATACGAAAATTTTATTTTTGTACAAAATTAAAATTAAATAAAAAAAAATCTGAACTTAAATTTATTGTAACAGTTAACGTAAATTTTCAAAATGGACCCCACCAACCAACTGACACTGTCCCAGCCGAGTGTAAATACTTCGTATACTCGCCTCAATTATGCCTGGGGATATTTGTGTAAGTTCTACCCGAATTCGTTCTTTTAAATCTTCTAAATTGTTTGGTTTGTTAAAATACACTTTCGATTTCAAATAACCCCACAAAAAAAAGTCTAACGGAGTCAGGTCAGGAGAACGAGGTGGCCATTCTATGGCGCCACTCCGTGCAATCCATTTATTGGGAAATATTTCGTCAAGATAGTGGCGAACCTCTACACCATAATGGGGAGGCGCCTCATCTTGTTGAAACCAAATATTTGGATGGGGTACATCACCATCCTCGTGATTTGGGAAAATAACAGCGAGCGCTGGATGTCAAATGTCAAAAGATGGCGTTTTAAAAAAGAAAATTTACCTGTCCGAGCGTTTTTCCTAAAAATGTAAAATAATGCGGTTATAAGCTTGGTTCCAAACTTTATGACCACACTGTATATTAAAATGGTAAGCGTTTTTATCAAATTTTTGTGGCAAATCAATTGCATTTTTGCGCCCATTTTTGTGCCAAATTTGCCAACTACGGACACAATATTAATATCTGTATCTTAATGCAATTTAAGACTTCCCGAAGATTCGAACTTCAGTCACTCGATAGCTTAATGGTAAAAGCGTGGTCCGGCAAACCAATGGACGTAGATTCGATTCCTACATAAGGGCGAATTTTTTTCAGTAAAAAATTCGAATAATTAGCGTCGTATATGTACAAAGCATTTATTTATTTATTTCATAACAGTAAACATTTGTACAAAGTTCGACTTAAAAATAAATATTACGTCTACAGGGTGACTCGCTAATTTTTGACACGTAATTTTCTAGGCAAAAAGTAACTTTAAATAATTTTTAGGTGCAATTCAATAAATATAGTTCCTAGTGTGTTAGAAATTGACCAAAATAACTGAAAATGTACAAAATTTTCTAAAGTTGAAACACAGTGACGTCTTGGCATATTAAGAATAAGTTACGCCCTAAAATACTCCCATTAATTCTTACTTGTTTGAAATGGAGTTGTTTTATACGTTTAAGCAGTACCTTTTGATAAAATAAACGTTTTAAAGTTTGATGAAGAAATAAAAAACGACAAAATAGCTGATAAACGATGCGGGATCCTCATCCACCTGTGTATGTCTTTTGTCCACTTTCGTTAATCCTCCGTTGACCCAATTTATACGGCCACGAAAGTGGTCGGCAGATGGCGATGACCAAGCAATTGCATCGTTATTAGTCGCGTTAATATCCACAATGTAAGACGTGGATTTAAAACCTTTATTATATCGAAACGACTTGCATGTGCATACAACTTTATTAGCAGTTCTTAACAGAGTGGATGCGTTTGTTAACGTCAGGGAAACGTCCGAACTTTAAATTAGGTGCACAATAAATAACGAATGCTTTTCCTCGCAATGAATTCATAATGCAAAAGAATGGAACGCGCTAACGTGGATACGTCGGATGTCTTGAATGGGGAATGCAGTTTAGATTAAATTCTCTTTCTCCCATGGTGTTTGTATTGGTGAGATTGCCTTTTCGAACGATTGCTGCTGTCAATTTCAATTATCGTCAGATGCTAGTCTCTAATGCAATAAATTTCCATTTGCACAAATTCGAACAACTGTTGAACATATTAATCATCATAAAAGAGCAATAGATGTCACACTGGACAAATATTAAACATAGATGCAATGACGCCTTCAACCTACTTACAATGTGTTTCCTTGTGACGAAAGAAGCTATTTCTGTACATAGTATTGTGTGAAATATCACAATTATAAATAATTATGTAATTCGAATCGATAGATTTTTCAATTATTTCTCAATCTAAATTGAATTTACTGTAGATATAAATAAAGACATTAACGTTCGTGAGATTTGAAATATTTCAGACTATAAACTAAACAATATTAAGACTTAGGCCCGTTTTCATCACCTCTAGATACCTAGCGCATCTTCTAAGTAACACATGAATGAGTTTCATTTTTCGATAGCCTTTATCTAACAGATAAACTTGTCTATAGGTTAAAGTTAAAGACAACTATACAAACTTTATTACACAAAATGCCCATTTTAAATCAAAATAATGTCATTTATAAAATACCTTTTCAAGAGTATGGGAGAGATTGTTACATAGGGCAAACGCCGCAACTACTAAAACAACGGATTAGTCAACATAAGAGTGATTGCAGAATTGGAAAGAAATCTTGTGCTTTGTTCTTTCATTTTAATAATCATAATCACAATTTTCATTATGATAATGTTCAAATTTTGGAAAGCAAAATCATTGTAAAAACAGACTAGTACTTGAAATGATACACATTCAGAAAGAAAAAATCACGTTGAATTTTAAAACGGACATCAATAGTTTAAGTGTAATTTATTCAAATTTATTAAACAGAGAATAAATAGTAACTTTTAATATTTTTAATGTCGTGTGTATAACATTGTAACCAGGGAATTTATTTTAGTTACAATAACATAATGTATATAGACCTTTTTTTTCTTACCACCCCATTTTTTACAACAAAGGACCCAACTACATTGGGTCCTTTTTTACAAGGACCCAACGTAGAAATTAGGATAGATTTGTTTTCACATACATATTATGCAGACATGCGGGTGAAAAAGGTCAAGTTGAAATTGTACAGTTTTAGTTGTTGTTTAAAAATGTAATGTTCATGTGTTATTTGTAAGTTGCTAGTGTCGATCATGTGTAAATGAATTAATAAGACTGCCAACTCTTAACTCTACCTATAAGTTTTCTTTTTTGAATATATTAGTATAAGAGTAAAGTGTATATTGCAATTTTAAAGCTTCTTCTGATGAAGTCATTAATATATTGACGAAATATTGAGAAAGATTATTTTACTTTTAATGTAAACAGCCCGATAACCCAAATATTAGTGAACTTATATATATATATATATATATATATATATATATATATATATATACCTATATATATATATATAAATATATATAGTTATTTCTTTCTTTTCTTGACCTTTGTATATTATAGGAGATTTTCTTTATTCGGTGATTTAAGGTCTATTTTAATTAAATATTTATTTATTTAACTAATTCCACTCTTACATGTTTCGGCGAATTACTGCCTTTATCAAAGAGTTTCTTAAAAATGTCAATATACAATTATAAAACTATAAAAAATTAATGTCATATTTATATATAAATATGACAGTAATATACTGTCTTTTTTTATAATTTTATAATTGTATATTTACATTTCTGAGAAACTCTGTAATTCGGCGATTGAAGGCCTGCTTATTGCTTATGTTAATGTGGAATTAAGGAAAGTGCTTGTATTTTGCTGATGATAAAATTCATATACATAGATAGATTTTAAGTTCATTGACCTTAATCTTCCAGTGTTTAGTTCAATTAACCATTGCTTCACTTGCTCTTTGAAATGTTCTAGTGAAATCTTCTTGATCTATATCAACTCCAAGAAGAGTAGTGAAATCTGCGAATGTAGCTATATCTTCTAAACTTGGCATATCGCTCTTATATAATAAGTAAACAATGAATTTAAGGTTGGTAACAGTATCAGAAGTAATTTTAGAAAATTACCACAAGAAATTGCTTATCATTAAATTCACGACAATTAAACAGCGTAATATTTATTTAATTTCTTATTTTTGTTAAACTAGCGAACTTTAATAATAGATAAAATGCACATGTTACAACATTAGCATCAATAAATCGCTATAGTTAGATCCAACATTAAGCGAACACCCCCCGTATATTCCAATGAGATTATATTCTGTCATGCTGTAGATATTTCGCATAGCTATACATATATTACAAAGATTTTTATACAATTTTCTGGAATTATTACTACCAGTACGGGTACCAGATATTCAGCAATTATGAATACCTCGGTTACTCATTACATAAACTATTAGATTCAGATTTAATTTATTAGGTTCGCCTTAACATTCTCGAAGAAGATGTATCCCAGATATAGATTCCGTGTTCAAAAATTAACAAACGTAAATCGCTTATTAGATAACGGCTCCATCTCTTAACATTTCAGGACACCAATTAAGCCCCCGTAAAAATCCGAAATACGTACTTTAATTCGTGTCCTTAAAAGTTAATGACGCAGTAAATTGCTTGTATTCGAATCATTAATTATAAAATTGTATAATGACATCATGTTGTGACAGGATCATCCTATGTAATTGCCATAATCTAGCCATCTTAACAATGCAACGTTAAAAATGTTAAGAGGACATGTGTACGTGTAGTAAGCACCTGCCATGCTGTTGAAAGGGCGCAAAGTCAAATCGTTGTCAATAGTATTTACCACATTACCTTCTTCTGTCTGGTGCTGTGACGAAAGTATTACTCATAAACGACAATGAAGTCTTAAATAGTACTTATTCATTTTTAATAATCAGAGACAGTTTGCAGATAATAAATTGATTGTTGTGTAACTAAAAAATACATGCATATTGAAGCATTGGCATCAAATAATACTCTCTAAGTAGTGTATATACAGGTAATATTAAATTTACACGTACATTATTGTAATACAGACTGTTCTTTACGTAACATAAGATTAAGGCAGATACGAGGACGACACTCAAATTTTTTACAAAATCAATCAGGTTAGGTAAAGAATATAATTTTATAATCCGTGTCTCCATTTTCGTATTTCGTTTTTTTTACTGCTTAATTTCCGTCTACAGGATTTTTGTAATGAGCTTTATCTGCGGATATCTGCTACGTTTCGCTGCTTGAGTTGTTGCAACACTTCGAAAGTGGAGAGATCGTCTGGGATCTAATACAAACCTCGTGTACCGGATCCGACTCCATTTGCAGCGGGATACCCCTGCGCATCAAGAAAGCAATTTTAGATTTAAGCAGATTTGCAGTTTAATTACTTCGATACGAATGTTTTGTTAACCCTAGAAGGTATACCAAAATAACACACTTGAAAACGTATACTTGGGGTCACCAGTTACCCCAGAAATTAATTTTGGAAAAATAAAAGAAAATTTTTTGAAAACGTTTATTTAGTGAAGCCAATAGCAACTTTAAGTATTTCTCTTACAGTTTAGACAAATATCAGTACGGTGTTCGTTACATACATTGTTGGAACACATATAACATACAACTCTGCATTTTCGATCACGTGAACGAGGACATACATAACATCTTGACGATTTGAGTTTTTTGGCCCTGGACCAAGCTGTTCCTCTTCTGGAATATGTGTTAGTCCCAGTACTTCTCGTATTTCACTTTGCAGTTTACCGGATATCTTTTTGGAGAACCTACTTTCCATCCAAGGTTTAGCTAGTTGCAGTCCGAGTGATTGCAAAAATTTATTTCGGGTAACTTTGCTAGCGTTACCCGACACATTATATAACACAAAGGCATTTATCCCGGCTTGATCAAGCATCCCATAGAAATATCTAAGTGGCCACCTTCTTGTTTTCCTGGATATGGTGTAGTTGTGAGCCATCTGATCGAATGTATCCACTCCACCTTTGGTGGAGTTGTAAAAAATCAATAATTTCTGGTTTCTTCGAAACCTCGTTAACATTCTTGTCAGCGTGCATGGTCGAGATTAGTGTGACAGATTTATTTCTCTTTGGTGTAAACGAAACCAACGTCAAATTGTCTGAGAAAGCAAATTCGGAAGTTAGTACGGGTTTGTTTTTAGAAGGTAAAAAAGAAGGTGGTATTTCTCTTTTATTATGTCTTATTGTTCCCACGATTGTTAGACCTTTGTTGCTAAGCATTTCTTTGGCTAATGGAACAGACGTAAACCGGTTATCCATTGTAATGTTTCTATTTGTTCCATGAATAGATTTAGATAACTCTTTCACTAAATACATTGGAACAGATTCGTTGGTTGGATTGGTGTTTTTTCCAATGTATGGAATAGCACTTATCATGTAATATGTACGCGAATCACACATACATACAACCTTAATTCCGTATTTGTCAGGTTTAGATCCTATATATACACGAAACGGGCATTTGCCCCTAAAACCAAGTAGCTGCTCATCTATAGTCACGTAGCAGTGAGGAGAGTAACTCTTTGTACAATTTTCTATAAAATCCTCCCATATTTGCCTTTTCGGTGAAAATTTGTCTTCACGATTTCTTTTTTCTTTATCGTCAAATCTTAGACAATTCAATATGAATTTGAAACGTATTGCAGGCATAATGCATCTATATATTAGAGGTCCTTGTGAAGAAAACATTTGTTCTACAGATAGATGTGCATCTTTTCGAGCACCAGCTATGTACAAAAGGCCTAATAGGGATAGATTTCTACATTATCTCTAGGATGTACGTATTTCGTACCTGGCTGGTATTTGACACCTTGTCTTTCTATTTCTTCATTTGTATGAGTTATAATTTCATTTAAAATTGCAGGAGTGAATAAAATGGCCAAGAATCTATTTCTGTGGCAATTATTCCAGGTACCTTTACCACGATGTTTCTTGAAGGCGTTCTGCTTCTTGCAGGTTCTCGAGAACTCCATGCAAAACCATTTCTGCCCTTCAAAATTCCTTCACGTTGAAGTGGACGTTCTTCAAACTCATCATCTTCAGAAGAAGTGTCATCGTTGTGTTCCGACAACTCTTCCACCTCGTCCTCACTGTCACTTTCTGCAAAATTGTCTTCAATATCGCTTTCTGCTTTATCGTACCATTGTAAAACAGTTTTTTCAAAGTCCGGATCTAGAGCACTAATGGTTTTTTTAGACATGTTTCACAAATATTCTATCACATGAAATTACAAACAGTATTATTTCACAATACGCAAACGTATCCTGGGGTCACTCACAACCCCAAATAATTTTTATTGAGAAAACGATAACCGGCAACGTAAGGTTCACTGCACGTGTTTATACTATTCACAATCGACTAACCTTACCTAAATTATCAGCGCCACCAAGCGCGAAACAAGAATATAAGTGGGAAAATTCAATTCTGTTGGGGTCACTCGTAATCCCGGTATACCTTCTAGGGTTAATCCTCTAAAAAAAGAAAAACTTGCATTGGGCCATAAGAGATAGCCACATTAAATATTCAGAATCAACAACTCATTTCGTCTATTTCTTACTCTCTTTCTTTTTTTTGTCGACAGTAATTTTTATGTTCCGATATTGTTATTAAATTTTACTCACATTCACACTCTCATTCAAATTATCATATTAATTAATTATAAATACTTTGAGGTCATTTAAAGTATGTAATCAGAAATTTGTCATAAGAACGCAAATGCTTTGTTTTTGCGCGATATTTTAATTACGTTATCAAATATAGTCTTAGGTTTATGTAATTAAGCGGAAAAAATAATTTGTAAACGATTTACATAAGATCTTGTCTTTACGTATGCCGTTTCCTGTAATTCTTGATTACCTAATTTTTTTTTGCCTCTTGTTTAATGCTTATATTAAAACTATGTATATACACTAATGTACAAGAGTTTTGGATTTATTTCATAATTAAAAATTAACTTGAGGATAAGTCCGAGTAAAAATTCATTTAACTTTGGTACTTAATTTAATAATTATATAGGGTTATTCAAATGTTCAAAATAGAGACATAATTGTATACACAAAAGCACTTTAAAATCTCAATAGGATTTCAACAATGTAAAAATGTACAGGGTATTTCATTAAAAAAAAATCAAATTGAATACAGTTTTCATGATAACACGAGTAACATGTAGATTAGAAATATGTTCTTACAATAGCTTGCTTAAAACCAAAAAACTTTTGTTCGAAAAATTTTTTGGAAAAATTCTATAATCTCGGAACAATTGAATAACCCTGTATACAGGGCCTCGTCGATTATTAATATTGTTAGACACCTTATTTGTATACCTTGTAGAATTATTCAGTATTACAATGTTTATAATAAACTTGTCTCTTTTTCTTTAATGTGGAACGTTTTATTTTCTTTTTATTTCTCATTACCTTCAGTTTTTCCGCAATTACTTTAGTCCTTCTGTGGTAGGTTCGTTAACACAAGTACGATCTCCACGTGACGTATAACTTCTACGACAAGCAACTCTTAAATTGCGGTGGCGTCCTTTTTAAGTTTATAGTCAGTTTAGCATCGTTTCGTCAATAATCACACGACCATCTCACTGAGCTTAACGCCGTTGGTACTGGCTGGCTGTTTTGTCAATTTGTCAAAGATCTTCCCAGCAACGCAAGGTAAGTTCGAGGAAGGTGTTTGTATCGAGCAATATTTTAATAAGCTAATTTTTGTGGACTTTTATTGCATGCAGCTTTTGTTGGTAGCAACGCATGCCCATTCTAGATTTTTTCAGTGGGTCCCTCGTATCTTGTTACAAAAAATTGACTAAGAGTTTTTAAATAAGGCATTTTGCGTTGGCTAGTATTACAAACAAGGTACACAACAAAATTATTCCTAACAGAATCGTTCGAAAAATTGTAAAAATCTTAAGAAAAAGAACATAATGAATTCGTAACTGCTTGATTCTATGTAAATTTTATAAATTTGCTTAGAATCATCACGGAATAATCAACACAATTTAGTTCTTTTTGTATTGTTTTCTAATTTATGAAAAAACTTTGGATTCCACAAATAAACAGAGTTTCAAATACTAAGCCTTGTCAAAAAGTACTACAATGACTACAAAAATGACTTCGTTTACATGAAGTATGAATGTGTACAATGCAACTCAAGTTCTGAAAACAATCTATAGTGTTAAGAGATCATTTCCTTTTCTATTAAAACCCCAAAACTTATTGAATCAAATTTTGATCTGCTACGAATAATGTTTGATTGCTTCAAAGTATACCTCAGTAATATTTTTCCAAGTCATTTAGTTATATCTTATAGTTTTCGAAAACTTTATCTTCTATTCAAACATCATTTATCGATTTTATAAATTCAATAAGACGCTACTGAAATAAGATGTAGGTATAGTTCATAAAGTATTTCTTTTCAGTCCAAGGCCAAAATTTAAGACATAAGAATACCGTAAAATGACGTGTGTAGCATTACAGCGCGTATTTATGTGTGTTAGAAAGAGATAAAGTACAATTTGCGGTTCGACTTTTAGCAGTACGTACTGCAAACAAATACTTTATCAACTGTATACAGGGTTAGTTAAAAGTATGCAGACGGCGATTTATTGTCGTTAATATTCATTTTAGGGAATTATATTCAATATAAAAGTTTGTTAGGATATTTTGATCTACATTTGAGAATATTTGTTTTTTTTTCTTCAATTGTTTTTTAGTTACGCCTGTCCGCGCTTTTTTTTTTTAATGGGAACTGGTAAATTTTGCTCTTCCATTCGATAGAGGTTTTCTTTACAATAATATTTTTGTTTTTTTTAAATTCATTTTAATAACTTTTTTACAAGAAAAATTAAACAAATTAATAACAAAGTAAATTAAACTAAGTGTTCAAATTGTCGTCCATTAGTAATTTGACAATGACCCAATCGATTTACAAAACCCCGAACAGAGTTCTGTAAAAAATCTCGGGGAATTTCTTGTATCGTTCTGGTAATTCGGATTTGTAAATCTTCGACATTATCAGGCTTTTCTTTGTAAACTTTGTTTTTTACGTATCCCCAAAGAAAAAAATCTAAAGGACTTAAATCTGGCGAACGGGCTGGCCATTCAATGGTTCCTCGTCTTCCAATCCATCTGTGGGGAAAAACGTTGTCCAGATATTGACGAACATTTACACCATAATGTGGTGGGGCGCCATCTTGCTGGAACCAGATACTGTCATTGGGCAGGTGTTCATTGTTTTCATGAGGATAGAGCGTAGCACTAGCAGGTATTATTTCATTTTGCAATAACTGCAAATACAGAGCCGAAGTTAAATTGTCATTGATGAAAAAGGGACCGATAATATGACCGTCTAGAATGCCAACCCAAACATTAAACTTTTGGGGGTACTGCGTATGGTGCTCCAAAAACCAAGAGGGATTTTCCGATGACCAGTATCTGCAGTTATGTCTGTTTACTTCACCGGTAAGGCGAAAAGTAGCTTCGACAGAGAAAAGAATATTGTTGACAAAATTTTCATTATTATTGCAAATATTTAACATTTCTTCAGAAAATTGTAATCTCCTATCGAAATCATCTTCCGTTAACTCGTGTACAAGGTGTACCTTATAAGGTTTATACTTTTCACTATTTAAAAATGACACGATCGATGACTGTGAAATATTAAATTGGCCGCTAATTGATTGGTTGATAAATGGGGATATTCAGATACAGCCAATAAAATATCCAGTTTGCTATAATCCTTTTTGCTGTTCTAGGTCTACCACTCCTTGGCAAATCTTTAACGCTACCCGTTTGTTCAAAGCGTCTTAAAGTTTTACCAACAACGGATTTAGAAATTGGATTTTTATTTGGATGCGTATCATTAAATAAATTACAAACGTCTTGTAAACTTCTGCGTCTATCTCCATAACCCAACATCATAAGTATTTCAATTCGTTCATGTTCACTTAAACTCGCCATTGTTAATATTAACAGCAACAAATTGCATAAATGAATTATTTCTGTCAAAGATTTGGCGTACACAATAACCACGATAAAATTATGTCGCTCAAGTTTGTTTATCGCTACGCTTCTGTCTATCTGCGATGTACCGAACATCTGTTAAACACATGAACCGGCTTTTTCTTATAAAAAAGTTATTAAAATGAATTTTAAAAAACAAAAATATTATTGTAAAGAGAAAAAAATCTCTATCGAATGGTAGAGTAAAATTTACTAGTTCCCATTAAAAAAAAAAGCGCGGACAGGAGTAACTAAAAAACAATTGAAGAAAAAAAAAACAAATATTCTCAAATGTAGATCAAAATATCCTAACAAACTTTTATATTGAACATAAATCCCTAAAATGAATATTAACGACAATAAATCGCCGTCTCCATACTTTTAACTAACCCTGTATATTAATTTCTTACATCTCGGAGAATTAAACAGGAGGATCAAAATTATGACAAGCAACTGCAAAGTTTTACTTAACATGTGAGATTACTCTAGGCAAACTACATCAAATGTTAATTTAAAACTGCGAAAAATTACGTGTAATAAATAATGATTAGTTTTCCTGATACGCTAATTTTGTGCCTGGGTTTATATCCTTGAGAACAAAAAAATACAATTTACTCTTTTATTGTTTCCTTTTTGACACCCACTATAGAATATTATTTATCTCTGTCCACTAAGACAAAATGTAATTAATTTTATATTAAAAATATTTCGAGAGTGTGAAAATCTAACACGTTTAATGAAGTAAATAGTGTTGAAAATTCCTATTAACCCTTTCTTCTATATCTTTAATCTATTATACGATGACGATAAAATTCCATGCGTATGAAGCGGCTTCATAACTACAAAAATTAAAACGCGGTTATTTTTAATTATACGAAGGAATGAAAGATTACTTCGGGATGATTAAGACGGCGAGTTTTTTAGTGAATACCTGAGAATTAGTTTTTCTTTCCCTCTGAACTTCAAACCCAACTTTCGTGTTTGGTTGGTATGAAACTAATTATATATACGAAATGAGATTCAGGGTTTTTTTAATTTCTTTATTAGTTTAATTTAAAATTTTACGATATTGGGTCAAATAATACGATTTAAAAATATAAATTGGTATCAAACGGTTTGTATTATTGAATATTTTAATATACAGGGTGGCCCAAAATGACCGAAGGGGTTTGAGTTCATTATAACTTCTTATTTAAGACATAATTATTAATTTTTTTAAATTTTAAATACAGTATATTAATGGAGAATATTTTTAATTTATTTATGAAAAATTATATCTCGCAAGTGGTGTCAATTTTCTGCTTCGCATATTCGTGCTCTTACACCACTGCTCTCCAGGGAACATAAAGTTACTAGACTGGATTTTGCAAGAGAACACGTAAATTGCACTATTGGCGACTGGAAACGAGTTTTATTTTCAGGCGAAGCAAAAGTAAGCCTTAATTCACCAAATTGACGTGAATGAGTTTAGCGAAGTCAATATATCTCGGAGGATTCCATTTTGTAGTGGATCATAATCGTATTCTAAACACGTATTTCGACAAATAAGTTGAGGAAATCCACTACCTTTTACCTACTGATAATGACAACTTAGTTGTCGAAATACGTATTTAGTAAAGGGTTTTATACCTTTTTCGAGTTTTTACTTAACCACAGGCTCCAAAGAAAGACTTTTCATAAAGTTACTGCGCTCTGTTTTACAACGGAACAGGTAAATTGAACCATTGGCGACTGGAAACAAATTTTATTTTCAAACGAAACAAAGGTAAGCCTTAATTCACTAAATAACGAGGAGAGAAATTCGCTGTCTTCAATATTTCTCCGAGAATCCTATTTTGTGGTAAATCAATAATGTTCTGGAGAGGAATTTCTTTCGATGGTCGCACAGTTTGGGTCCTATACGGAGGAGATCCATTAATGCACATCTCTACGTAGAAAACATCTTAGACCAACATACGCTGCCAGTTATTCTATTTGTTGGGGATAAATTCATATTTATGCAGGATAATGCTAGGCCCCGCGTTTCTAGAGAGGCACTGGACTACCTTCGATTCGTTAAGATTCTAACTATACACCGACCACCAAAAAGTGCGGATATGAATCCCATAGAACATCTATGGGATGCACTAAAACAATCAGTTGGGCACCGTACACCTGCTCCTACAAATGTTAGAGAACTTGAACAAGTCGTTCTCCTCGAATGGTGGAATATTCGACAGGAAACCATTCAAAACTTGATCAATAGCATGCCCAGACGAAGACGAATTGAAGCAACTATAAGAGCTGCTGGAGGATCTACACGTTACTAAATTTAAATTTTTACGATTTAATTTCACCCTCAACTTTTTTTTTCAAATATGTATTTTCATTGACAACGTTTTGATTGATATGACATTGTTTCTTCGTGTTATTTATTCATGTTTTCTTTTCCGATAGTACCATTTGAATTTGTTAAACATTAGTTGAATTAATTTAATTAAAATATCACATATACAATATGATTTAAAGTTCGAAAAAATCCGTTTGTCTGGAAGTATATATCAGATGTAAAAACACTAAAGTTTATTATTCCATGAAATACATAAAAATAGTTTTCTATTCTATGCAAAATTCGCAATTGCATGTACAGACAGATTTATAACGAGTCGACATGTACAGGTAAATAAATTGAAGTTAATACAGCGTAAACTTTTCGTTGTCTTTACGAATGAAGTTTGTGTGAACAGAAAGAAGATTTAAAACCGAAATTACATTGAAATTTACGCAAAACGTTTTACATAACGTAATATTACTGCAGCTTGGGCTGAATCGACACCATTGTATAAACACTAGAATCCACCCACGCGTAGCACTCTAGAAAATAGAAAGGCCATTTTGTATTTTACAAGACTGCAAAGTCTATTTGAAATAGGTTTTTTACTCGCGTCAAGAGATATCCGTTTCGTTAAATCAGAAGATGAAGAATTATATTTAAAAATTAATGTAAGTTAATTAATAGTTATTAAGCCAATTAACTTGACGTTAAAATGGACTATATTTAACAAGAAATACGGTATTTTATTAAAAATTACGACAGTTTTATGAAAATTTTACCGACAATCTGTAAATTTAATTAGAAACTGTAAGTACAGTGCTATTAAAGTATTAATAAATAAGATTTATTTTCGTAAAAATACACGCGAAGGAGAATAAATAAAATTTATTATAAAACTTTCAATTGAATTTATGGTAATGAACTTTTATGTTGAATTTTTAGTTTTAAATAATAAATAATTAATAAAAATAAGATCAAAAGATCTATTACAAAAGAGAGACCAAAAAATTAAGATCCGTATCCGTCAAAGTTATACAAGACCGGATTCGTCGAAATCTACTCCTCAATGAATAATTTGTAAATGCTTCGCTGCTTCTAAAATGATCATCCAAGTACAAAAGATGAACGTTCGAACCTTTAATTTACAGTAACTTCTTCAAAAATGATAAATACAAGAGCGATTTGTAAAGTAATTTCTGTTTCCGCCTAGTGAGCAGAGAAAGTGGGATATCAACGCAATCGCAGCGTTACGGTGTATTTTTGTTGAGTTTGAGTTTGGCAGTGCTAGTGAGAGAATCGTTCGGACATTATTTCGCGCTATTTTGATCATTTAAAATGGCTTTTGCAATTGAAAATCCTGCCGATTGTGAATTGCGTACTGTTGTCCGATTTCTGTGCGCAAGGAACGTCAAGGCTGCTGAGATTCATCGTGAACTTTGCTCTGTTTATGGTGAAAATGTCATGAATGATACTATGATTAGAAGATGGTACCGTATCTTTCGAAAAGGACGAACTAATGTCCATGATGAAGAACGGAGTGGTAGGCCAACTATTGTGAGGAACGAACTTTTGGTTAATGGTCGAAGAAATATTTCGTGAAAATCACAGAATTGATTTTCATCAAATTTCACGTACAGGTTATTATCCCAGGAGCAAAAAATATTGTTATACAGAATTTTTCGAAGGCCGAACCTGAAGATATGACTTGAATGCAAGATTGAACAACTCTGCATAGTGCTTTACAACTTCGAGGTAATTTGAATAATGTATTCCCGATATGGATAGGGAATACCTGAACTATTAAATGGCTACCTAATAGTTCTGACTATCGATTCATTTTTTTATGGATTTTTAAAGATAATGTCAGTCAAATAAGCATCGTATTCAAGTCATTAAAGAAAGGATTCGACTTCAAATAAATACTCGATATGTCGATAATAAAACCATTTCCAATACATTTATAAATTTAATAAGCTGCTTTCAATTATGGCTTGAAGATAATGGTGCACATATCTTTTATAACTTATTAATTATTTGTATTTAAATTTTTTTGTTATTTTGGATAAAACAGGTAAATATTTTCACCTTTTTATCCTCACTGTAAACTATTTTGACTATTTTATTAAGGAAATGTTACTTATTAAACATTTTCATAACTTACTTTACTAATGTTAACTTTTCCATAATTACCGTAACTACGATATTAGACATTTAATAACTCGAAGAGGTATATTTTTTAAATCAGAGAAAAGAAATCATAAGAATTTAATAATATGCACGTTATTCCATTTGAAATTTTTTTTTATATCCCATTGAATTTGCACGCCGCATTGTTTTAATGGCATGCATAGAAAATTCAGTCACACAACTTTTATCTGAAACATTTTCCAATATAGGCAATAATAACGATAATAAAGAATGGGTAATTTATAATGAATGGGCCTGTACACTTTTCGTCTCACGATGTATGCGTTTTTGATATCGCAATGCACAATATACGTCGGTGACGGCGTAGACACATCCATACCAGCTTCGAGAGTCTAATTATTACTTCTATTCTCTAAAATATGGTGAAATCTTAGGTTATTAACATACGCGCAAGATGTAGTTAATAATAATAGGACCTGTTTAAATTATGATAATACGTGACCGAATAAACACACAAACGCGCTCATAAATAAATAAAGGGATGTGCGTATATTTATTGCAGCTTAACAAAAAATATAATCAGTGTAAATTTTACCGTTGAAAGTCTTATCTTATGCTCTTTTTTTCTCAATACGGCCTTATAAATTACCTTCAGAATATAGGACACCGAAAATTATGCAATTAAAACAATATAAACAGCATGCGGATGAGAAGATAACGTTAAACAAGGGCGTGAATAACCAGGTTTTGTCTGACAATGAGATAACAAAGATTTACAGATTTATCACAAAAATAAATAATGACTATTTTCCGTTAAATATTCCTAACAGGTTATCATTTCTTATTACTGCAGAATTTTGAAGTTATTATAATATAGGTACAATTATTACAAATCTATACAATTTTTTAATATTGAATCTAGTAAGCTGCTTTCTAAATTTGACATTTGTCCTTGTTTCAAAAGCTAGACCCATCGCTTTAAATATATTTAACATACAATGCTTAAAAGAATATTATAAAAGCAATGTCACAGGCTTGTATAAAAAGAAATTAACCGATGGAAACCGATTTAATAAAGCTAAGTTAGTTTCTAACACATGTCTGGGATAATTGTTTAAGCAAATGCTATATAGTATGTCATATTTCGTTTTATACATGCAGTTTGAAAGGCGGACATTCTTTTAATGGTTAATTACAAAAAGATAGTAGATAAAGACCGAATTCATTTTTCATTCTGGCTAACAATTATTCGGAAAAATGTACAGAAAAGACCTCGAACCACGGTACCAGAGACAGAATAGACAAGATTACCCAAGGCGCACACAACACGACGCAGTAATGTAAAAATATAAAAACAACAATTTAAATATATATAAAGGTTTTAAGAACTAATATTCTGTACCCCAAATAGCGTAATGGTTAGCGTGTTTGGATTAGTTTAAAGTTGTGAATTTCAGATCTGGTTCGAATCTGAAACGAGTACATTTCGCAATTTTTTAAATTGGGAAAAGACATAATACGAATTGATTGGAGTAGTAGGAAATTTAAAGCGATGACGACGCAGAGAGAAGGGTATATGTGACAGTCACTGTCACCACCGCTAAACGTCTACTGCAGGATTGGTGGGGATATAACCCTCTTTAGCCCGTCCCGCTTTAAATTTTCTACTATAGTCTGTTTCACCCAAACTTCGAAGTATTGGGTCTTATGGAGAATAGCCTCTCTTATTAACTTATAGCGATGCTCATATAACTATCTTTTTTTAACAGTACGACGTTGCATTTATTTTGGCGCACTTTGTCTCTAGGGGAAAATTTTTATTTTGTGTTTGTTATATACTCCCTGTCACTTGAAATTTTCGATCTGTCATCTTTTGTGTATATTTCGTTTTGTTTGATTTTCTTTGATTTTTTCCCTTTATTTGTATTAATTCTTCTTTTTTTTTTAAAACTAATGCAAATTCAATAATATAAACTATTGTAAGTAAAATCGAAATAGTTAATTATTATCACATAAAAATGTAAACTTAGAGGTTGCAGGATGGAAGCCTATAAAAGAAAGCACCAAGGCGAAACCTTTTCTGTAAGAGAAAAACTTATGATTTATAATAGCTTCACATACTTTGCGATCAGTATGAGTGTTTCCAAGGCAGTCGAAGAGACGACAAAAGCTTTGGACTGTGGCAAAGGAATTGTGTATTCCATTCGCAAAGAAAAGGAAAACTGTCCCCCTGCATCTGTAGAAAAAACAAAATGTGCCACTCCCAAGAATACCCGCTTGCATATATACGATGAACATGTACAAATGCTTGTGCGGCGTAAAGTTCACAGTTTTGTACACATATTACGTTTGACACCCTATCATTGTACATTAAATCCTATTGAAATGGTATAGGCACAGGTGAAGAATTATATCAAGCACAACAATACTTCTTTTAAAACGAAGGAAATACCAATTCTCATAGAAGAAGGTTATAAAAATGTTTCAAGTCAGAACTGGCAAAATAATATCAAACATGTTATGAATGGTAGGGCTACTTACTTTTCTTATTACTACTTTTTCTTAATTTTTTTAAATTTTTAGTTGAGGACGAGATGTGGGGATTAGATAAAATGCAGGATGATCCTAAAGAATTTATTATTCATTTGTCAGCTGGATCTTCTTCTGCTAGCTCTTCAGACATTGATGTATTTTAATTCATTGATTTACTAATTTGTTTATTTATTTTTGATTCACTTGTGAGAATAATATTGTCTTACATGAAAGTTGTGTACACTGTAAATGTCTCCTATTTATAAAATAATCCAAAATAAAATTACATTATTGAATTTAAAAAAAATGTCGAAACGATTTTGTTTAATTTATGCACATCTACCTATTTTTGCATTAATGATTTTAACTAAATTGAACGTCTTGTAAATACAGATTTAAGACGAGAGTTTTCTAACCTAAAAGGTAAACAACATGCATTTTGAATGTCAAATCGATAAATCAATATCTTACGTATAGCCAATCTATAAATGAAATAACCCTATTGTTAGAAATTTGGCAACAACAAATGCAATCTCCATAAGAGCAATACTTCGAAGTTTGGGTGACATAGACTATACTAGAATCTATCGGTATGTTAGACATGAGTTTGGCAAGAACTGGTCCTTCTCAGGGCTACCCTGAAGACGACAGTAGATTGACTGCCGAAAAGTCGAATTATTCGAATCCTACAAACGATGTAAATATCCTAATGACCGAATCAGTTACGTACAGATTAAAAAAGGTTCTGTTATTGAGCCTTGTGGTATACTACTAGATATTGGCAGGCAATCAGATCATTTCAGCTGTACCAGACGAATTTATTTTGACAATTTTTTTATACAACACATCATATGCATATTCACCCTTTATGATTTGATATATTTCCTTGTTCTTATAAAAGAACTGTAACTAAGTGTAGCTTCTAAATCATACTAAATTAATATTTGTAAATTATTTGTTAAAATATTTTGGAAATTCCTTCTGGTTTGAAGTACTTTTCTACCTTCGAGCTGTAGTCGCCGAAAAGTATATTTGGGGATTGCTTCACCACTTCGTGCACGAGTATATATAGACCGTATACACGGCGATAAATGCAAGCCTTAAGTGGCCACGAAGTATATTACTTGAACATTTGACACTAAAGTTAAACTAAATGTCTAACGCTAAAAAAATAATATGAACGATTGATTACAAAGCACTCTTTTAATAGTAGTAGAAGGGGTTCTATCCGAGTAGCAGGTAGAATCTTTCTGTTTGATGTTTTAGATGGTAGTCACTTGTGTTCGAGTCCTATCATCTAATTCAATTCAATTACAAAATTAATTCCACCACTATTGATGTGAGTGGTGGGAATTACAAAAGGGAGTTTTAAAAAGTGGTTGCGTATATTTCATTGAATGATCAACAAATCTTGATGAACGATAGTTTTTTACAATTTTAATAAATGAAGGAATAAAACTGTGTATATAAGCAATTCAGCAAATGCATCGCTTTCAAAATCACATGATTTAATTACACTTTTACGGTTTAGGGTTTCTGTTATTGCTTTGAACTAAATTACGAAAATTCCATTTCGTAGACTCGGGTATAATCTGCATTTTAGAGTTTACAACGGCTATTGTCACATACGTTCTAATCGTATTGCAGTGGCGAGATTTTATTATTAACCCATTTCAGATCAATTCATCATTATTGAATGTGTTAAACTAAAAATATAATAAAATATAACGCATTTACCTAGAATATAGAATTAAATTTTTGTCTAGGTTTTAATACACTTAAAATGCTAGAAGGAATCGTAATTGAACGATCCTTAATATACAGGGTGATTCATTTTCGGCCCTCACCATGGGGATCTCGCTTATTATTGGAGATAGAGTATAGGTTCAAATTTGGCAAAGTTGTTAAATTTTGTGTTTGTTATAAATCCGTAAAGAAAATAGACCTGTGACAAATGACCTTCGTTATTTAAAACAAAAACGCGAAAACCCCATTTTCTTCTTTTACCTGTAGCACCGACATTTGGCCTTGTAGAGAAAAAATAAAAACACATCCTTGTGGCCATTTCTAAACCTCTATCCAGTGGTGTACTCTAAATTTTTATACGACGTTTCGTTTCTTTCTGGCCATCATCAACTATCTAATTTCTTATAGGCGCCATATTGGATTTAGACATCTTTAGAAAGAGTTTTTTTTTCTGATTTCAACCATGTACCACATGCTGACTAAAGTTTTTGACATTAGGATTTATTTGAAAGAATAAATTATAAGATTAAATAACGTAGCCATGGAATTTCAATCTGTCAAACATTTCATTTATTGTTCATTAATAATACAAAAATGTCATACACTAACGAAGAGAAACGAGATATGACAAGTATTATTTATTCTTCGAACCGAAATTCAACAGTAGCGAGTACAAGATATCTACAATTATATCCAGAACGACAACAGCCTCATCGTACCATTTTTCTAGATCTCGACAGAAATTTGGTCGAGAATGGATCGTTTACTAAGCCGTGTAATGGTCAAGGCAACAGGAATTTAAATGAAAATCGACAAGATATTTTACAAATGGTAAATTAAAAGCGTGTTTTCAAATTTCATGTTAATCTTGTATTTTTATAGATAAATAATAATCCATCAATTTCTACACGCGAAATAGCGTCAGAATTAAATTTGTGCCAGTCCAGAGTTTGGAGAACTTTACATAAAAGTAAGTTTAAACCATACAGGATCCATGTTAGTCACTCTTCACTGCCTGAGATAATTTGAGAAGGCTAGAATATTGTAATTGTGGTTAATGGTTAATGGGAAGGATAGAAAATGACGAAAATTTTTTAAGCAAAATCATCTGGTCAGATGAAACAAAATTTACAAATTCTGGAATGTTCAACAGAAATACGGAGCACTATTGGGCAGTACAAAATCCCCGACAAAACAGGGCTGGAAGACCACAACGTCGTTTTGGAATAAACGTTTGGATGGCTATTTTGGCAAATCGTCTCTTAGGACCAGTTATGTATGAAGAACATTTAAATGGAGAAAGATATTTAAACATTTTACGTACATACGTATCAGACTATCTTGACGACAATATCCCATTAAATCAATTACAATATTTATGGTGGCAACAAGATGGCGCACCAGCACACAATGCAGCTGTTGTTAGAAATTTCTTAAATCAGAGTTTGCAAACCGTTGGATTGGAAATAGGGGAGTTGTTGAATGGCCTGCGAGATCACCTGATTTAAGTCCGCTAGATTTTTTTTTATGGGGATATGTTAAAAATAATATTTATAAATTAGATGCGTCACAAAACATTGAAGAATTACGAGACAGACTTCAGAATGCCTTCGATGCAGTTCCTAGCACAACTATACAAAGGGCAGTACAAAATGCCAGAAGGCGTGCCCAATTGTGCATTACCGAAGATGGCCAGATAATTGAACATTTACTGTAATTCTTTATTGTTTACTTTTCTATATAATGTATAGAATCCACGGTTGGCTCTTGGTGAAACATAATGAATAATTTACTAAACCGAGTGTTTTCTTTAGTAAATTACTTTTCTATGTATTTTTATTAATGTTTTTGTTATCTTGTACTCGCTACTGTTGAATTTCGTTTCGAAGAATAAAAAATACTTATCATATCTCGTTTCTCTTCGTTAGTGTATGACATTTTTGTATTATTAATGAACAATAAATGAAATGTTTGACAGATTGAAATTCCAAAGGCTACCTTATTTAATCTTATAATTTATTCTTTCAAATAAAACCTAATGTCAAAAACTATAGTCAGAAGATGTCTAAATCCAATATGGCGCCTATAAGAAATTAGATAGTTGATGATGGCCAGAAAGAAACAAAACGTTGTATAAAAATTTACAGTACACCACTGGATAGAGGTTTAGAAATGGCCACAAGGATGTGTTTTTATTTTTTCTCTACAAAGTCAAATGTCGGTGCTACAGGTAAAAGAAGAAAATGAGGTTTTCGCGTTTTTTTTTTAAATAACGAAGGTCATTTGTCACAGGTCTATTTTCTTTACGGATTTATAACAAACACAAAATTTAACAAGTTTGCCAAATTTAAACCTATACTCTATCTCCAATAATAAGAGATATCCCCATGGTGAGGGCCGAAAATGAATCAGCCTGTATACAACTATATACTATTAAATATACACAATATACAGAGTGATTTTCTTGACAAATATTAAATAAATAAATATATAAAAATATGCTAAAGGAGTGTTTAACATATTCCTACACTCAATAGCAAAATTCGAAGTTTTGACGTCCACTGTTAAGTACACCATTAGTAAATTAAATGCTGAACAGATGCCATAATCACCTCTTTAAACAACAATAAATACAACTTTCTCGGATGCTAATGATACACATACTATGCATTTCCGCTTCACGAATCGTATGCGCTCGCGCTGTCGTTTTTATTAGGACCACCACGGGTAGGATAACAAAGCCGCTACATTTTCACCGATGCGATAAATTACTAATGATAGCCTGTCCTCCTGTAGTACACATATATAAATGTCGGTTAATTACGAAAGACCCGGATTAATCAGGATTTATGAACTTGGCACGTAAGGAAAATTCACAATCAGCGCCTCGTAAATATTTATGACGCCCCCAAGGCACCACTTTACTCGAAATATTATCCGATGCGGGCACTGGCATTATAGATATTGTAAATACGCATAAGCGAGAGCGCCAATACTTAAGTCATTGTTGAATTTTAAATTTGCAGGAACTATGAAGAGGTCGAAGGAAATGTTCCGGCATTCGATTATATATTTCTAATTATAACAAGTAGTATTAGGCAATAAATTTTTAAAAGACTTAAATACTACACTGCTTTTGTACAAACGTTAAAACTTAAATCGATTGCTTTTGGGATTCAGATCTGCAATCGCGTCCTTGGAATTACTTCCTTTCTTGGCTGACGTTTTGTCCACTGTTGCAAGGGACATCTTCAGGGCAGTTAAACTAAGCGAATTGTTTACGGATTTAGAATAAAGTTTGACTACAATAACTAGCGATCAAATAAATCCGGAGTTGAAGTAAGTCTTACTTAAGCACTTCTAATACCAACATATACATATTTGTTACTGTTAACATTTGACATTTGATTGTCAACACTGACATTTCACATAACTTTAAACGTATTTCAGCAATTGTACAATTAGTTATTTAATTTTGAAATGGTTTTCGCAAAAAAATCATAGAATTTTTATGGTTGTATCATATTTGCGAATTGGATGAAAAATTGACGGCCAGTGGCCAGTACTCCATTAACGATTGTTTGGTTGAATTTCAAATTAAATTTCCGGTTCTGCTTTTCAATTACAACGAACTTCAACACACTCTTTAATCTCTTTAGACAGACAGGTAGTATACAGGCTGATTCATTTTCGGCCCTCACCATGGGGATCTCTCTTATTATTGGAGATAGAGTATAGGTTTAAATTTGGCAAAGTTGTTAAATTTTGTGTTTGTTATAAATCCGTAAATAAAATAGACCTGTGACAAATGACCTTCGTTATTTAAAAAAAAAAACGCGAAAACCCCATTTTCTTCTTTTACCTGTAGCACCGACATTTGGCCTTGTAGAGAAAAAATAAAAACACATCCTTGTGGCCATTTCTAAACCTCTATCCAGTGGTGTACTCTAAATTTTTATACGACGTTTCGTTTCTTTCTGGCCATCATCAACTATCTAATTTCTTATAGGCGCCATATTGGATTTAAACATCCTCAGAAAGAGTTTTTTTTTCTGATTTCAACCATGTACCACATGCTGACTATAGTTTTTGACATTAGGTTTTATTTGAAAGAATAAATTATAAGATTAAATAAGGTAGCCATGGAATTTCAATCTGTCAAACATTTCATTTATTGTTCATTAATAATACAAAAATATCATACACTAAAGAAGAGAAACGAGATATGATAAGTATTTTTTATTCTTCGAACCGAAATTCAACAGTAGCGAGTACAAGATATCTACAATTATATCCAGAACGACAACAGCCTCATCGTACCATTTTTCTAGATCTCGACAGAAATTTGGTCGAGAATGGATCGTTTACTAAGCTGCGTAATGGTTAAGACAACAGAAATTTTAATTTTAATCGACAAGATATTTTACAAAAGGTAAATTAAAAGCGTGTTTTCAAATTTCATGTTAGTCTTGTATTTTTATAGATAAATAATAATCCATCAATTTCTACACACGAAGTAGCGTCAGAATTAAATTAGTACCAGTCCAGAGTTTGGAGAACTTTACATAAAAGTAGGTTTAAACCATACAGGATCCATGTTAGTCACTCTTTACTGCCTGGAGATAATTTGAGAAGGCTAGAATATTGTAATTGTGGTTAATGGTTAATGGGAAGGATAGAAAATGACGAAAATTTTTTAAGCAAAATCATCTGGTCAGATGAAACAAAATTTACAAATTCTGGAATGTTCAACAGAAATACGGAGCACTATTGGGCAGTACAAAATCCCCGACAAAACAGGGCTAGAAGACCACAACATCGTTTTGGAATAAACGTTTAGATGGGTATTTTGGCAAATCGTCTCTTAGGACCAGTTATGTAGGAAGAACATTTAAATGGAGAATGATATTTAAACATTTTACGTACATACGTATCTGACTATCTTGACGACAATATCCCATTAAATCAATTACAATATTTATGGTGGCAACAAGATGGCGCACCAGCACACAATGCAGCTGTTGTTAGAAATTTCTTAAATCAAGAGTTTGCAAACCGTTGGATTGGAAATAGGGGAGTTGTTGAATGGCCTGCGAGATCACCTGATTTAAGTCCGCTAGATTTTTTTTTAAGGGGATTTGTTAAAAATAATATTTATAAAGTAGATGCGCCACAAAACATTGAAGAATTACGAGACAGACTTCAGAATGCCTTCGATGCAGTTCCTAGAAGAACTATACAAAGGGCAGTACAAAATGCGTGCCCAATTGTGCATTACCGAAGATGGCCAGATAATTGAACATTTACTGTAATTGTTTATGGTTTACTTTTCTATGTATTTTTATTAATGTTTTTGTTATCTTGTACTCGCTACTGTTGAATTTCGTTTCGAAGAATAAAAAATACTTATCATACCTCGTTTCTCTTCGTTAGTGTATGACATTTTTGTATTATTAATGAACAATAAATGAAATGTTTGACAGATTGAAATTCCAAAGGCTACCTTATTTAATCTTATAATTTATTCTTTCAAATAAAACCTAATGTCAAAAACTATAGTCAGCATGTGGTACAAAGTTGAAATCAGAAAAAAAAACACTTTCTGAAGATGTCTAAATCCAATATGGCGCCTATAAGAAATTAGATAGTTGATGATGGCCAGAAAGAAACGAAACGTCGTAAAAAATTTAGAGTACACCACCGGATAGAGGTTTAGAAATGGACACAGGGATGTGTTTTATTTTTTCTCTACAAGGTCAAATGTCGGTGCTACAGGTAAAAGAAGAAAATGGGGTTTTCGCGTTTTTTTTTTAAATAACGAAGGTCATTTGTCACAGGTCTATTTTCTTTACTGATTTATAACAAACACAAAATTTAACAACTTTGCCAAATTTAAACCTATACTCTATCTCCAATAATAAGAGATCCCCATGGTGAGGGCCGAAAATGAATCAGCCTGTAGAGCGTAAATAAGGAAGTGGATGACAAAAAAAAAACGTACACGAGAAGTAATTGATAACGTAAGAGTATAACTAATGAATGAAACCCTAGGAAATTAAATTCAGGTACTGTCACAACAAACTAACCTTTCATTTGGCACTTGCCAGAAAATATTAAAGAAGGATCTACACTTATTTCCTTATCCTCTAACTTTCTATCAAGAAATCTATCGAGTTGACTATCCCCGAAGATTAGAATTTTGTCAGAGGGTTCCAAATAATTTCGACGATGACCCTCTAGATAAAATTTTCTCTTCAGATGAAGCATGGCTTCATCTTAATGGGTATATTAATCCGCAGAATATGAGAATGTGGAGTGATGAAAATCTCAACAATTTTTATGTTGAGACAGCTGCTTATTATCAGCTGGTGTGCCATAAGTAGGAGAAGAATTATAGGTCCAATTTTTTTTAATAGAACCATAAATGCACAAAGATATCAACAAGAAATTTTGATGCTGTTTGTTGACCAACTGGATGTAAATGATTTAATCCTAGGATATTTTTAGCAAGACTGAGCAAAAGGACACACAGCACCAAATATAATTAACATGTTACGTCAATTTTTTTGACAATTGCTTGATTAATCTGAATGGCGATCACGAATTTCCTCCAAGATCTAGAAAGAAGGTAATTATGTATATTCAAAATCAAACAAAAACCTTTTAATTTCGCTTTTCCGTCCATACAAATTCAATCGCGAAACTTTTTGAATGCACTATGTATAGAACGATTAATCTGCAAAAATAAACGGCCATTTTTTCAATCTAAATGCAATCTAAAACTTCCGCGAAGATAATCTTCCTTCATTCCCCTGACTACCTACTGCTTACTGATGATTTATAATGCGAATTAACTGCAGCGTGACGGTCTCAACTTCTCAATCTTCATGTGTGTCCAACTGAATAATTCTATTTCAATAAATATGCTCTAAACCGATAATGAAATGGAAATGTAACGACAGTAGAGTACGGAACAGTTGACGAAGTGAGTGCTACTGAAATAAAAAGCAAGAAACGTACAAGCAACTAGCGTAATTATGTAATTGTAAAACGGAATTAGCCTGCTATCGCACCTGACACTCTATGCATCCGACGAAGCGTGGAGGTAGACATTGTGAGGTACACAACGGTGCCGGATAATTTGTAAGTTCGGGACGCGACGTTCTGAAATAAATTATACGTGAGAACAGGGGCGTATCTGGAAAAACTTAACGAACGGTTTGTATCTGTACGTATTTATTGTGAAGAATATTCCAGAAGTTCCTAGAATCTGGTATAAACTGTATAATCAGACGGTAAAAAAAGAGGAAAATTAGTTTTCACCGGCAATAACAACATAGTTGAATAGTAAATCATCAACTGCAATATAGAAGTTAGTGTTATTATAACATTAAATTTCTAATTGAAGTCATATTTGAGATGTTGATGGCGTTAATATACATCATTCATACTTATAATTACACCTTGATATTATAATTTATTTATATATTAGACCACATTAGCTGTAACGGACATGTCAAACAATAAAACACAATATATATATATATATATATATATATATATATATATATATATATATATATAATAACTTCGTGACCTTGGCAGGATGACAGGATATAAATGTCATTTATATCCTGTCATTCATATTTTGTATTCTCTTGAAAAAGGCGTATATAGCCGAAACATGTAGAGTTTTTTAAATACATATATTTTGAAGTAATATACAGACCTTTAATCGCCTACTGATTAGGTTTACTATATATATATATATATATATATATATATATATATATATATATGGTAAACCTAATCAGTAGGCGATTAAAGGTCTGTATATTACTTCAAAATATATGTATTTAAAAAACTCTACATGTTTCGGCTGTATACGCCTTTATCAAGAGAATACAAAATATTTTGTATTCTCTTGATAAAGGCGTATACAGCCGAAACATGTAGAGTTTTTTAAATACATATATTTTGAAGTAATATACAGACCTTTAATCGCCTACTGATTAGGTTTACCATATCATACCAAGGTCACGAAGTTATTATATTTTTATATATATAATGAACTTCATGTGTATGAGAATTAATAATTATTAAATCTCATTTTACATGCGATTGTCGCTATAATTAATATATTGTCGTTATAATTAATATATTCGTATATATACACGTAGTATAGAAGTGAATAACATGTCTGTCTTCGGTAAGGTGCACTGATGATCTGTAAAAAACAGTGAAATATCGATATATGCACATTCCGCGCAGATAAGTTTTTCACAAAATTTTTCATTTGTACTGACAACTTGTACAGTTGATGTCGCGGCTTGTTGCGTCTATAATCTAGGGCAAAAGTGATTTGCCGAATTGTAGAATTAAATGCAACAAATTATAGCGACAATCGCATGTAAAATGAGATTTAATAATTATTAATTCTCATACACATGAAGTTCATTACAGTTCGTATATATACACGTAGTATAGAAGTGAATAACATGTCTGTCATCGGTAAGGTGCACTGATGATCTGTAAAAAACAGTGAAATATCGATATATGCACATTCCGCGCAGATAAGTTTTTCACAAAATTTTTCATTTGTACTGACAACTTGTACAGTTGATGTCGCGGCTTGTTGCGTCTATAATCTAGGGCAAAAGTGATTTGCCGAATTGTAGAATTAAATGCAACAAATTATAGCGACAATCGCATGTAAAATGAGATTTAATAATTATTAATTCTCATACACATGAAGTTCATTACAGTTCGTATATATACACGTAGTATAGAAGTGAATAACATGTCTGTCTTCGGTAAGGTGCACTGATGATCTGTAAAAAACAGTGAAATATCGATATATGCACATTCCGCGCAGATAAGTTTTTCACAAAATTTTTCATTTGTACTGACAACTTGTACAGTTGATGTCGCGGCTTGTTGCGTCTATAATCTAGGGCAAAAGTGATTTGCCGAATTGTAGAATTAAATGCAACAAATTATAGCGACAATCGCATGTAAAATGAGATTTAATAATTATTAATTCTCATACACATGAAGTTCATTACAGTTCGTATATATACACGTAGTATAGAAGTGAATATCATGTCTGTCTTCGGTAAGGTGCACTGATGATCTGTAAAAAACAGTGAAATATCGATATATGCATATTCCGCGCAGATAAGTTTTTCACAAAATTTTTCATATATATATATATAATTATTTCGTGACCTTTGTATGTTATGGTAAATTCAATTTGTTGGCGATTTAAGGTCTGGTTTTACTTCAATATATATATATTTAAAACAACCCTACATGTTTCGGCAAATGATGCCTTTTTCAAGGAATATAATATATAAATGACATTTATATTTTATATTCCTTGAAAAAGGCATCATTTGCCGAAACATGTAGGGTTGTTTTAAAATATATATATTTTGAAGTAAAACCAGACCTTAAATCGCCAAAAAATTGAATTTACCATATACATATAATGTGTTCATTTGAAAAGTCAATCTAGGTTACTTTGAAATTTTGATAGAATAAGACGCAAATATATTAGTATGTGTTTGTTGTTCCGTAAACGTAAATTCAAATTACATTTGATAATGTCAATCACAAATATCAGTTAGTGCATAAAATAATCGTGCGTCGATTCTGGTTTAAATAAATTGCTTCTCAGTTCTAAAATGGCTTTCACTTTAGAACACAATTTTTTTTTAGTCCAGGCTTATTTTCGAAGTGGTAATAAAATTGATGGTTTATGGGTTTATTCAGTTCAAGATTGCATGGTAGAATTTCAAGTTGAGTTTCCACATTTTATAATAGATTATATACAATTTAAGAATACTTTGGATAGAACTTTAAAACTTTTTTCTGAAACTGGTAGTCTCTTAAGAAAATCAGGCAGCGGAGCAGTTAAGAAACGTACACCTCAAGTTGTCAATCGTGTTGAAGAAATAATGGAAAATGAACCACAAACATCAGTTCGACATTTGAGTCAACAAATAAACCTTTCTGTTGGTACAACTCACAAGTTATTAAAAAAAGATTTGCAACTTTATCCATACCGTGTCACAGCAGTAAAAGAATTGTTAGAAATTGATTACCCACGTAGACTACAGTTTTGTAATTGGTTTGTAAATATGAACAATAATGGAGAACTTTCGCAAAGAGTCATCTTTACTGATGAAGCATGGTTTTATAAAACAGGATACCTAAATTCACAAAATATAAGAATTTGGAGTAGTGAAAATCCACATGTAATTAATGAAGAATCGCTGCATCCAGAGAAAATTGGTGTTTGGGCAGCGATAAGCCAAAGGCGAATCATTGGACCAATATTTTTTCAGGGAACGTTAACTGTTCAAAGGTATCGTACGGAAATTTTACAACCATTTGTCAATCAGTTGCATGATGATGAACTACAAAATGCATATTTCCAACAAGACGGAGCACCTTGTCACTGTACTGCAGAATCTTTGGATTATTTAAGAGAATTTTTTGATGAGCGTATAATTAATCGAAATACTGAAATTTCCTGTCCTGCACGTTCATGCGATTGAACACCTTGCGACTTCTTTTTGTGGCCTTACCTAAAAAATAACATATTTCGAACACCTATATTGAATTTGAGTGATATGCTACAGAGAATCGAACAGAAATGCATGGAAATTAATAACAATCCAGTAATGTTGCAGAATATCATCACTAATTTTGAACGGAGGATTTTAAAGTGCATTGATCTTGAAGGACAACATTTTCAACATTTGTTATAGTTTTCAATAAATACCTATTATTTGTTATTTATTTGTATGTATGAAACTGTCAAAATACACGACTTCGTAGGTTAAGTAGTAAATTTTAATGTACGACATACTTCAAAATGTTCTCAGTAAATCACATGCTACTAGACTGACTTTTCAAATGAACACTTGTTATATATTTATATATATATATATATATACAAATAGATAGATAGATAGATATATGTATATATAACTAATTAATTATTCGGGTAAGCGGTCTGTCAACTAAGAAACTCATTTATTCTAACCTCTATACTTCGCAACCATTTACTACTTCGTCAGGAGTAAAAACAGAGTTAAAAATTAGCAGTAAACATCACCCAACATGTTAAAATAGATTTTTCTAATCTAAAATTTTGAATTTTATTCAATGTAATAAATACATCAAATTAAAGGTACTATATTAGTTAACAAAGTAAAAGACACTATTACTTAGGACTTTAAATATGATTTACATAATACACCATACTCAAATTTATTTAAAATAGTTTCCATGTTAGTGCTTAAATTAAAGCAATTTCCTATATGTAGATAGATGGCATTTGCCTATAAATGAACTCATTTGTATTATTTTCGTTATCTAATCAGATAATTACAACATATAACTGACTTCGTTTATATTAAACCTGGGAATTTTTTAAATGAATAACTGTATACATTTCTAACAGATAAAAATTCACATTTTTTAAAATTCATACTATAATAACTATATTTATAAAATGGTAGACCATTAGAGGTGTTCAATAGATATATAAACGAAAATAACTAATATATTTAGATGAAGAATTTAAGGTCAGTAAACTGATTGAATTTATAATTAACGTCTGCCGAATTGGGCGACTATAATACGCGTTAATTGACAATGCTAAGAATTTATATTAAATATTAAATAGACCGTACGAATTAGCGTAATTATTAAGTTATTTATATTTAAAATGACATGGAAATTACGAATATTTGTGCGAATAAAATTATGAGAAACATATTAAAAAGTAAATTCAAAACCTAATCTCTATCACACTATAAGGGTTGTTCATTTAATGGTAAATCTAATACCGTATGTCTATAAAAGGATGTCCCAGTTATAAATTTTAATAGTATCAACTGTAAGCATTGTAGAAGCTTGGTTCAAAGTTACATAATTTTAGATAGGCGCATGCGCGAATACCTTCTTCGTTGCTTTCTCCCTTGCAGTGTCACATACGCAAAATGGCGACTCCTGAGTGTAATGCGTTTTGTGTTCTACAATTTGCTAAGAGTAAATCTGTAATTTTAATTTAACATGCGTTTCGTTTAAAGTTTAATTGTGATCCACCATGTGGCAAAAACATCCGCCGATGGTATAGGTAATTCTAAACGACCGGATGTGTTTGTAAAGGGAAAAGCACGGGACAATCAAACGTGTCTGTACGTACCAGAGCATCTTACCCTCGTAATCATAAGAAATCTGTTCGGAAAGCAAGTCTTGAACTTCAGTTGCCACAGACGACAATGTGGAAGGTTTTAAGAACACGTTTACAAAAGCGTCTGTGCCGGTTACAGTTGGTACATGCTTTAAAGCCAGATGACTATGGTGTACGTTTTAACTTTGCAAGTGTTTAAGCGGAAAGATGATTTTCTTGATCGTGTGGTGTTCAGCGATGATTCAACTTTTCATCTAAGTGGAAAGGTAAATACCCATAATGTTCGTATCTGGTGGTCAGAACATCCTCGTGAACTTGTAGCACACGAAAAGATTCCCCAAAATTAAACGTTTTCTGTGCTGTGTCGTGACGTCAAGTGTACGAACCATTTTATTTTGCTGAAGCTTCCGTAACAGAAATGCTTCAGGTGGCATGAGATCAGGTGAATTAATTACTCGAAATCGGTGCAGGAGAAATTATTATGATTCCAAAATGTTCATGTTAATGTGTGTCGGGGCTGTATAGCTTGTTGCGCCATTCTTTGGAACCATTGTCAATTCGCCTTTAAGTTTTTGTGCATAGTAAAACTTAAATCTCTCACAAAATTCGTAATAATCTTATGTCTATAACGTTCATGGTTGAGAGTAACTGGATGTTTATTGTTGGCCTAGACAAAATAAGGACCAATAATACCCTGCCAAGATACAGCACACCAAATGGTAACTCGAGCAATGTGGAGTGACTTTTCTACAAAAAAATATGTACGTTCAAACCTAAGAAATCGAGTTGTTTGTCTATTGATATAGTCACTAAGATCAATCTGACTTTCGTCGGAAAACCAAACATTTTTGAAATCGACATCTTCGCACACTAGACTCAACACGCGACTACAATAAACTTCCCTAACTCAATAGTTCACAATATTCAATCGTTATCCATTTGAAATCGGTATGGATAACCACCAATAGATTAACCGTTCTACACATAGATATTTCACGGATATTCAGTGTATAAGCTGTTCGTCGTAGGCTTTCCTTGTGGAGACTGCAAGACCTGGACAAGAACGCGTCCTTCATTACCATTATCACTACCAGTGCTATAAAATTTCTTAATAATTGTTAACGTTATTTTTTACTAGATGAATCTTTATTAAAATCTTAAAATCAAACTTGGGCTATTCCATCCATTTCCGTATACGTCAAAATAGTTTTCTACTATAAACACTTTTTCTTCAGTTGTTAGAACCATTTCAAAAATAATTTTACATTTCAGTACTGTTTATTTTAGCAAATACCGTATAATCCTTACCGTATTTTAAAAAAATATTTTTAAAAAATTAAAATGTTACCGTGAATGATTAATTTAACCGATCTTATCTGATTATACTTATTGATAACATCTCATCAGATTGCATCAATATGTCTTCAATTTTACAGGTATATTTTATTAAAAAAAAAAAAACAAGAAAACTCGCGCAGTCATTTAATTAAGACCATTTGTTTTGGGAACATCAACAACCAATTAGATACATTCAGAAAAATTCAGATTGGTGCTCGATTGTATTGATGAACGGTCTGATTGACGCTAAGGGTCCCAATTAAGTCTCGAATATCTAATCTATATATGTATATACACAGGCACGCACACACGCACAGATGTAACTCAAACTAGGAGAAGAAATGGTTGCCGCTCTGAGATACAGATCCAAATCTCTATAAAAGTAATAACGACGCGATAATTAGCATTTTTTATCTTAATTCTTTTTTAAACGATCAGTGGATGATGTGTATAACAAGGTAATTTTCGAACTGATCAGATAAAAGGATTCCTTAATGGAATGCCCGCGCCTACCGAATGACCTTGCCAAAAATACGAACGCGGTTTACACTCTATGGGTCGGGGGGACCAGACCCGGCGACCTAATGAAGTTGTAAATTGATTCTCTCCGAAAGCGTTTTTATTGCGAGGACCCAGTCGCGTTTAACGAACGAAATTATGTTTGGCTAGGAAGATATCGAGTGTTGGCGTAAAATTACCGGTTACAAAGTGCAAGATCGTAAAAAAAAGGGGTTTTGGCACATTCTGACAAGTAAGATAGATAATTCGAAACATGAGCTGTAAAAACTGCGAAAATATTACTTCATTAAAATGTTTTTTTTTTAAATTTGGATTTAAAAAGTCACGAAAAATTTTAAATCGTTCTTTTTCATTGATGATATCTGTTGCGCTCTATTCGAAGACATATTTTAGTTCAACAGCCCGATTTAGTTAATAATAATAATTCGAGCTAGAGTTGATTAATTCGCGCGATCGCGCAGAAACAAAGGAATAATTTAAATAAACAAAAAGTCTTTCTTTGGAAACAGTGGTTAAGTAAAAACTCAAAAAAGATATATAAAACTCGTTACTACAATTAATAACCGTATCCTAAATACATGTATCGACAACTAAGTTGTCATCATCAGTAGGTAAAATTAATGATCAAAGTATTGAATATGGGGCGTAGTAAAGCTAATACATAAAATCGCGCACAACTTTACGGCGTCCACGTAAACACTGAACTTAAAACTAATACACGAACTAAAATTACGTTAACTTACCTCTCTTAAGAAAACGGCAACGCTTTGATAATTCTCACGGCCTCAACTTTTTCTACTTCTTTTCTAAGAATGCAAAAAGACAACTGTATAGGATAGGACCGTTATTCGAGTTAAACGTATTAATTTTGTTTTTAACGGTATGAATGTTTTCGTATGCGTCGAGATTTCTGGACTTGTTGATATTATTGACAAGTTTTAGCCCTTTTATCGTGACATTGTGATCCATGTCCAATACATGATTTGCGACGCTCGATTTTTCTAGTCTATTAAATTTAATATGTGATACTTGTTCTTTAAAACGGGTTATTATTGACCGTTTCGTTTGACTTATATATTTAAAATTACAATCGCCGCAATTAATTTCGTATATACCTGATTTCAAATTCCGTAGTACGTAGATTTTCACGATTTTCGATACACGGAAATGTGAATTGGACATGTTCGTTAAACAACTAAATTTTAAATTCCGACTATTAAATTCACGCTTGAAAAGGAAAACAATGACAGGATACCATTTTTAGATGCATCAGTAATTAGAAATAGGCATAAAATAGAAATCGATATTTTCCGGAAAGAAACTAATGTCAATAGTGATGAATCTATTGACATTGGTTTCTTTCCGGAAAATATCGATTTCTATTTTATGCCTGAAAATTCTTTCTTTGGAGACTGTGGTTAAGTAAAAACTAAAAAAAAGGTATATAACGCCTTACCACAATTATTAATCTATTACTATACAGGGTATTCCACGAAAGCCGTTCGTTAGAAGTTTTCGTGGTTAGAAAAAACTTAGAATTCTGAAATTTTGGGTTCCAGGGTTATTCAAGATTCTCTTTCATTTTAAAATATTTTCAAGATCATACTACTTCCGGTTGTACCGGAAGTCGCCATTAACTTCCTTATTTTAAATGGAACACCCGGTATATTATTTCATTTTTGGATTCCTGAGAAAATTTCATAGTGGGTTTTCATAGGTTTCCCTATACTTATTTTCAATTTTTTCTTAGATATCTTGATTTTTTTGAAAATTTTGACAGATGTAGCCCTGTTTTGAGCATTGCGCCCTTTAACCAATTTCGATTGGTGGAAAGCGCTTCTGGGGTATACGGAAGCACAGGAATGATACTTTCGAATACCATATTGACAACTGATTTATCGCATACAGGGTATCCAAAATTTAATGACCAATTACATCATTTTAAAAGTTGAAAAGTTCGTTTTTTCAAATGGGACACCCTGTATTTTATTGGATGGTCGGATGCAGAATTTGATTCTGCATCGATTTGCTATAACATTCCCTATACCTATTTCCAGCGGTTCCACCAATCGAAATTGGTTAAAGGGCGCAATGCTCAAAACAGGGCTACATCTGTCAAAATTTTCAAAAAAATCAAGATATCTAAGAAAACATTGAAAATAAGTATAGGGAAATCTATGAAACCCCACTATGAAACTTTCTCAGGAATCCAAAAATGAAATAATATACAGGGTGTTCCATTTAAAATAAGGAAGTTAAAGGCGACTTCCGGTATAACCGGAAGTATCATGATCTTGAAAATATTTTAAAATGAAAGAGAATCTTGAATAACCCTGGAACCCAAAATTTCAGAATTCTAAGTTTTTTCTAACTTCTAACGAACGGCTCTCGTGGAATAGCCTGTATATCTACTATAATTCGTAGTTTATGTAAAGTAATTGTTGCGTAAGCGGTTTTCTAGCTTTACTGTGCCTCAACTTAGTTGTCGAAGTACGTATTTAGGATACGATTAATAATTGTGGTAAGGGGTTATATACCTTTTTTAAGTTTTCACTTAACCACAGTGTTCAAAGAAAGAATTTTCACAAGCTTAAATCTCAGGAGAAAAAGTACATGTGTTCACCGTACCATCCAATAACGAAATACATTAAAATGGTTATTAAAGAACAAAGTCTCCAAGTCAAAAGTCTCCTAGGTAATACCAAAGATAAAGTTAATTTGAATTTGAAATCAAGTATATACGAAATTAATTTCGGTGATTTTAATTTGAAATACATACGTCAAACAAAACGTTCAATAATAACCCATTTTAAAGAACACATATTATCATATTAAATTGAATAGACCAGAAAAATCGAGTGTCGCAAACCATGTATTGGACACGGATCACAACATCACAATAGAAGGGTTAAAACTTGTCAATAACCCCAAAGATCTCGACGCATACGAAAGCATTCATATTGTTAAAAACAAAATTAATACGTTTAACTTGGACTTAGAATTTATCCGTTGTCAAGATATGATGTGTATTTTTTTTAATTTCACGGTCTACTCTAAGCGATCGCGCGGATAAGTCAACCCACCTCGAAATATTTGTTTAAATTTCCTACAAAAACACCAAAATATCAAAGACCGTCTATTTTATCCCTTCTGTCCGATCTGAGATTGAGGATTAATAAATTTGAATTTTGATACCTTTTTCCTTAATAATTAATTTTCTCCGTACTTTTAAGTATTACGATACTAAGTTCCATCTTTATTCCTTTTCACTGTAATTTTACAAATTTATTGCTTAAAAAATAGGATAAAATCAACCTTCACGTTTTTTCCTATATGTTGGAACAATTAATTGTTACTGTCTTCAGCATACGAGAACGACATTAATATTCTTTCGCTGGTGTTCGGTGTGTAACCAAAACATATGTATCTATATGTACAAATGCGTATACAAGAATGTAAACGACACTAATATTAATTGTCATGTTACGCGACACGTGAAGGCTAACTGTGACCTGTGATAAAGTTCAAAGCCACTAGGTTGGGTTATCGCGAATATTTTCCGATTCGAGCGGCATCCGTACAGATCGGCAACGATAACCGTCGTTATTTATGTGCAAGAATTGCACTTGTCACGTTAGTTGAACAGATAAATTTTGCATTAATTATGCAATCGTCCTTGTTTCAGTTTGAGCCAATATTTACACATGATTGACGAACATATGAATAACAAAATTAAATATTTTGACAATTTACGTAACAGAATAGATGCATAATTATTTCCGCTTTGCAATGTCGAAATTAGTAATCAACGAATGTTTTAACTCCAGTTTCATTCTCCCGAAATTTGTATATAAACTTGCTTTGTTTTACGATACCTAAGTTTCCTAATCGAATATCTTCGATACGGATATTTTAATAAAATATTTCCACATTTAAGTTCATGCAAACAGGAAATTCGAATAGATTTATTTTCCTCAAAATACCAGCCCAACATTTAATTTCTGCGGATGTTGTGTATGCGTTTCTAGCATCCAATGAGGGTTATCTATTGACCAATATCGACAATTATGGCGATTAACGGTACCGTTCAAACAAAACGTAGCCTCGTCGGAAAATAGCAAATTGTATGCAAAATATCACACCTCGCAGACATTAAAATTGATTAAATTTGAAACATTAATGTAACCATAGATATAAGGTGTCACGCCAACCTTTAAAAAACATGTATATATAAAAGTTAAAACATAAAAAATTTAAACGAGACATATAGCAAAAAACTAAAGTCAAAATAATATCAAAACCAAAAAACAATGCACTATACAAGGACCAATTATACACAAGTTTACAAATTCCGGTCAACTTTTGGATCAGAGCAGATGAGAACAAATCTTGACGTTATTTGAGGTGCTGAATTCAAATCCGGGTTTCGTTTTTCAAAATTGGTTCTACTTTGTGAGTTCGCGCATGTTGGCAGCACTGCGCTATCATAATGACAGTCAGCTGTTGGCGTCGCTAGAAACATTATTTAATTTGTATTTTTAAAGTTTTTTTTGAATCCAAAACGTGTGAAAATGCAAAGACAGAATTGTAAAGTTGATTCAAAGTGTTTTGTTATGTTTGCGGATGTTATATGATCAGAAAAAGTGGCAAAGTTATTACTAATGTGATCAGAAATGCATATTTTTATTATTTTGGTTTCTCTGTATCAAACACTTACAAGCCGTGGGTACCGAAATTGTTTTGTAACGCGTGTAGCACAATATTATACAAGTGGTCACGCGGTAAAAAAGTATGTTTTTCATTTTCATTGCCAATGTTATGGAGAGAGCCGAAAAATCATGTAGATGATTGTTACTTTTGCTTGATGAATGTCGTCGGTGTAAATGCAAAAAGACTATCAAAATATAAATATCCTGAAGTATCATCAGTGTCTAAGCCAGTTCCCCGTGCGAGCAATGATCCTTTGCCAATTTGTCCAGGTACGAGTGCAAATTACATGGAAACTTGTAGTTCATCACCGACGAACAGTGGAAGCGATTTTAACATAGAGGAAAAACATTTAGTTTCGCAAAGTGAACTCAATGATTTGGTTCGTGATTTGAATTTATCGAAACAAAAATTAGAATTGCTCGCATCACGGATGCAGGAGTGGAAATATCTTGACACTCAAACAAAAGTTACTGTATATAGAACCAGAAATGAGGCGCTTTTACCGTTTTTCAAAAAAGAGGAGAATATATGCTTCTGCTATGACATCAACGGTTTGTTTGATGCGATGAATACACCATACGATGTAAATGAATGGCGTTTGTTCATAGATGGTTCAAAATACAGCCTGAAAGCTGCCCTGATACACAATGGAAATATAAAACCATCAATTCCGATTGCTCATGCAGTACAAACGAAGGAATGCTACGATACAATATGTAAAATTTTTACCAAGATAAAATATAAAGAGCATCAATGGAAAATTTGTGGCGATTTGAAGGTTTGAAAATAAATTTCAATTCAATTTTAAAGAATAAATGATTTATATACTATTCCTACAGGTTATTGGTCTCTTGATGGGGATGCAATCTGGTTTTACCAAATTTTGCTGTTTTTTGTGTCTGTGGGATAGCCGTGCAACTGACCAACATTATGTGAAAAAAGATTGGCCAAGCCGTACTAATTATGAACCAGGAAAACAAAACGTCTCTTCTATACCACTTGTGAACCCACAGAACATTTTCTTACCACCTCCCCACATAAATGCTTGGCCTAATCAAAAACTTTGTCAAAGCGCTCGACCGTGAAGGACCGGCTTTTGAGTACTTGACCAAGTTATTTCCCAAGAATATTTGTCGGACCTGATATTCGAAAATTAATGGCCGACAGAAACTTTACAAAATGTTTAACGCCCAATGAAGCAGCAGCATGGGTATCATTTCAAGATGTTGTTCACAACTTTCTCGGTAACCGCAAATCCTCGGATTTCAAGCAGATAATCGACAGTTTGTTGCAAAATTATTGCAAGATTGGAGCTCGAATGTCTCTCAAAATACATTTTCTGCATTCCCATCTCGAATTTCCTGAGAACTTGGGTGATACAAGCGACGAGCAAGGAGAGCGACTACACCAAGATTTGGCGAAAATCGAAAAACGATACCAAGGATTTTGGGACGAGGGCATGATGAGCGACTACTGTTGGACTTTAATGCGTGAAACAGATCCCAAACAGTACAAGCGACTCAGTTCGACTGCTCTTCATTTCTAATTTAACACTTTTTAATGAATAAAATGGAGATTAATTGACAAAAATTGTAAAAATTGTGTTTATTTAATATCTCGAAAACTAGAACCAAAATCAAAAAACGGAGTGCAGATTCGGATTCAGCGCCCCAAATAACCATAGAAACAGCTTTTGGTTGCTTAGATCCAAAACCGTGTATACTTGTGAATTATTAGTCCTGATGAAGTCATTGTATGGCGAAACAATATTGTAGAGGATCTACAATAAAAAAATTTTGAAACTAGAAATTTAGTACGTATTTATTATCGTTATACGTTTCATTTAAAAAAGAAACATTTTCAATATATTTTTTTAAGTAAATATTTCTAAACTTCTAGCACCATTTTAGTATACGTATTTTCTATTGTTTCTTCACTTTAGATAATATTTTTAGCACAATGCGTATTCGTTATATTCTTCATGTAAATATTCGCCAAATCCGAAATTCAATCGTATATATGTACATACATATACTCCATATATATTATGTCTATGTTGTACTTTACTGCTCTGAAATTTGCGAATCGCCATTGGAATTCTGCTTATTTAAATACAATACACAATAACACGAACCGTTAAGTCTTTACATTACGTCATCGATTATTCTGGAATTTTATGGATAAATTAAATAGTAATAGTTCTTGTGTATCAAGAGAATTTACTTCTTCAAATACACACTACCTAATTTTAAACTAGAGTATATATCAGAAAATTCTAAACAAAAAAACATTCCTTAAATTGGGGGCCAAAAATTAAAAGATAGATTTATTATTGTACCCTATATTGTAGCAAAACTTAGAGGATATACCGAATTCAACCTTTCAGACTTCTCCTTGTTGGAAAGATTTTGAAAATTTGGTTTACTTGCATCTAATAACGCCACGAACAACCCTCTACAATATACAAATGTAATTATCTCTAGAATATGTAAGTAATGACAGCCATCCCTTTGAAACTAGGTAAAATGTATAAAAACAATTAAAAATCTTTATAAAATGTATGGCAAAAATCAGTAGTTTCTACGCAAAGAAAACACAATATTTGTTTTTAAAACGAAATTTTATTTTGAACGGTGTGACAAAAGTCTTCCTGCACCGGTGAAATCTACGCTGCGCTTCGACATAAGTAACGTAAAAATGTCTCAAATACTTGATTTGGTAGTACTTAATTACAAGTTAACATTTGCTAATCATATACTCTATTTACGCTAACACATTGTTAAAAAGAAAAATAACTTTAATTTAATCTTGAATGCATTGTCTTATATGAAAACTTAAAATAATGTGTATAGATAGATGTAAATATCAGCAAGATGTTATTTAAAAAAAAAATTATGATAGACAATTGTCAAATTTGAAATGCGAAAATATTAATGACATTGATACTTGAAAAACAATTAAGTAGCTAGGTTTTTGAAAGAAAAAAAAAGGAGAAATTATTGTTGATTGTCAACATACACGATATGAACAAAATCATTCTAAACAGAATCGCAGGTGAAACACTGATATACAAAAGAACCTCAAAAGAATAAAGTTATTGAGGAAAACGTGCTAGAATGCTACAATAAAATAAAATACGTCACCCAATTATAGGTTATGTATACCTATATCAGACACAAAAACAACATAAATATTCGTAAAGCTGATCACATACACGAACATGTATTTGAAAATATATTTTGAAAAGTATATTCAAGTATATTTGTCATTAATATAAGTGAAAATTATGTTTGTTTAACATTATTATATATTCAAAATGGTAACTAATTTCCAAAAATTGGTTAATAATGTATTTTGGTCGCATAGATAACCTATAAGAAGTTAAGCAACTTATTTTATTTTATTGCGGCATTCCAGTACGCTCCCCCCCAATAACTTTATTAGAAAACGTTGTTTTTTTAGGTCCTTTAAAGGTTTCAATAATTTTTTCCAAAAAATATTTGGTACACATTGGTTAACATTGCCGAACAATTCGTTTTTATGTAATCCGGCGATTTTCTTGGGGCCATTCACTTGTCTTTGATTTTTGTCATGGGTCACTGATACGTATTTTATTTTATCGTAGCATTCCAGTACGTTTGCCCCAATAATTTTATTAGAAAAAGTTGTTTCTTTTGAGGTTCTTTAGAGGTTTTAATAATTTTTTTCCCAAAAATATTTTGTATAAGTATTCTTGACATTGCCGAAAAATTCAATTTTTCATAATCCGGCGATTTTCTTGGATCAGTGCATTGACTTGTCTTTGATTCTTGTCATAGGTCACTGATACTGGTCGACTTGATCGCTTTTCGTCAAATAAACTTCATTTCCAACAAAATAAAATCATATACAAAACCATAAATATCCCTTTAAATCTTTCGCTTCAGTAAAATAAGGTGTAATTGTTAACTAAATTTTTTGTTCATATTCATGACTAACAACTGGCTAAATTTTAAACTTTGTTTCATATAATTATAATTACCTTCGAATATTTTTTCACGCAACTAAACAGGTTGACTCGAATTAAGAAAAACTCATAAATATCCGTCATTAATAACGTTACAATTATGACAAAAACACAAGAAATGTTCGCGATACTTTAGATAAAACTAACGTTATACAACACACATTTCAGTATATGGAAGTTTGTAAGTACTGATCAATCATAGCGAAGAACACCCGCAGTTGACGGAGAATTGACAAGGAGAAATTACCAGCACTGTATTCTCTAATTACAATCTTAGTCATTACAGAAATGAATTGCATTTGAAAAACAATTTCAACGTAATTACAAGTTGCGTACACCAAAGTTAATGAAAAATATCAATAATCTAAGTATGAAATATTTACAAAAGCCATGTACATACGTTTGGCTATATTATCTTCGATGTGATTAAGGAAAAGGCTTATGTAGTTTTCGTAACAAATATTCTATCCACATAGTGCATATTCTAAAGAAACGGTCATTAACTATGATCTATAAAATAAAACAAGAGGTTGACTTATGTAAAAATGCCCTTTGAAGTATTGAATATAATTTTTTAAATACGTTTTGCAGAATATTATTAAATGAAATTAAATCAAAACCCACATTTGGAAAAACACAGTGATAAGAAGAAAGTGACGTACACGGACATTAAAATTGATTCAATTTTAATGTCCGTGTATGTCACTTTCTTCTTTTTTTGAACTCTACATTCTTATCTCCAGAAGAAGCAACAAACTCGTTGCGAAATATAGAGATAATAAATAAATTAGTTTTAATTGACAGACCGCTTGCCCGTTTTTAATATATTTCAACCTATATACCGGGTGTATTATGAAAAAGCTTTGGGGCTGCAGCTTCCTTATATTTTATCTGATTTTAATGAATGATATATCAAACTAAATCGTTTTTAAAGCACAGAAACCTGTTTTTTTTTTTTTTAAATTTTTTACATTTCGTTTTTGACAGACAGTAGTAAAATTTTTTTTTTAAATTGTACTACATATTTTTTTTAATTATTCTAATAAACATTTATTTCCTGCAGACACCTTTATTAAATTGAGTGACAAATTTATCATTATTAAAAAACAACTACGAAATTTACAGAAATCAATCATATATTTTAATGAATCAAAGTTCGAAATTGGCCCCATTTTGTTCCAGACACATTTGACACCTTCTATTAACTCCAACTCCTGCGTTTATATAAAATTTAGTGGTATTTCATGACATACTTGTACTATCCTTCTTACTAAATCATCTCTGGTATCAGGTGGAGTCAAATAGACATGATCTTGAATGTAAGACCACAGAAAGAAATCCAGTGGATTCAGATCTGGCGATCTAGCAGGCCATCGAATAGGTCCGTAAGTGCCCATCCATCTGACGCCAAAATAATTATTTAGAAAATCAGTATTCATTCGTGCATTATGGGTTGTGGTACCGTCCTGTTGGAACACCACCCTGTTTAACACAGCAAGTGGCAACTCATCTAAATAATCGCCTAATTCATTGCGTAACAAATTATTATACTTTTCTTGGTTTAGATTACCCTCCACAAAAAAGGCCCTACTACTCTATCGCCTAAAATGCCACACCATACATTTACACTGAACCGATTTTGAAAATTGTGTTGCATCACAACATGGTTATTTTCAGTGCTCCAATGGCGATAATTATTTCTGTTGAATACACCATTTTTCCCAAAAGTGCATTCATCTGACCACAACACACGACGATAAAAAATTGGATCTTCCCTTAGTTTATTCATAAAAACCGTGCAGAATTTAACCCTTCGTTGAGGGTCGTTTTCACCGAGAGCATGCACCTTCCGTGGTTTATAAGGAAAGAACTTGTGCTTCTTCAGAATGTACTGAACTGTAGAATGTGATACCTGCATGTAGTGAGCAATTTCTCGCGTAGACGTATTAGGGTTTTCTTCCACATAGAGCAAGACACTTAATTCTAAATTTTGATCTTGAGTTACACGTGCGTTTATTTTCGGTTTTTTGAATGATCCAAAATTTCGTAAATTTCGCACGAGCCTTCCAATCTTATCGGCACTTGGACGCAGTCTGTCAGGAAAACGATTTCCATAAAGTCGCAAAGCAGCTGCAGAATTTGTTCCGCATTCAAAATATGCTTGAATCGCATCCACACATTCGCCATTATCCATTTCAATAGCAAAATTTAGAAATAAATCGTTGAAAATGTTATAATGAATGTGTGACTGACAGATGTCACAGCTCTCTTCGAAAATTTGGAATGCACTTTTATCGTTCAATATGACTGCTTGATTTTTAAATTTTTAAAATAAACACTGTAAATGTTGTTGTTGCCCCACCGCTCACTGATAACATTGGTTTGTAATCCTTTATCGGCTATATAGTATTGAATGTAAGTGATTTTAAAAGGTACACACATTTGCTGTTAATAAAATGAAATAGAGTATTTAAAATGCATTTAAGAAATCTCTGTGTTCGGAAAAACCAGAATAAATTGAACTAAAAAAAAAAACCTACAATTTCTCGCTTTTTTTTCATACAGGGATATCGTTGTTTACAGTTTCATATTCAGAAAAAGTAATATATTTGAATAAAGAAAAAAAAAAGTTCAACTTAAAATATCACAGTTTGCAGCTATCTGTCAAAAACAAAATGTAAAAAAAAATTCAAAGCGGATCACGTTACAGTGTATTTAAAACGATTTAGTTCGACGTATAATTTATTACATTCGGATAAAAAATAAAAAAGTTACAACACGAAAGGTTTTTCATAATACACCCGGTATATATATATATATATATATTATATTTTTTATTCCAAGCTTTCGGTGAATTTGTCACCTTCATCAGGGCTACGTTTATAATCAAGAAAGACATAAATTAGTTGTTACAATTTCTCCGTGTTATAAGAAGGTTAAGTTGAATAAAATCAGCATCGATATAAACAGAATGTGTCCGCAAAACAGACCGAGGTCGTGGCCGGTCGGAGCAAGAAACCAATTTAACACGGATAATGTCTTGTATCTCAGCAATCAAACACTGTTACACTTCTTTTAATTATTTAAAAAAACACAGTGAAATAATGAAAGATATTTAAAAAAATTTTGTCACGCCACTGACTGTATCACAAATACTATCGAAGACTATCTTAAAACTGACGGACAATAACTTTATTATTGTCGGTCTTACTTTAAATTTTTAACAGCTGATTTCTCTCGAACACCTAGGATACAAAACAGGTTAAACAATGTTATCTTCAAAAGTTATTATAAGTATAAACATTGTAGTTTGTGTTTGCTTGTAAATATTTTTTTATAGACATTTTGAAACCATATTATTTTATATGTTCTATGAATTCTTCGCAAACGCCATAAAAACGACAAAGATATTTAGAAAATATGATTTGCCCCACTTTAGTTTCGGCTATAACTAGCGAAACAATTTTGTATGTGTACAATTTCAGTCGTTGCATGTGTATATTTCGATTATGCCTTACACTTATACAACCTATTAACTGTCTGATATTATTTACATTTAAGGTGAAACCGGTGGAAATGCTCGGAAAACTCGACGTATGTATACGAAGCGTTTTCAAAATCAAGCACCATCTTATGCGTGTGTACTGGATCACGTGCTCTGATTAAAAGAAACAAGCAGTTTGTTACCAAATTACAAAGGCCGCTGACGTGAAAGGATCTTACGCGCTTAAAAAAAGAGAAATCCAGGTGTAAACAGAAGATGAAGCAAGGACGCAATACGGTACACAGCAGTTTGAGAAGTCATTTATTACACCCGTATCATATTCAGCGTGTATAAGAATTGACTGAAAACGACCGTTCCTGCGTATTACGTTCTGCACCTGGTTTCGTCAACGTGCAACAGACGATGTAGACCTGTCCTGGCTGGGATCGTCGCTGATACGGGTGCGTACGTTGGAATTCACAGTACCAACGTGAAATTGTCGATTAATGCGGTACTTCATCTTCAAAAACAGAAATAATCTCATCGAGACATTGTTGTTGAATTAAAGCTTTTCAAAAGTTGTAAGAAATTATTGCGCGAAAATGACTAAATCACTGGCCGTAATCTTGTTGAAACTTTAGATTTATGTTAACAAAAGATTGATATTAATTTTGACACCTGACATTTTATTACTGGCGCCCTCTATGAGGCTATATGGAAAACTAAAAAGACATCCCTCGTAATACTTGTCTGATTTGACAAGGTTATTATCGTGTACTATTTAATAAAATTTTATCAACTGTCTAAATTCCATGAATAGCAGTGTAAATCGAATTATAAACATTTAATTGCGTTTAAATCCCTACATTATTTTCCACAAATCGTTTAAAACGCTTGAACGAACAATGCTTCAAAAAAATCTAAAAATAAGCTTTTATACAGGCTGGTTTTGTTTATGTCATATTGAGACACACTAAATTTCAAACATCTATTCTTCTAACCTATGTACATAGGTTTACATGTCTCTGATAAACTTCCATTTAAAGCAACCATAGCCGGTGTATGCCTCTGTCTATACAAGTATGTATGTAGGTATGTACATATGTAAATGAAAAATCACCCAGTTCAGGAAACGGTCACGATTGAACATGTTCCTATGGGAAAAAAAACTAGAGCTTTTTTGCATACTTGTTACCCATCTTGGTAAAACGTCAACGGACCCCACACATATTATTCCATGGTACGGAAAAGGTCGTGAGTCGAATGTCGCGAACGCTTCTGTTTTCTTCACATAGGTATGCTCACTTGTTCGATTTAACGCATGAAGTAAAGTTTTATAATGTTAAGGCATGTTATTGAATTCTGTTCAAAGCGAATATCGCAAAAAATTTTGTCGAACAAAATCTCTTTGTTCAATGATTTATCTTAAAAATGCCATTAAAGTAATTTTCTAAAACCTTTAAATAACATATACATATCTTAAGAAACAGCATATTATATTCGTGAACAATTAACAAAACTGTAGGAGATATTTTCGTGTTAATATTTAGACAACGCGACGGCCCACATAGATAACCAATTTTACCATTTTTTATATCCACCAGAACTGTCCCTTTATTTACAGCCGCACAATTATCTCTCGCCAGTGTTTGTTTCAATTTAATAATGTTATCTAACACGGCATTTGATGGCATTTATTATCTTTATTTAACTCAGTTATATGTACACTTTTCGCAAGCGTTATTAGAACTCGTCAAAGTGTATTTTACGACATCCACGATCTCTACCGTATTTACAGATTCAGCCCAATTATAATACATGAGTACAGTATATAATAGATGAGTTACATATATTTATGTCATTTGCTCATTCGCCTTTTCAATCGCGAATGACTTTCAGCATCCTAATATAGTTCGGGAAGATACTTCCGATATTCCGCGTGTTAGTTTTAACTCGTTCCCTTTGGTCCCTCTTACCAACCAATCTTTAACATTTTTACAATCATAAAGATCTAATATTGGATGTTCAGAAAAATCGGTGTCAAAGTAATCCATGAAAATTTGAAGTCATATCTGATATAAAGTACGATCGAATGATACATTTACTTGGATTTAATTAACACAATTTTGTAGGTTGTCGTACGAAGATATTTCCGTTTTCAAGTAATTTTAACATCACATCATTTTTTTTTAATTCCATATTAATTAACAGAAATGCGTCAAGTAATGATATTAGAAGGCAAGAATAATTCATTAGTAAATTTAAAATTAAGGGTTGCCATATTTTAGAGAACTTTCGCCAAACAATTAGTTTCACCAGTTTGCTAGTTTGGTAGTTTGCTAATTTGGTAGTTTGGCAGTTTGCTAGTTTGGCAGTTGGCTAATTTGGCAGTTTGCTGGTTTGGCAGTTTGCTAGTTTGGTTCTTTGGCAATTTGCTAGTTTGGCAGTTCGCTAGTTTGGCAGTTTGCTTGATAGTTTGGCAGTTTGATAGTTAGGCAGTTTGCTAGTTTGGCAATTTGACAGTTTTTTTGTTCGGCAGTTTGCTACTTTGGCAGCTTGCTAGTTTGGCAGTTTGCTAGTTTGGTAGTTTGGCAGTTTGGTAATTAGCTAGTTTGGCGGTTTGGTTGTTTGGCAGTATGGCTGTTCGGCAGTTTGTTAGTTTGGCAGTTTGGAAATTTGGCAGTTTGCAAGTTTGGCAGTTTGCTAGCTTGGTAGTTTGGCAGTTTGGTAGCTTGGCAGTTTGCTAATTTGGTTATTTGGCAGTTTGCTAGTTTGGTAGTTTGGCAGTTTGACAGTTTGGTAGCTTGGTAGTTTGGCAACTTGCTAGTTTGGTTCTTTGGCAGTTTGATAGTTTGTCCATTTGGCTTTGCTAGTTTGGTAGTTTGACAGTTTGGTAGCTTGGCCGTTTGCTAATTTGGTTCTTTGGCAGTTTGCTAGTTTGTCAATTTGCTAGTTTGGCGGTTTGCTAATTTGGTTCTTTGTCAGTTTGCTAGTTTGGTAGTTTGCTAGTTTGACAGCTTAGTAATTTGGCAGTTTGCTAGTTTGGTTCTTTGGCAGTTTGCTAGTTTGGTAGTTTGACAGTTTAGCAATTTGGCAGTTTGCTAGTTAGGCAGTTTGATTATTTGGAAGTATGGCTGTTCGGCAGTTTGTTATTCTGTTGTTTGGCAATTTGCTAGTTTGGTTGTTTGGCAGTTTGGTACAACACCTCTTCATAAGATACCTTATCGTGGAAGAAATTACAAAATCCTATTCATATGGTGTTCTTCCTTTTGAAATGCATGAAGATGTCGAATTAATGGAAATAGATTTAAAAGACAAAGTTTTATTCATTCTGTAATGATAATAGTCTCTGGTTTGATATTGGTTTAATATTAAAATTGAACAAACTATTTAAAAAGAATGGGGCTAATGTCAAGAATATGCGTACCAAATATTTTTGGAAAAATATTATTGGAACCTCTAAAGGGCTTCAAAGGAAACAACTTTTTTCCGGAAATTTTTTAAGGGGTACGTACCCCTTCAAAAATTTTCAATTTTCGCCATCTCACCGATTTTTTCGGAATTTGCCATTCTTATGTACTTTTGCCTGCTAAAAACGATTCTGTGATTTAAAATCCATTAAAACACATAGTTTACTCTCCAACGAACGCCAAAACAGCTCCGTTCTGAACACTACATTTCTTCATATTTTAAAAATCCGTAGTTGCCCTAATAAAGTTATCATCATAACGCTTCCTTCAGTTCAGAAAAGTCGTGGCAAAGTGGGTGCCCAACTTGTCTAATGAGCAAAAGAAGAAACGAGTTTATGATGCACAATCGATTTTAGACGAGTATAGCCCCGAATGGGATGATTTATTGGACAACTGTCGATAAGACTTGAGTCTACTACGAACCACCACAGACCCCCAATTCAGCTTCCGAATGGCTACTGCGTTCTGGGATAAAGATGGGATCGTGCATATTGACTATCTCAAATCGGGTAAATCCATCAACAAAACATACTACATGAACCTAATTCAATGCCAAGATTCCGACTAGGAAACTTCGTAAATTCAAAATTCTACAAGATTGTCTAGCCCATAAAGCAAATTTTACATTGGAAAATATCACTTAGCTAGGTTTGACGCTACTGAAACACCCATTCGATTTGGCACCCTCTGATTATTACTTGTTTCGAAATTTGAAGAATGATATGTTAAAACGCAAATTTATAAACGCCGACGATGTAGAAACACAAGTTAGTGCCTATTTTATTTATACACGGACTTGTCATTCAAGTTGTATTCATAGTTCTTTTTAGAGCGCATATAATATATTTGCCGCTTCTTGCATGAAACAAATTTTCAAAGAGTGATCAGCTGTATCATTTTCCAAAGGTCTTGAGTTATGTTAATAAACAAACGTTAAAAAGTCAAGAAATAATAATTTTATTAGATATAACATATAGCAGCAAAACATATGTTCTACTTGTTACAAATTACAAAATCTATCCTATGTAAATTGCACTCAGATTATAGCGCCATCTGCTCCTTTCTTAGATTGAACGAATTAATGATAAGTAAAGATAGAGTTAATGTATGAGTTAATAATAAATTGTTTAAACTATTTAAAACTAGCGAACATATTACATATCTTTTTTTTTCAAAAAGCACACCCAATATACCGACAAAAACAAAGCGACATCGTAAAAATGGAAATTCTTTTAAAGAAATTGAAAATGTGTCATCTGCTCATTTTCTCAACTCGAAAACTCCAATGGGGTCAATAACACCTCTCTAAAATTGCAATAAAAACTACGTACACATATACAGATATCATACATCAGTGTCATGATATAAGTATTAAGTATTTTATTTTACTAGAAGTTGAAACTAATTGCTGCTGAGAGCTAATTAAGTTTATAAGTGGTGCACTAAAGCGAATGATGGGAAAGTTGACGATTTAAATCCAGACAACGTGAGATACGGCAATAATAGTAATAACAATATTGAAAGTATCTATGTTCAGCTAGTACATGCAATTGATATATATACAGTATGTCCAATTAAAAATTTCTCCGACTTAATAAAATCAAGAAAATCACCGACAATTGTTTTATGTGTTGTTTGGAATTACTTGTGTTGGAATTTTTGCCAGGGAAGGGTTTTTGTGAAATAAAGCCTTTTATCAAAATCTAAACAAAATAATAACTTTCTTTTTCTCAATCATAAAAGAACTAACCTTTTTTGTATCTAAATGTTAGAATAGATAGTATTAAAACAGAAAACTTTCCTAATTGCCAAAGCAATTTGCCCTAGTTTTACAAATTTTTTGAATATTTCAACAATTTTCCTCCAATAACGATAACGATGACAGTGGAACTGCAAGCATCTCCAGCAAATTTTGAAATAAACCATGGTAATAGTTATCTGTACAACTCCTTTTGAAAGTATTACTTTTTTCACGAATGTGCCGTTTTATTAACGAGGACGAAGCCCAAGTTAATTAAGCAAATAAGTGAAGATAATAGACGCATTTTACACGTAGTTCTTTTGTATAGTGTATATAGTATAGTTACAAACATATGAATATTAAGATGAGGAATTTCTCCAACAAAAAAAACAAGTTCACATTTTGATCCCCTGAGGAAGCATACGGATTTGATGCGAAATATTGGGTTAAAAAAATAAAGAACTTCTTTAGTAATAGAGTTTAGTTTTGCTGGATTCCCCAAAAAAACTATTATCCTTTCCATACATGTTCTAACGGCAAAGACTCCTGGTCTAATTATATAATATAACGAGTCATCGAAAAAATTCATAATTGGAGTAGACTGTGAAATTGGGTTCATACTTTAACCACGTCCACACAATGACATTTATTATTTGACATTGAAACTATACTTCATTATGAAATAATTTACACATCTGTAAACATGGACAATACACCTCGTATTTTCGGCATTAACTTCTGCTTAAGACATATGTTTCTGCCATCTATATGCGTCATCAGCTAAGCTAGTGAAGCAATGTATACAAATGATACAAATCTATATAAATAGATCTGTATCTGTATATAACATAAAGCCGCAATCCCTACTAGATAAAGCAAATTTCATCCTGTAAGGTGGCACTTATTAATAAGTGACATCTAACGGACGATAGAAACTTTGCCGGAAAAGGGACCTTTCGTTTGTGACCAGCTAAGTGGGTACGACAAGCGAAACAATACGGGTTAGTCCATAACAAGCCAGATGGCGGTAAATATATAAAAAGGTTTTAAATATTTCTATACGTTAATGCACGTACCGCGATATCATAAAGTTTCTGGGTCAACGGTGGCTATGGGGTGAAAAACGTCTGTCTTAATTTATATCATCCTTTTGAGAAAAATCTGATAAAATTTTCAGGTTATGTGTCATACTGACATTAAGATTAATATATTGACAAATTTTAATGTCAGCATGACACTTAACCTGAAAATTTTATCAGATTTTTCTCAAAAGGATGATATAAATTAAGACAGACGTTTTTCACCCCATGGCCACCGTTGACCCAGAAACTTTATGATATCGCGGTATAATGCTTTTGTTTCATTATGAAACAGACATGTAAATAATTTACACATCTGTAAACATGGACAATAGAAGACGTTCAGAACAATCCTTCGGTGAGTGTTTTTGTGCGTTCAAGTATTACATTGCTTTTTCTACTGAAGATGACAACGTGGTTGTAGAAATACGTATTTAGAATCATTAAATTCTATTTTGTTAAGGGTTTTTTAATTTTATTTTATTCACTTATAAGCCACAGTCTCCGATTTGTTAGTTAGTATAGGTTAGATCTTTTCTGCATAAGCTTCTGGGGTACGTAATAAAACAAATATTGAAAGATCTCAATAATTTTACTTTTGTGGCTTGGTTCCTTTTTGTAGAATGGCATCCATGTAGTATCTAAGCAATAAAAACACAAAAATGAACTAATACTAACGACATAAAAAAAATTACACCCGCCTAATATTAATATAAATTTGAATGCTTTGACGAGAAGTGATCCCGTAGAATATCCTCTTAAAATTGTTGAGTTTCAATGCGGAACAATATTCAGTATGAACCTTGATTGCCATTACTACCACACGACGCCAAACACATACATAAAGTATCAATGGTATGCATTTTATTGCGCCTCTTAAACCATTAAAACTCTGTTAATTAATACTTCCGAAATTCTAAGAACGCGTTACATATTTCATTATTACACGCACTTTAAACAATAATATAGAATTACAACAACAGTAACACACACACATATAGAGACGAACAAGAACTCGAGTACATTTCGAGATTATCTCGGTTCGTTAATTTTACGATCCATTTACCATTAGGAACCTGTTGGTCTCGTAATGATATTTAAAATCAATCCTTGTCCAGCGTTCTAAATTTAACACATTTTAGTTCGTAAATTGTTCTGTCACTGTAACAATTAATATTCCCACCCTGGGTTCGCGTCGGTCTCTTGGAAACAATAAAAGAAAACCGTTTCAATTTTTCCGTACAGGTCTCTTATCTGTTCGTGTGATTACATATTTTACTTTCTCTCGGTCTTGTTAAACTAAAAAATCTAAATTATTCTTTAAGCTTTATTCGTATACGAGTCTAGCACCTCTTCAATTCTACGTTTCGGCTATTTTATCGTGTAGTTTGCTCGATTATGTTGTTATATTTCACGCTATTATTATTTTTAAACTTTTGACAACTTCATTGTTTAATTACATAAATAAATACTTAATCGTAGTGGACTCATAACGAAAGATGCTCATTTGAAAGCAAGCACGGTGTTGCAAATATTTTTGTTATTCATTTTCTTAAGAAATCTATGAATAAATATGATTAACTATAAAAGTATGCGACGTGGCAACAGTGTACAGTACCGTGGATACAATGAAACAGCAAATCATAATGACGTAGTGTTTACAAATTATTTTTACTACGTGATGCAGTGGAGTTAGGTGAGTTTTTTCTCTTCCCCAGCATTAAAAGGAACAAATTTTAAACCGTTGAAGCTGTGAAAGAAAAGTCGATAAAAAAATTCGATTGTTGTTTTACAGCATCAGTCTTGTTATTTTATAGCCAGACCTTGTACATAACATTGAAACAATAAATTAAAGCTACTGTTCTGAAATACCACTTCTTTAGTAATTCCCTTATACTTACCGTCGTAAAACTAATTCTTAATATTTTTATTCAATAACTTCCAGAATGCAGGTTTTACAATTATGTTTTTGTCTTACAATTAGTAACCTTTCGTTTCACACAAAAATAAGATCAATGTGGAACATGCAATATTTATAGAAGAGTTTTTCTATTCTATTATCTCTTGGCATAAAGTTATAGTAACGATGAATATTCCGCAATTACAGATACTTTGCGATGTTTAATATAATGGCAATGCCTGTTTTTCCTATTTACAAAGTTCAAAAAAAGCTTGTTAAAGTATAATTATACATTCGTCCCGCAATATACAAATATACGTACATCAAAGTTACAACGGCCTCACAACACAAGAATGCTGTTTCATCTACAGTATTATTGGATACATATATAATCACACAAAAGTATTTTTATACACGTAAACTTTATTTCTAAACTAAAATGAATGATACAGATTCTGTTTTTAAATAGTTACTAAAAATATCGTAACTAATTTCAAATAGGTACTGTAAAAGTTTTCTATTTAAAAAAAATACGTTTGAAAATATTTTAAAATTTAAGTGCTTTTAGAAAAAATCTTCTCGAAGTGTGACAAAAATTTTCTTTTGCAGCTTTTATCTCTTATATTACTAATTAAGTATATTTTCGAATAACCGTGTAAATTAACGAAATCCTTTATGAGTGCATCTATACACTACCGACGGAAATTTTTGATACAAATAAAAGTTCTTTGAAATGAAAAGATTTTTCTATGAACACTATCATAGAAAAATCACTTATTTCCATTGCAATGTTTCCAATGTAAACGTCTTTTCTACCACATTCAACCCGATCATATGCATTCAATTAGTGAATTTCATCCTTATTAGTTTATTTATTTTCTCTAAATGTTGACCACTGTTTTTAAAAGAGCAGATGATTATCATAGTATCAACAACGTTAATTCTTAGTTTGCAATCAAGCAAACAATCAATCAATCAAGCTTGGTATGATAAATCCAGTTCTGTATAAGATACGAATGTCAAATTCCTAGGATAATTTGACAAGAGAATGACTAAAAATTGGCGACACACCATGATGAGTAAGTATGTTGCTGACTTCAGCCATGTTTTAGAAGACTGCTTTCAAAATTTCCCCCAAATCTCTCTGATAGATAAGCTTTTGCAATCGCTTAAAGTAAACTGCTTATTGTTTTTGTGTTAATATGGAGAAAAATTAATTTCGTGTGTTAATTAAACATTATTTTTAACGTGGAAAAAACATTTAAAAAAAACTGAAGAAAAGTTACGTAAATATAATGTTGAATCTGCATATTTTCATGCAATGATTTGTAACTAGTTTGTTGGTATCAAAATAGTCATATAAGCACAGAAGATAGTGCTCAACTCAACGAGTACACAATATTTTGAATTTTCAACATTTAAATATGTAAAAGCTAATAGCAAGATAGATGATGGGTTTGCTTACTGTTGAATAAATGCGTGTTACAATTTCAAACAACTATATGACTAAGTTCAAACGAAATCTAAAAAAATTCTTTGTCGATATGTCACTATAGATGAAACCAGAGACAAAAACACAGCCAAAACAATAGACTTCACCTGATAAAGGAGCTCCGAACGAAGCAAAAACAGTCTTTTTCAGCCAATAAGATTATGGCCACGATTTTTTTGGTCTATCTACATAGGTCTCGTAATTGTTTAAAAATACATTCACCGGATTAATTTGGCTGTTAAGAAAAAAACTTCATTAAATAACACTGTTTACAATTAGTTTTCGGAATTCAAGTATCATCAAAATTACACATAGAACATAGAATCGGACATAGAAGTTTTTGTGAAGGCCATTTATCAATCTCTGTTATTGCAACAAACATCGATAGTGTAATAGAAATGATAGAATTGAACCAGATGTGACATACCGTGAGATCAATGCATCCATAGGTGTTGACATGAAACAAATACATGCGATTTTGTATGAAGATTTAGCTGTGAAAAGGCTTTGTGCTCCTTGGATCTGGCACAGTTTAGTCGGGGCTAGGAAAAGATTGTGCCAGGTAGAGCAAAGAAATGCTTAGGAAAATCAATCAATTCAATCACAGCTGGTGATGAAATTTAACATGGAAATTAAAAATTAAGAAATACTGAAAAAAACAAGTCAATCAACGGGAGGAAACGTACAGACGGCGTTTCGTTCTAGTTGGAACTTTTCAATGCACGGCATTCCTCGAAGACGGACATTGCTTTTTCATTTCTATACTTTCTGTATATATAGTTAACATTTGGAACTTACTGCAAGTGAGAATTAATGAATATTAAATCACATTCTTACATGTAAATGTCGACTTATTTGATGCGTTCATAACTACAATCCGACAAACTAAGTTCCTCGAAGACGGACATGTCCGTCTTCGAGGAATGCCGTGCATTGAAAAGTTCCAACTAGAACGAAACGCCGTCTGTACGTTTCCTCCCGTTGATTGACTTGTTTTTTTCAGTATTTCTTAATTCTTAATTAACCTAATTACCAGGAAGTTCGTTGTCGCGAAAGGGTGTGTTCTGCATACTGGTACAAACTTAGTTTGTCGGATTGTAGTTATGAACGCATCAAATAAGTCGACATTTACATGTAAGAATGTGATTTAATATTCATTAATTCTCACTTGCAGTAAGTTCCAAATGGAAATTAAACATGAACCAACTGTTCTGACTGAATTTCAAGATGAGCTTAAACCAACAAAAATCCCTTTAGAGAATCGAATAACTGTTAATGCTGATTAGTATAATACCATTTGGTTTCAAGAAGTCATTCATGAATTGCGTGAAACAAACTGAAATCGTTGTGTAATTCTTAATCGTCACAATACGAGCTGGTTATAAATAGTGAAGAAAGCATAAACAATAAATTCAGATAAAAGAATTTCTAAAACTGGTATACTTTTCAATACAATAAAGAACTGTTTTTTTTTTTTGATAAGAGAATGATACCAAAGCAAACAAAGGCTTAAGTAATAAGAAAATTGATCCATCCAATACTAACAACAACAGCTCTCCAAGGAAAGAAATTGACTAGTTCGAGGATAACAGGAAACGATATTTTTAAAAAAATAAAGGAAAACATAGTTTATAGGAAAGAACTACAAATACATTTCGTAGAGATAACGGTAGAACAAAACCAATTGAGATGACTGGCGCTGACAGAAAAAGATACGTGTAGATTAGTGCCGGGAATTTTCAAATATTCATTTGGAAAAATTTCCGAATATTTGAATTATTCATATTTTCGATTATTTTCAACTATTCGCATAGTATGACGTATTCGAATACTTAATCGAAATATTTGAATAAGTAATCGAATATTCGAATTCAAATAGTGACCTATTGATTACTTATTCAATTTTTTGAGTACAGTAGTACCCCCACATCCGCGGTGGTTTGGTTCTGTGGTCTTCCGCGGATACTGAAAACCGCGGATAGTAGCGAACGCTTTATTTTCGAGTACAATATGAAATATGAAGCAAAGTTAAAACAATGAAACAAGAAAAAATAAGTTATATAATATTTATTTAAAATAAATAAACAATAAATAAGTAAATATTCTTGTGCTGTGGCACAAATAGAACTTAAGTTTAATAAATACATATATAAGTTCATACATATGTACATATATGTAGTACATATTTACATACACAACAAGAAAATATACAACAAGAAAAACTTTATCATCGTGAGCTACATATTCATTCATCTTCCTCCAAGTCCAAGTTAGCAGTCGATTGTTTACTTAGATCCGAAGCAAACGATGTTGATGCCTGTGCATTATCGATAGTTTTGTCGACTTTTTCAAAGAACATTGTTATTGGTAGTTGTCGTTTTTGTCTTTTCATTTCAATAAACAAATCCTCTCAAGGTTTCAAGGCTTCTGTTATAGTGCGAGTAATTTTTATACTGCGTTCCATTATTGGATCATATTCTACTATCTGTTCTTTTAATGTTTGAGCAGTTCGAAATATCGCTGAAAATTTTTCAAGCGTCCATGCTGGCGGTTCTTGTTGACCCTCATCCTCATCGTCACTCGCTTCTGGAGAAGATTTCACAAGGTATTCCAATTCCTCGTTTGTGAATACTTGATCCTCTTCGTTTATGTAATCACTGAGTTCCTCTTGGGTTATATCGTTAAATCCTTCTCCATCTATTTTCTGCGCTATGTTAAATATCGTTGTTAGATGTGAATTAATATCATGTGTGTCTTCAGAACTAAGAACGATGTCATTCCACAGATTTTTCCAACATGCTATTATCGTTTCTGACTTTAATTCCTCCATCGCTCCTTTGATAAATAGAATTGCGTCAGCAATTGTAAATGACTTCCAGCATTCCATGAGCCCGATATCAGAGCATTCGTTAGCCATTGTATACAGCATTTCGAAAACCTGTCGAATATATATGGCTTTAAAGCATCTAATGACACCTTGATCAAGGGGCTGAAGCAATGAGGTCGTGTTAGGTGGTAAAAAAAGCACTTCAACATTTTTATCTTCTGTGCCTAGTGACACAGGATGCCCAGGAGCATTGTCTAGTATCAGCAGCACTTTAAATGGTAATTCTTCCTGGTCCAAATATCTTTTTACTTCCGCAATAAAGCATTGATGAAACCATTGTGTAAATAGAACAGCCGTAACCCACGCCTTTCGATTTGTTTGCCAAAACACAGGCAGGCAAGCTTTATCTTTGTATTTAAGAGCACGTGGATTCTGTGATCGGTAAACAAGTCCGGGTTTAATCATATGACCAGCTGCATTTGTTCAAAATATCAAGGTAAGTCTATCCTTAATTGCTTTAAAGCCTGGTGCACTCTTTGCAGTCTTATGAATATAAGTCCGTTGAGGCATTTTTTTTCACATAAGACCAGTCTCATCGCAGTTAAAAGCTTGCTTAGGATGATAATTCTTTTCTGCAATAATTTGTTTAAATTTTTCTGGATACAGGGCAGCAGCTACATGATCAGCCGACGCAGATTCCCCTGTCATTTTTATATTTTTTAGATTAAACCGAGTTTTAAATCTATGCAGCCACCCCCTACTTGCTGTGAATGATTTTCCTTCCTCTTCAGTATAATCTTGGGTCTGCATATCTTCATATAAAACCAAAGCCTTTTGTTGTAGCACTTTGCCATCGGTAGGAATATGTTTTCTTGTCATATCTTCCACCCATAAATTTAAGGCATTTTCTACCTTAAGTAACACTTTATTACGTATTGTGGTTGCAACTTTTGCAGTTTGGGGTGCACTAGAAAAACTAGCTCGAATCTTATCTTTGTTTTTTAACACTTCTCGTATCGAAGATTCGTTTTTATTGTATATTTTAGCAACAGTTGCAATAGATTTTTTTTCTATTTCAATCATATTAATGATTTTTATTTTTTTCACTAATAGTGAGCATTTCACGTTTTCTTTTTGGTTTAGAAGACATTTTAAAATGATTTTCAAATTTACTTGCTTTATTTAAAAACTATTGCAAGCACTGTCTTGTCCGACAATTCGAATAGTACTAAACTCATAGTTAACAGGAGCGTTTATATGTACAAGTAAAAGCGAGTGGCACCTTAAGCACGTTCCAGCTTGTTTAACTTATCATAAGAGAGCGCCGAATTCAGGGGATGACTCATATATACGACGATATATCAAGAAATGCTTCTATAACTTTTATATTTATTGATATAACGCGTTTTCTGCTCAGGTAAATCGCGGATGACTGAAACCGCGGATACGGAGTCAGCGGATAACGGGATACTACTGTATTTTGAATATTTGAATAATAGAGCAACGAGAAACATTAGTTGACCTACTTTTGAATAGAACAGTAACACCGAGAAATCATGCAGCGCAACTGATGTTAAATGAAATTTGAAGGGCGTGTTCTGAAAGATATTGTTAATATTTTAGAACCATTTCAAATTATTACAACTTTATTGCCATCAGAAAATCAACCAACTCTTTCCATGGTGATGCCAATTTTACAATCTCTAATGCAAAATTTTATTTCAACGGAGAATCATGATGACCAGGAAGACATTAAGGTGATGGAAAATAGATTGTTAAAAGAATTCGAATCAAGATTTATATTTTTGGTGGTACTGCGAATCTCTCTGTTACTGGCTGAACACCAGTAAATATTTTAGATAATTTATTTCCATATAAAGAAGATGAAAGGAGTAGCCACGCAAACAAAGTAGATTTATACTTTACTGAATATACCAAACCTGGAAATATTGTTTGTTACAGCTAAGCGACCCTGTTTGAAGTCAGAAAATGTAAAAAAAAATTAGTTTTCTAAGTTCTAATATATAATTTTTATTGTATTTCTGTTTTCAATATATGCTCTAATAGTTTATTTTGTAATGTACTTTTATTTTAATTATTTCTTTTGTTATGTTTTTGTTAATATGTATTTACATCAAATTTCATTTATTACCTGTTATTTAGTAAAACTTGTTTATATCCAAAACTGCATTAATCAAAATAATAATGAATTGTTTTCAAATAAGTAAATCTATTGTCTGATTAATAGTTTAATTTAAATCGTAAAATTATTCGAAACAAGAATTTCAGGACCTATGTCTTCCAATATCTATGTAGTCAAATATTCAATATTGGAAAATCTAGACGCGAATAAATAGATTTATTATTTAAATAATTTCAGATATCCATTTAATTCATATATTTTGAATATTCAACTATTCAAATAGTTGAATTAAAATATGCAATTGAAGCGTGCCCGGTTCAAATAGGCCAAGTGCCAAAAATTACATTTTTGAGCTTTTGCTTTAGAAACATTCTATATACCAACGGACATGTCCTGTAAAGATGCCAACTCCCAATGTAATTTCTTTATAGTTTAAAAATCATGTCATAGATGGCAGTATGTGTATGTGCCAGGTTAATTCTCTCAGAACAAGCCAAGTGCCAATTGTCAGATCAGCTTTTCTAACCCTATTTTAACGAATGTTTGCGCGTGTTTCTGCAAGTGACTTTGTGCCTCATATAAAGTGATAACCAATGGATAATAAGAAACAAAAAATCCGTGGACGACAGAGGGAAGTACAAAGCAAGCTAAGGATATCAGGGAAGGATTATGCAACGAGAAGTAACAAAATTGTCTCCAAAAAAGCGGAACCAAAAAAAAAGGTTAGAGTCTTTAATAATAATTTTCAGTTTCATTACTAAACAATATTTTTTTAGTTGTCCTGTAAATGCTATTTCTCATGTAAAAATCTTTCTTATGAAAGAAGACTAGAGTTATTTAAAAAGTTCTATGATGAAACCGCACCTATTCAAGGCACCTACCTGATGAATTTGATTAGTGTGTTACCAATAAAAAGACGACGCCATGGAAATTATAATGACCCATCAGAAAGTCATCGCCAGGGCACTATGGCCTACACAGTTCCAGATGGAACTGGTCGGATGGTTCGAGTTTGTAAATCAACGTTTATGGACATTTTTGCGGTATCAAAAATGAAACTTCAAACAATAATAAGAAAAAATAAAAGCGGAGAAACTTCCTTTACTGATAAACGAACATGTCATAAGTTGAAAAAGTTTACTACAGAAGACAAGAACATGGTGAAGCAACACATATTGTCTATTCCTCGCCAAGACAGTCATTATTCAAGGTCGCACACTTCTAAAGAGTATTTAAGCCCAGATCTTAATATTCATCGTTTATTTAAAGCTTTTGCTGAAAAATATCCGGAAACCAATATTTCGTATAAGTTTTACAGCCGAGTTTTTAGAGAACACTTTCCAAATTTGAAATTTCACCTCCCCAGAAGCGACACTTGCCGAGTGTGTGATAGACTCACTTGTGAGGCTAGAGCTGAGTTACAGAGCAGTACTATTGCAAAACAGAAGCTAGAGCTGCACCACCGCAAAGCTGAAAGTGCTTTTAAGCTGATGAAGAAAGACACAACAGATGCACAGTTGCCTGGCAGTCGTATGTGTTGCTTGAGCGTAGACTTACAACAAGTCCTTTTCCTACCTACACTAACGCACAGTGATATGTTTTACTTAAGTCAGGTCAGTTGCTATAATCTAGTAATCCACTACAACAATACAAATACTGGGTATATGAATCTATGGAATGAAGGAGTAGCAGGCAGAGGAGGAAACGAAGTTGCCTCTTGTATATTGCGGTTTCTGAATAGTAGTGTGGTCAAAGACAAACACGTTATTATTTGGACAGACAACTGCGCTGGCCAAAATAAAAATAAAATAATGCTTTTTCTATATATATATTTGCAGGCCCATGGGGTATTTGATGTTATAGAACACAAATTCCTCATAAGTGGTCACAGCTTTATGGCTTGCGATCGCGATTTTGCACATATCGAAATGAGAAAAAGGGTCATGAAGGCTATGATTCCTGAAGATCTACACAATGTTATTAAATCCGCAGTTTATCATCCCCCTTTCGAAATTGTTGACATGGAAAAGCATGGATTCTGGAATATAAAGGAGGCAGCAGAAGCTTTGATTGATATCAAAAATTTAAATATTAGCAAGGCAGTCATGCTTCGTGTAGAGCGAGAAAAGTGAGTTAGTGAGTTTGAGCCTTGGATGGATGTTAATGTTTTGAAAAAGAGTAAATCTATCTCAGACGTGAAGAGCACAAATCTACTGCTTTTGCCGCCGGATAACAAAATAACAGACAACAAAAAAAAATCATTAGCATCAATGATTAACTTTCTGGAAAAGGAAGAACACAAAGAATACTACAGAAACCTATTACACATTTAAATACTCTTGTAATGTTTACTTCTGTTGTTTTTTGTAAACGATGGTTAATACACATTACTTACTGACTTGGTGATTATTGTTTTTAACTTTCTATAAGTTTTTATAACGTTATCGCTGGATATAGAGACATATCTTTTTAATATGGGACTTCGATTGTTTCTAAATTTTAAAAAAATATATTTTAATATCTCTTTTTCAAACTAAAGTATTTTAATATTGACTTGATACAACACATCTATAAACCTAGTCCAATGCTTAGCTTAATCCAGAATAGTTATTTATTAGCGCCAATCAACGCAACATGCAATAATAATCGTTTTTTGATAATATCTCGGTTTTATACTTTTGGCACTTGGCCTATTTGAACCGGGCACGCTTCAATTAGTTATTCAAATATTTGAATTCAACTATTTGAATATTCGACTATGTGAATAATTCGTTACATGAAATTATTAATTTTTTAATATTCGGATATTCGAATTATTCGTATTTGAGTGTGTAGATAGTTCTTCGCACCTAAAGAGGCAATCAATGGGTTTACGCATCTTGTTTTTGAGGTAGACACTTCTGAATGGAATAATGTTTTCAAAATTGGTTCAACCATATGTAAAAGTGTAAATATAGATTTTAAAGGCAATAAAAACTATAAATCCATTTAAACTGAATAATTTTTCTAAATACTTTCATGGCAACCCTCGTACATTATACACCATAACATAAAAAACAGTATAATTAATAATTAACACCTGTAATTTGGTAAAATTAAGGAATTAAAACTCAGCTTAAATAACAAGTTTCTTATTTATCATTTCTATTGAAAGTTATAGTAAATTAATCCAACAAGTATCAACGTTACTCGAAGCTCGGTCGTTCGTATGCTCTTCTTGCCGTGCAAGTGAACACAGTAGAAACATACAATATATATGTAGATACGTACGTATCAATGTAGGCTCGCACATGATACATATATGTGCGTAAGTATGTTATGTTATACGTGTTCTTGTTTCTTTTCTTCAATTGATACGACTTGTGGCTGTCACTCACTCTCGATTTCGATCTGAGATAGCGCCGCGCATTTGTCCTTTTTATTCGGAGTCGAATAAATTCAACTTAGACATTCTCGACGCGTCGTAATTCTCACACATCGCCTAGATTCAACTGAATAAGTTCTAAAACGTTGATATGTTTGTAGATAATTTTGTACTTATATACAGTGAGTCTAAATAAAGACTCTTTTTTCTATATAAACTCAGAAACATCAGTTTACTAGACAAGAAACCAACAATCGCTCTTTTTTCACAGTAGCAAGGATTCAAATAGTATTGATACATTATTGATTTTATTAATTTTGAAGGATTTATTAATATTCTATTTAATTCTATTTTTCTGACACCAGTTGTTAATTATATTAGAGTTCTTCTGAAATTTAGGTAATCAGACAGACATATTAGGTATTCCTTGGTATATTTCCAAGTCGTCAACATGTGCAAGAACTTTGCAATTTAATCTACCTAACAGATCATTAATATAAAATAACGAGCCATCGAAAAAATTCATAATTGGAGTAGACTGTGAAATTGGGTTGGTACTTAACCACTTCCACATAATGACACATTATTTGATGCTTGACAGTTTCATTTGGTTTCATTGTAAAAAAAGGTTATGGCATTGAAATGATACTACAACAAAAAAGAAAACAAATAATTTATTTAATATCGAAATCATAATCAAAATTTACATATAGCTACAGAAGTTGTTGAAAATGTTGTCCATTTACATCTAAACACAAACCAACTCTTCTCCGCAATCCAGCAAAAACTTTATGCAGGATGTGCGGTGAGTTGTTGATCTCTTCACACTTTTCTGTTATGCGAATTCTCAGTTGTTCCAGATTATGAATTAGCGTTGAATAAATCGAATTTTTTATGTATGGCCGTACGAAAAATCACATATGTTTAAATCGCAAGACCTAGTTGGATATGGGATTTCAGTGTTCCTGCTTATTATTCTGTTATCAAAAAATTCTCTGAGATATTGAAAAGTTTCTCTGGTCGTATGTGCTGTTGCACCATCTTGTTGGAAATACCCATTTTGTAATTCCGCATCATCCAATTGATTTATGAATGAGCCGAGTATCTCATTGCGATATCGTGCAGCAGTAAGTGTACCTTAAAAAAAAATAGGACCTACCAATCTTCTTCGACATATTCCAACCCAAACACCAACTTTTTGGGGATGCAATGTTTTTTCAACAAAAAATGAGGATTTTCGGAGGACCAACACCTCATATTCTGTGAATTAACATATCCAGAAAGATAAAACCAGGCCTCATCGGTGAAAAAAACTGTGTTAAGGATATCCTGATTGTGTAGATTATTTTGAAACCATTGACAAAATTCCACTCGTCTTAAATAATCCACTGGATAAAGTTCATGAAAACATTGCAGCTTGTATGGATGACAATGTAGGACTTTTTTAATAATGAATTGGCACGTACCATAAGATAAATTTGTTTGTTGGGTCACTACTGAAATGCATGTTTTTGGATTTTCATCAATAATATGCTGAAGGGCTTCAATATTATCAGCTGTACGTTTAGATGGCCGTCCACTTCCAGTTTTTCGACCGACGCTACCAGTCTCTCTGAATAACTTTACACAATTTGTCAAAACATTGTAAAAATCATTGTAGTCAAACACTAATTCAGGATGTTCTTCACTAAAATCAGCCATGCATTCTCCGTAATTGGATACTGCCAATTGCCATTTACTTTCACACCTGTACGGAAGTAACATTCGATAATTTTTGCTTTTTGTTCTATGTTGAATACCATTTTTTAAATAAATTTAATTTACTTAATAAGAGTTTTGAAAAATTCGGCACAAACTTATAGTTTCAATGTCAACTAACAAATGTCATTATGTAGAAGTGGCTAAAGAACCAACCCAATTTCACAGTCTACTCCAATTATGAATTTTTCGATGGCTCGTTATTTAATAATAAAGGTCTAAGATTTGAGTCTTGTGCCACTCCAAAAGCACCATTCAATTTTTCGGAACAGAATTCATTGTAATGCAGTAACTCAGTCTTTTCTCAAGTTAAGAGGCAAGAACCTGATAATCTAATCTATCTACGACCCATTCCAAATAAGAATGGACCGTTGGAAAAGATGGGCATTAAAATAAAAATTTATGATTGATTTACGCAGGCAAAATCAAGAATTTTTTTGTTGTGTCAAGTCACCAGTCACTGTCAGTAGGTTTTGCGTATTCTATTAGTTACTTATTGCGTTATTAATTATTAATATTCATTAAAAATAGTTTAATATAGAGCTCATAAAATGAAATATTCATTTTCTGAAAATACTGTGTGTGACATTATCGAAGAAATTGAAATATATGGAGTTTTACATTTTCCCCTTTAAGGAAACGAAGTTACCAACATGCTTCCAATATTGGACGAAATATCAAAAAGTACAATTAGAAGGTAGGTGCATTCATTGTTAATAAACAAACGCCAAAGCCAAAAAATAATCTTTTGCATAGATATGCGAGTATATAACCTCAACATATGACAGCAACCATATGTTCTACTTATTATTGTGTAAATTACGCTCAGATTGCAACGCCGTCTGGTTCATTCTTATTTGGAATGGACCATAGTAGTAATACAAATATTAAATAGCCAACGGACAGTAAGTCACCTCAGATTATGTTTACAGCTAAGCTGAACATATCTATACCGATCAGGGAACAGATAAAAAGTCGCCTGAGCGATTGAGGTGCCGACACCTGATACACGAGATCACGATCCAATCGGTGTACAGGTGCAGGCATATGTGGAATGTGTCCTAGAACGAAGATATTAAGCCTAGGGAAACATAGGTTTTCCAGGCTACATTATTTGCAGTCGCAGCCTGCGCCGAAGAAATTCGGGTAGCCGGCTGAGCAAACAAAAATGAAATCAACATAATGATTGAATAGTAAGGCGGCTATTAAATTGATTATGAATCCATCTACCCGGTCTAAACAGGTAAAACATTGTAAACAGGTCCTCAATAGACTCATACAAGACAATATTGTGTCACTGATATTAATGCCAGCAGATGAGGAGGCTAAAGGCAATGAGGCCGACGAACTAGCCAAGGAATTTAAAATCCTCCGTTCAAAATTTCTGAAGATATTCTGCAACATTACTGGATTGTTATTAATTTCCATGCATTTCTGTTCGATTCTCTGTAGCATATCATTCAAATTCAATATAGGTGTTCGAAATATGTTATTTTTTAGATAAGGCCACAAAAAGAAGTCGCAAGGTGTTAAATCGCATGAACGTGCAGGCCAGGCAATTTCAGTATTTCGACTAATTATACGCTCATCAAAAAATTCTCTTAAATAATCCAAAGATTCTGCAGTACAGTGACAAGGTGCTCCGTCTTGTTGGAAATATGTATTTTGAAGTTCATCATCATGCAACTGATTGACAAATGGTTGTAAAATTTCCGTACGGTACCTTTGAGCAGTTAACGTTCCCTGAAAAAATATTGGTCAATGATTCGCCTTTGGTTTATCGCTGCCCAAATACCAATTTTCTCTGGATGTAGTGATTCTTCATTAATTACATGTGGATTTTCACTACTCCAAATTCTTGTATTTTGTGAATTTAGGTATCCCGTTTTATAAAACCATGCTTCATCAGTAAAGATGACTCTTTGCGAAAGTTCTCCATTATTGTTAATATTTAAAAACCAATTACAAAACTGTAGTCTACGTGGGTAATCAATTTCTAACAATTCTTGTACTGCTGTGACACGGTATGGATAAAGTTGCATATCTTTTTTTAATTACTTGTGAGTTGTACCAACAGAAAGGTTTATTTGTTGAGTCAAATGTCGAACAGATGTTTGTGGTTCATTTTTCATTATTTCTACAACACGATTGACAACTTGAGGTGTACGTTTCTTAACTGCTCCGCTGCCTGATTTTCTTAAGAGACTACCAGTTTCAGAAAAAAGTGTTAAAGTTCTATCCAAAGTATTCTTAAATTGTATATAATCTATTACAAAATGTGGAAACTCAACTTGAAATTTTACCATGCAATCTTGAACTGAATAAACCCATAAACCATCAATTTTATTACCACTTCGAAAATAAGCCTGAACTAAAAAAATTTTATGTTCTAAAGTGAAAGCCATTTTAAAACTGAGAAGCAATTTATTTAAACCAGAATCGACGCACGATTATTTTATGCACTAACTGATATTGGTGATTGACATTACCAAATGTCATTTGGATTTACGTTTACGGAACAACAAACACATACTAATATATTTGCGTCTTATTCTATCAAAATTTCAAAGTAACCTAGATTGACTTTTCAAATGAACACACGTTATAGTACCATCAATAGTATGATAAATCGCTTGGAAAAATAGTTTTTTGAAAACTAATATAGGTCCAATGCAAAAATGTATCAAATGTAACGAAGAATATTTTGGGAAAATTTAATAAAATTTCCAGAACACAGAATACAATATCTTTACTGTATTAGACTTAAGATTCAGAGAACATCTCTCGTTATTATATAACATGAACAAAAGCACGTTAAAAAACACGAGAAACTCTTCGTTTGAATCTGAATTTTACTAAAAATATCTTTGCAAGTTCTCTATTGAATTTGACGTAATTTTATGGTGAAGGCAAGACTAATAATCTATTTCTAATACTTATTCTAAATGGACAATGAAAATACTAATAGCCAGACAGCTCCCACAAACACATAGTAAAGTGCTTACGCACTTTACTATGTGTCTAAACTATCAATCGGTTTGAAAATGTGTATCGAGGGTATTTAATATTCTGAAGAAATAACAACATGCAGCGAGTTTACCGACAATTTACATACACAACAGAGCCCGATCCTACAACATCCAAATATGTATATTAATTAACATGCTTAAAATACAATTTGATTGCAAATAAGTGTGTATAATTTATTTATAATATCATGTCGTAATATTTATACTTACACCGATATATCTGATTAACATAATACATATATTAATATTAATCACATAAAAGTGCTGGGCTTGCTTCTGACTCTTGCGAAATTAACGTGTTTATAATAAACGTTATACTGTACAAAGTTTATTAGAATATTGTTAGATAAATGTAATCGAATTACCGAACGATTGTGAAAATAATTTTAGTTGTTTACAGTAACGAAACCGACTGTATACAATTGATGTATTATAAATAATTATTAGGTTAACTGGCAAGTGCCGAAGAGATCTAATTACGTAACATTTAAAATATAGTCTTTTCTGATTGTTTATTTGCGGTTCCCAGAATTATACAAATCCTGTCATCGACTAATGCATTTTAGTGAATAAAATGTTGGAACATCTAACTTATGAGTAATGCAATATCGGAAAAATAGTAACGAAAAATATCAATTTACATTAAGAGATATAAACGATTATTTAGTAAATAATAATGGGGAATCCAATTCGAGTTTCCTGTATTGGTTACACTGTAAATTAGACAGTTGTCATTAAAGGCGCGTGTTTGACATATTAAATGTTAGTTTGAAACAACACATTTAGGAAATGGATCACTTAACCATCGCTAAACGCGTTGGATTTTTTTGTAGGCTCTCTGAATAATACCAAACATTTGATTAATAAAAAATAAAATTTAGAAAACTAGAATTCCCATTATAATAAATAACACGAATGTGTATAGGGAAAATGCGTCCTGTATATATGTTGCTGGTAAGATGTCAATTGTAAAATAAACAACAAAATTTTTTTTTTAATATTTAAATAAAGATATACTGATATGCTATGCTGTCATTTTTTGATTTATTATATGATTAACATTATCGACGCGAGTTCTAAATGTTTCATAACGTAACTATATTAAAATTTAAATACTCCACCCCCACTTAAGATATTCACGTTACGCTTAACAGATAAAGATAGAAAAAGTACAAAGTTAATAGTGGAAATTAAGTTCCAAAAGAAACTGTTTTTAAACAATTTTTATCAAAACAAAGTAAACGGGAAATATGTAACTAGAAAACTAGGCCTGTTTGACAGATATCTTATCTTTCAATACCGCAAGTAACTATTACCCTGCTAAAAATATATATAAGAAACATTTAGTATTGAAACGGAAATTATGTGTTTCTTTGCCATGAATGCCTATATTATCATAAATTTATAACATTTTGTATTTAAATTAATGAAATAAAAGTTTTCAAATATAATTTAGTAAACTAACTTTTTTAGTTTCTCTAATACAGTTATGACAACATGTAAACGTCATCAATGACTGCTACCTACGCGAAAAGCAGGTGCAGCGACGGCGTCTGAAGATGGTCGATAACTAACAAAACCGTAGTCGTAACGCACAAAGTCTGGGAGCTTCTATTTACTGTGTATGTCCTTAGTCAGTGGAGACGGATGTAGATGACTATAGCAACAGATTAGAAGGTAGCGCCACTCAGTTTTACTTACAGAAGCTCAGTCTGAAAACTGAGAAAAGGGATTGCGCGTTCTTCGGCGCGTGCGCATACAGATTACTCAAAACACACGCTATATGCTTACTAAGTATTAATACCAAAATGCTTCAGAGGATACCTGAAAAGAAATCTCTAAAACTTTTAAAGTCGCATCAAACAAAATTGGCTATTCCTAATCATTTTAATCACTTCTTCGATTTGATCCGCTTTATGCGATATAACGATATGTCGAAAAGCCGTGACTATAGCTTTCTTTACTGAAGATTTACACTACTTTACAAGACTTAATATCACGAAGGTCGGAGCTCGAATTTCACAATCGCCCGCAGGCATAGAAAACGATAGGGGGGGGGGGTGATACAGTTGCAAAAGTTTAAACACAGATAGCGATATACGTACCCGTTGAACGTATCTAAATGATTCGCAAGCAAATTAAGATACCGCGACTTGACAATAAATAAGGGAAAACTAAAAATTGAAATTAAAGCGCAATTGGACTTAACGCATTTCTTCTATAGATCATTATGTCCGTAACCTTTTAAATGAAATATTTTATTTCAACATAGACTCTTTTGAGCTCAGTATACTTCGGCACATGTTTCTCCAATTTTTTATCCCTTCCAAATAATATGATTTATTGAGGTTTTTTGAGCGACGATTTAATCGTTGAAGCCATTTCTTCAAGTTTAGAAACAGGAAATAAGCACTGGGGGCTAAGTCTGGAGAACATGACGGATGAGGGAGCAATTCGTAGCCCAATTCAAGAAACTTCGCCGCAGGTATGCACCCATGCATTGTCTTGATGGAAGAGTACCTTTTTCTTAGCGAAATGCTGTCACTTTTCTTCAAATCGCTGTTGAGCCGGTCAAATAAGATGCCGTAATATTCGTCATTGTTTGCTTTTTCCCATTTGAAGGTAATCAATGTGGGATATGCCGTATACATCCCAAAAAAACTGTCACCATGTCCTTGTTGGTCGATAGACCCACATCTTCTGCGGTACCGATTCACCCGGAAGAAATTACTGTTTCGACTGCTGCTTGGTCTCTGATGTACACATTTCGTCAACAGTTATGAAACGGCGTAAAAACTCGTCCAGATTGCTGTTGGACAATGCGAAACACTCCTTCGAAGTTCTCACACGATCTCGTTTCTGATCAGTTGTGAGCAAACGTGATAGCTTTCTCATGCGCAAGTGATAATTCAATATCGAAACCACTAAGCCATGTGAGATACTTGTGGCTTCTACAACCTCGCGCACTTTTGAATATTCGATCGACCAATACTATATCGTGGATTTTTTTAATAGTGTGGGTGTAGTGACGTCAATTGGGCATCCAATACTTTCGTCGTCACTCGTGATTGTGCGACCATAACGAAATTCATTAAACCACTTCTGTACCATTACTTGTGATGAAGCACTGTTCCCTTAGCTTTTACATTCTGAAGCAAGATAAGGTGGATTTCTTGTGTTTTTCGTTTTCTCTCAATTGAGCTGCTCTCCATCTAGCCAAAGTTGTTATTGCTTTTCTGTATTTCGTGCTTGGTTGGGTTAGATTTTCAAATTGTTCAATCAAATCTAATGTTTTATAATTGTACAAAAAAAATAGTTGAATGGTATTTAAGGAACACATATTTTAACTGGTTATCTCACTTGCATTTTGCACGTTTCACTAGTGATTACCTTGTAATAGTTTGACTTGCAGAATAGTGAAATATATAAGGATTCTTACATTTACTATAAATCATCACAGCACAATTATCTAGGTGTAGAAGTAGTTGATCCTGCTTACATGAAGTATTAATTGAATTTTACGTATTTGTGTTTCGAATCACAAAATTAATCGCAGTCCTTAAATAGTACCTGTATTTGAACATTCAGTATTTATTATTAGTTATGCACAAGATTACGTGAAACACGTTGAGGTATCGATGGAATAAATCTGAACAAGCGGCAACGTAACTATCAATTATTCATAGTACGCCCGATGAAATAATAATTTGAATAGTAAATGAAACAGTGCACAGAATTCAATGACGAACATCCGATTAGAGCATGATGCTAAACTCGTTTTCTGATCACATATTTGTCTTTTATATATATGTATACTAAATATATATGCTAAATATGTAAACATCTAATAATATTTGCATTCTTGTTGGAGATAATCGCGTATCTAAGTACATAGCGTAACCGGAAAAGTGCCGTTTGCTCGTGTAAGCCGCCTCAAGGATAATTATACTTTTTATCAGCCTTCCTTAATCTCGATTATCAATATTGAAAATAATACATGTTTATACAGGGTTACCGCTGAATAGCACCCAAACTATGCGAATCTGAAGAGTGCATATAAATGTCTGAAGATCAAAAAAGAAATTTATTTGTAATTCATCAAAAATCCCGAAATTTTCAGGGCCAAAATGTAGTTAAACTCGATCCATATATTTGTTTATTCTATATTTAGCGAAATACAGCTGTAATTCAAGCTCATTGTAAAAAAAATCGATAAAATTCGGGACGATACTTTTAACATAAGTTCCTATTCATAGATTATGAATGTTATTGGTTTCTTACCAAAACATACTCGGCCGCACATATGGCGATTTTTTTTGGGTATCGATAATAACCTTTACGTCGAATATGTCGACAAACCTATCCCGCATATAATTAAAATGCGATTAAAATGAAATACTTTGAACGCTAAACTTCTTTTAAAAGTAAAATTATTGTCTTTATAATAAAACAAAAATCGTCATAAAACAAAAAGCTGTATGTAGCGTGTCCAATAGATTCCTGGTTTTTAATTGTTTATAAGAAATTATTTACATATAATTTCCTTTTCTTTAAATTTCTGTGTGAAATTGACAAATATTGATAGAACAATATAATTAGTCGGTAAAGAGAATTACTGATGAATTATAGGTGGAAACCCGTATCGGCGCCCGCGATCAGAGACGCCAACTTTGGGGAAGGATACGTTCACAAATATATTAATAATGAACTTGTATTGTGCTTATCAAACAAATTTAAGTATATCAATACGTTAAGCACGTATTACTTATTTGTTACAAATGAAACAGACATGCAAATATACACATACACCTCGTATTTTCCAACAAAAAATGTTGGAAAATACGAGATGTGCGTCCATGTGTACAGTTACAGACATGTATATTTGCATGTCTGTTTCATTTGTATTGTGTTCTTCACAGCAGATTTTTAATAATATTTTATTTTATTAAAAATACTTTGAAAGAATTATTTACCTAGCACCTAGTAAAGCTAAATTAACTTGGTATACTCTTGAACAACATACTTTCTGTTGAGAAAACTTTAAGCATACGCCATAGAGTTTTTAAGAATAGTTACTGTTTCATCATAAAATGAAATTCATTGTATTTTTATATGTTAGATATACATACGTAAATTTAGGATAAAGAATTATAAACATTTCTAATTTTATAAACATCAACGTGCATTTTCAAGTTTAAACCACAATATAACATAATTTTATTATCCTATTCAAACTATAACATTGTCTTTAGGTTCTAAGAATCCTTTATATTTGCAAATTTATTTATTACCTACTTTATATTTTAGACTGCTTCATTTATTCCTAAGGATATTAGTGAACGCATTCAAGAGACGATATTTAATATGACCACCCATTGTTAACTAAATATATACAATAAAATTCCATTTTCAAACAATGAAATTCAGCCGAAACTACATACTTAGATTTATAACACCAACTAATACTTAATTAGTAATGAAATTTTATTATTTATTAGAAGATTTAATACCCTATCGTAAACCTAGTATTGTTACCAGGAGGTACAATTTCTACGAATTAAACACCGAAAAATCCCCAGTTATGATGTCTAGCAATGCAATGCACAACGAATACACGCATTTTAATTATGTAATAGTTTAGGGATAGTAGTGTATTTTTACCTACTTAGAAAACAGAACAGTATCAACTCAACACAGTACAAAATAGAACAGTTTCAATTCAAAAACAGTACAGAACATTATCTTCATAACATTCATATCAAACAGTATCATATTCATAGTCAAAAATTAGAAATTCGGAATATAACTAAAGATATGTATTGTTCTATTTATGAAATTTAAACTCTAAAAATAGACAAATACCTAACTAAGCTATTTTCCTCATATGAATCACTTTTACCTGTATCTATCATGTAATTATTACACTATATGGCGCCCAACATGGGGCATTTTAATAGATATGTACATATTATAAATAAATGCAAATATAACACCACACACAAACATATCATTCTTTACAGTAAACATCTTTACGCAAAAGTTAACAGAAATTTGTGTAATATAAGAACATGTCATATCAAATTGTAATTCCTCTAATTACCATTTGTATGCAAATGATTAGATGCACGGCTTTTAAGTTAATGCGAACAACTGGTAAACATTAAATTTGTTGATATCCATTGACATAAATTATGCAAACAGATGTATTGCAATTGACAAGCTAACAAAATCATGCAAATCACAATTACAAATAGAAAATATTCCATTTAACACCGATAATATTGCGCACATATATAATGGCAGTTCTAATATGTAATTGCAAGTATATAAATAGCCATATGATGCATATACTAACGTAGTTTATATTAGGATTATGCTTAACTATACACAAACTATCTTTAAATTTTTTGAAAGATTTTATTGTCTCTGTTATCTTAAAAAATGATTTTTTGTAAATTAAATATAAATGAAGACAAAAATAATATGAAATGTTGTTAAATGTAATTTAAATAAAATTGTACTAAGTTGTAGGCCAAAATATTTAATACTTGAATAAAATGTCGTTGAATGTGTCAAATTTATATCAAAATGACGTTTAAAATAAAATATCTCAGGGATGTAAGTCTATTACACAGAAATTGATTTTGTACTCTTTATAGTTGTATATTTTTAAACTTCTTTTTTTATAAAAAAAAATTATTTAAATTTATGAACAAATAAAAAAATGTATTTCTTTTTTTAAACCTTTTTTGTATTATTCAATTACTGATTAATAGAGCAGACCAATTTCCGTGCGCGCCATGTGCGCCGATGTGAGGATGATTGTATTGCATTAGAACTAATAAAAAGCATTCAGTATGTGTTTGGTACTTGCTTAGACTGCATGTAAATGTAAGCATACGTAATAAAATGTCGTCGACACATAAATCGAGAAAACGGCCGTTGCCAGACGAAGTGAATAAGTTTATTATGGATTTCCCGGACTCAATATACGATGGCTCAAAAATTAAATGTTTAGTGTGCAATACATATCTAATGTGTTGGTCAAAAACACATTGTAAAGAACACGTAAGCAGTTCGAAGCACAATAATAACAATATTAATCGACAACAGTTTATATGATTAACTATGATTGTGTGTACACTGTCGTTTACCTTGTTAAGTAATGATTAGAGCTGAGGATGTTTGCGGTATAACCATGGTTATATCATGTAACCATGTAATTTACTATGGTTACATGATATAACCATGGTTATACCGCAAACATCCTCAGCTCTAGTAATGATTCATTTATTTCATTTTGGAATAAATACGCGAATCAAACATTACCGAGCACGACAACGTTACGAAGGAATTTACCATCGGTGCGTAAACAGGTTGAAAATAAAATCAAAGCCGAACTGAAAAATAAAAAACTGTGGTTATGTGTGGACGAAACAATTGACAGCAAAAAAACAATCTGTAGTTATTGTGATGGCCCGTAATATGGAACCACATCAACCAACGTCTTCAATTTTATTAGCATCCAGACGACTAGAACAATGTAATGCCGAAAAAATTTCAGAGGTGCTATTAGATACTTTGGAAAAATTTAAACTTTCGAAAGACCAAGTATTAATGTTTATGACCGATGGTGCCGAATCCATGTGTTCTGTAGACCGGTCTCTTAGAAAATATTGTCCTAACTTGTTACATATTACTTGTAAACTTCATGCTCTACACCTTGTGGCAGAACAGGTTCGTAGATGTTATCCAGAGGTAGATGCTTCAATATCGAATACAAAGGCAGTATTCCTGAAATCTCCAAAATGTATTCGGAAATTTCACGAATTGTGTCCCCATACCCCTGAGCCACCACATCCGATTCTGACACGTTGGGGTACATGGTTACGGGCAGGGTTTTACTATCATGAACATTTTGAAAAAATTAAGGACGTGGTTTTATCATTCGATCCGAAAGAAAGTGCAGCTATCAATACAAGCCAGAAAAAATTCCAAGATCCCCAGATTAAAATGGATTTACAAAGTATTCGTGAGAATTACTTGGGACTAGAAGAAGCAATAACAAAATTCGAAAATTCATCGCTGTCGTTAGAAGAATCACTGCAAATCGTTAAAGATGTTCTTGCACAACTGTGTGCTGTAGAAGACGCAAAAACTGAAAGTGTTCTAATTAAATTTGACAGTGTTTTAGACAGAAATGCAGATTTTGACACCTTAACACGTATTTGTGAGGGCACGTCTACAAATGCGTTAAGTTGCTCAAAAAAGTATTTTGATTATGCGAATATAACATCACTAGATGTAGAACGCTCGTTTTCCGAATATAAACATATTTTTTCCTCACGGCGGACATATTTTTCAGAAATAACCTTAGAAACGCACCTGATGTTGAAAATATACAATCGGGTTTCTCCAGTTTGTCAATCCTTGGAAGACGCTTGAAACGGTAAGTGTTTTTTTTTAAATCCTCTGTCGTGCACACAATCACTGATTTCATACATTTTCCATTTTATTTATAGGTACATACAACGCTGCTATAATATGTACTATTCTTATTTTTCGTGTGTTTATGCATAGTACTTTAACAGCAGAAAACCAAATGTATATTTAATTATTTCTGATAGAATAAATGTCTCTACTTCTATACTTATATCGGTAACAAGCTCATGTTGCGTCCCTATTCTATCGTATATTCTAATATATTACGAATTACACTCCCATATCGGCGCTCATGGCGCGCACGGAAATTGGTCTGCTCTAGTTATAAATAAAAGACAAGTGGCTTATAATAATTTCCAAGTACTAGTTACTCAGTGTCTACTGAGATAATGTTCTTTTTGAAACACGTTGAATTATCTATAATCAGATTTTCTTGTCTAACACATTTAATAATTATATTTCTCAATATAATGGATTTTTATTTCACCACACAAATTTTTAACTTTTTATTTTATTACCACTTTCTTAACAATTACTTCCATCGAACAAATAGTGTCATATTTACTACTAGTGTCAGATAGATTTGACATATATATTTCTCATATTGCATATAAGCACAATTCATTGAAAATAACCTTTTTTTTTAATCATAAACTTCATTTCCTTATACTTATACACGTGTCTGACTAAAATAGAAATTAAATACGGTCAGAATCACTGGTAGCTACTAATATTAAATTATACCGAACTTGGAAGATCAGACATTCCAATTTTATTAACTTGGTGAAAAAAAAATTGAGCTTTGACCGCAAGTTTTCGTGAATATTCGTTGAGAGGTTCCTGAATATAATGAACGTGTTATTTTGCAGGAGATTAGTAGGCTACACAATTATGAAAGCGAGATTGAAAATTGTACGTGTTAGACGAATTCAATTCCTTCGTATATTGTTACTGGAATAATAGTGATAAGTTTTTGGATAGGCCCCAATTTGATTGCAATTATATTTTATAAGTTTGCTTGGTGTTTTAAATTATTCGAAAAAATGCATTCAACATAAATATTATAATTTATTGCCATTGAAGAAAGGTCATCTTCTAATAATAAATCCTGATTAATTTTTCGAAGTAAATCAATCAAATAAATGGCTAGAAATCAATCAGAACATATTTTCCTTTGATCAAGAAATATTAAGATTAATTTTTGTCGGCAGTTGAATAGCTGTTTATTTCATTAAATTTTCTTATCTCGAATTAAACGAGCTAATAATAACATCAATATTTCCTACTGTAAAGCGCATTAAGTTATTTTTGCTTGTTATAATCTAGTGTTGCTTGCTGAACACATTTTTCTTTTTGCGAAAATCATGATAGGTCAAGAAATTTACCACATATTGACTGATAAAAGCTACAATATCAATAAACCAAAGAAGAATCTTTTCCTGTTTAATAAGATATAACGTAAAATTTCTATTAATATTGGTTACGTTACGAAAGATATGAATTCCAACGCTGAGTATCACATATATATGAATACCAAAAGGATGCCGGTCTTATAAATGTTAATATGTATATCGTCGCCAAGGTAATATATGTATGTATGTTGTTATTGTTGCTGGTTTTGTTCTTCCACGCAAATCGCTTCATTAACAAACACTTTCATATTCAATATCATATTGAAACGGGCTATTGGTTTTCAGGAAAAAGCGCGATGAATTTCATAGTAAGTCATATTCTGTTTGTCACGACAATGTAATAGGAATTTATAGGTATTGCATTTCGTAACAGATTTGATAGAAAGTTATGACAAATATCAATGATGCTGAGAAGTAAAAATTACGAACTACCGTCAGCAATCGTAAAAACTATTATTCGAAATATACATAATCTAGTCTTACTGCTATAAAAACGACAAATTTATTAATAATATAAAAAATATTATTACAAAATCAAGCGTGAAGAACACAATACAAAGACATATTTACGTAAAAATTGCCATCCAGATATGCAGATTCGTGTTTCGTCCTTCTATGAACTCGTCAGTAAAGCGGGATTATTTAAATAGAATGCACGAGCGGCGAGCAATGTTTAACAACAATAATAACATAAAATATATTGCATATTACTTTTTCTTGATACTGTATTGTGGTATTTATTGTACACCTTCCATATGTCTCACGATGTATGCGTTTTTGATATCGCAACGCTTGATATACGAGAAATGTCTCAGACGTAACGAGAATATTTTTTTACGCCCAATATGGCAACACTGCATTAGACTGGAGACGACTACATGTGAATGGCCACAACCAGGTGCATTTCACTCAGTTCAGTGTTAGCGAAGATGCTGGCAGCAAAGATGCTGGCTGCTTTGTCTTCAGGACAAGTTTTCAGATGGCACGCTTTTGAAGGGGGTTGTAAAAATAAGTCTCTGTATTGATTTTCACGCAGGTGTGAATAGGAGCTTGCACTGGAAGGCTTCTTACGTAGATCAGGCTCGAATATAGAGCTTTCTTGGGCCTTGGAGATGCTCTAGGAAAATATTCTTGTTTTTTTTTTTAGGATATGGAACTTCAGAGGGTCAGAAAATGTTGTTTAAATAGTAGGTTATGTTTATTTACTTTAATTGAACACTATTTCTTGAATTATTTCTTGTAATTTTGGATTATTTCATTAACTTCTAACTTGCTGATGTCAAAATGTGTGCTTTCGATAACGTCGGTGAAAAAATTCTCTCATTCAACAAAAATTGTTCTCTCCGTGACAACGGTAATATCTTTATATTTTTCTTTCTTAATTTAAAATGATAAATTACTTCCGATCAAAAAAAATATTAAATCGCGAGATCTTTAGCGACGATTTTCGATATTCTAATCCATATAGTCAGAAAAGTTCTCAAAATACAGGCTGGCCCAAAATGACCGAAGGGGTTTTAATTCCTTATAACTTTTTTATTATAATTTTTTTTTTTTCAGTATTTTGTAAAGAAGACTTGGGGAATTTAAAATGGAACAGTACACAATTGAACAACGTGCCAAAATCGTTGAACTTTATTTCTCAAATCAACGATCCATTGTTTTGACTCAGCGTGCATATCGTCGTTATTTTAATGTGCGGGTTGGACCCTCAGAGTCAACAATAAACCGTCTGGTTGCAAATTTTCGAGAACAAGGGGCAGTAAGGAACCTTCCTGGTGCCGCCAGACGACGAACGGTGCACACGGATGACAATATTGAACGGGTACAGGAGAGTATTCGGGAAGATGGAGAAACATGAACCAGGAGACGTTCGACACAACGTGGCCTCCCAAGAGGGTCGCTGCAGAGAATTTTGCATACAATAAGAATGTTTCCATACAAAATTCAGCTTGTCCAACAATTGAAACCGACAGATTACCAGCAACGACTTGATTATGCAATTTATTTTCGTCAAAAAGCAGGAAAAAAAAAGAAAATCATGATTTTATTCATAATTTAATTATGAGCGACGAAGCCCATTTCCAATTAAATGGGTTCGTTAATAGGCAAAACTGCAGGATATATTGGCAACGGAAAATCCAAGAGTAGTTCAACAGCGAGAATTACACCCACTTAAGTGTACCGTTTGGTGCGGTGTTTCGTCGGAAAGGATAATTGGCCCATATTTTTTTGAAAATGAACACGGTGTCGCCGTTTCCATCACTGGTGTTAGATATCGAACAATGTTGGAAAACTTTTAAGGCCAGCCGTGGAAAACCATCCGCAAGTATGGTTCCAACAGGATGGAGCCACAGCGCACACTGCGAGGGACACAATAGCTCTTTTACGCGACATCTTTGGTGAATGAATTATTTCCCGTACAAGCGATTTTAATTGGCCTCCGCGTTCACCGGATTTAACCGCTTCAGACTGTTTCCTTTGGGGTTATTTGAAAGGAAAAGTCTATATTAATAAGCCTCGAACCATACAGCAATTAATAAATAATATACGCGACGAAATCAACAACATAACACCTGAAGTTTTGCGAAAAGTTATGGAAAATGTTTTGGAAAGAGCACGAATATGCGAAGCAGAAAATGGCCACCACTTGCGAGATATAATTTTTCATAATTAAATTAAAAATATTTTCCATTAATGTGCTGTATTTAAAATTAAAAATATTTAATAATTATGTCTTAAATAAGAAGTTATAATGAACTCAAACCCCTTCGGTCATTTTGGGCCAGCCTGTACAAGTTAATAAAGATATCGGATAACACTGACCAACACGACTTTTGCTGACTTCTAACCCCTTCGATCATTTTGGGCCAGCCTGTAGTATTATTTTTTTACAGATTTCCATTTTCAAACTGTCTCAATTACGATACATTTTAGACCAAACAAACTATACATTTTCTTAATATATACTCAATAAGCTTTAATTTGATATACGACAAGCTCTATTTTCTTAAAATTCAAAATTTACCCTAATTTAATAGCCCGGTAACGAAACACATCGCCTAACTTTTCACTAACGTTATAATATTCCAAAATATACCGTATCATACTCGTCTAGAGTTGTAGCTTATAAGTCCGTAATAAAAATTGAGGTCGTTTATCTCTCAGCAAAATATATTTTTTGCCCTGCTTGAGTTTTTCACATTAAGACAAAACATACCGGAATATCATTATTATTGTTTGATCATTTTCCAATAATACTCAAGATAAATCTGTCTACAACTAGGTATTTAACCAACAATTAAAAAATTATTCTTTCTGTAAAAATATGCGAATAATATTACAGGTGTTAATTACTATCGATTTCTTCCTAGTCGTATAAACAATTTAACGTATTATGTAGTGTTTTCGTTGGTTATTATTATTGTTTGAGTAATTATTACTAACGTTAACCAGAATAGCGCTCTACATTATAACAAATTTAATTAATAACCTTTAAAAATAACATAGCCGTCTTATTCATTACGGCAGAATGTGTACATAGTGTAGCTGTTAAACTCTTCCGCACAATTTCTTTCTCATTTACTGGCAAAGACGGGAAGAAGCGGCGACAACATCGATATTGAAATAGAAACACGGACTACTTATTTTTTTGGTTTTATTAACAACCGCAAATATAAACAGGCTTTTCTGAAACACCTTGGTAACTAGGTTAAACTGAGATGTCACATGTGTCTATTAATAATTTTGTATAATATTACAGATTAGATCTTTATAGGGACACAAGTTCTATTTTGTTTCTGTTTTTTATGTAATAATAGTTGAGGCCGACAATAATTTGCTATTGCCAATTTGAGTATATATATATATATATATATATATATATATATATATATATATATATATATATATATATATATATATGTGTGTAAAATAAAAATTGTTGGGGAATCCGGCAATAAAAACCTTTAGTTAGTCAATTAGAGTCCTTTATTTTTTACCTTATATTTCGCTCTGTAGATTTAGAGCTTCATCAGAGGTCAAAAAGGACATTGGTTTCGAAAATTTAATACACTACCTTGTCGACACTTGAATTGTTAAAATATGTGTTTGTTGAAAAAATAATAATTTTTTTAAATGGTTTTAATATGTAAAAACAATAAGCTTTTAAAGTAACAATTTTTAATTAATATAAAGTTTTATTTGTATTACGTGGACTGCTTGTTTCTCTATAGGTTTTGTTTTTTTAAAAATGTTATATCTCTCACAAAAAATAGTTTCGCTTTTTGACCTCTGATGAAGCTCTAAATCTACAGAGCGAAATATAAGGTAAAAAATAAAGGACTCTAATTGACTAACTAAAGGTTTTTATTGCCGGATTCCCCAACAATTTTTATTTTACATACTTGTTTTAACGGCAAAGACTCTTTGTCTACTTATATATATATATATATATATATATATATATATATAATAACTTCGTGACCTTGGTATGATATGGTAAACCTAATCAGTAGGCGATTAAAGGTCTGTATATTACTTCAAAATATATGTATTTAAAAAACTCTACATGTTTCGGCCGAAACATGTAGAGTTTTTTAAATACATATATTTTGAAGTAATATACAGACCTTTAATCGCCTACTGATTAGGTTTACCATATATATATATATATATATATATATATATATATATATATATATATATATATTATATACATGACATCACTTGATGGCGTGAAAAGTTGGCAACTTTTAAACCAAAATGTAACCAGAATTCCCTAAAAACTTGTTGAAAAACTAGACCTGGTTTTAATTCGGCAATTTCATCATGAATTTATTGTTGTCAATATGTGTATTACACGTATGAATAAATTCAAAGTCACAAAATTCATGAATTTCTTTGACCGTGTAAGGCCACCTTAAGAATATCTTTTTTTAAATCAACAAACATGCTAATCTATAATCTGATGGTTATTATATGTGTGCCTTAAAGCTTTGTTATTGTATTTATTATCCAATGTATTGGAAATATCAATCATTATATGTATATACTCATAACTACTTTAAGGAAAAGTGTATTTATTTACCAGTCTTTAATATTAACAAATGCATTAATCTCTATAATTTAATGGCTCGCATATATATTTGTACATACTGATACATAACTGTATATCGTTTAACCCTACAAAAATGATTTTTATTTACAAGAATCATTTATAATTTTAACTTTGGAATACATTGTTTACTATCGAAATTTAAAGTCAGAAACGAAGCAACAGTTTCTAAATTTTTCAATCATTTTCAGAGCCAAGCAAGAACTTTTATAAATAATATATTTTGTCCCAAAACATAAAATTTAAAAAAATGTTTTTCCTATTTTGCATAAGATCTAGGGACATACTGTATGTATTAAATTGGTGAATCATAAACTCAAACAGTGTCTATAACAATTTCTAAGAATAGATTTTCTAAAATCAACAAGCACGTTAAACTGTAATTTAATGGTTAATATATGTGGGCCTTAAACCTTTTGTAAATGTAATTATTATCCCATTTATTGGAAATACCTATCAATGTATTCATAACTACACCAAAGAATAGGGTAAAGTTAAGTAGTGAATAAGTACCTGTTGTTATTGTTATTTATTATTCGACAATTGACTATACATTAAGACATTTAATATATACTATTCAATTAGTAACTTTAAAAGAGCACATTTAATTACGAATTTCTGTAATTATCTAACTCTGTAATGACAAATATTAATTCAATAAAATTAATTTCACAAATGTTTATTTATTTTTCTTTGACATAATAGTTTATATTAACAAATGCATAATCTCCAGAGTTTAATGCCTTGCATATATGCATATTTATACAGGGTTAGTTAAAAGTATGGAGGCGGCGATTTATTGTCGTTAATATTAATTTTAGGGAATTATGTTCAATATAAAAGTTTGTTAGGATATTTTGATCTACATTTGAGAATATTTGAATTTTTTTTTTCTTCAATTGTTTTTTAGTTACGCCTATCCGCGCAGTTTTTTTAAATGGGAACTAGTAAATTTTACTCTACCATTCGATAGAGAATTTCTTTCTCTTTTACAATAATATTTTTGTTTTTTTTAAATTCATTTTAATAACTTTTTACAAGAAAAATTAAAGAAATTATTAACAAAGTAAATTAAAGTAAGGGTTCAAATTGTCGTCCATTAGTAATGTGACAATGACCCAATCGATTTACAAAACCCCGAACAGAGTTCTGTAAAAAATCTCGGGGAATTTCTTGTATCGTTCTGGTAATTCGGATTTGTAAATCTACGACGTTATCGGGCTTATCTTTGTAAACTTTGTTCTTTACGTATCCCCAAAGAAAAAAATCTAAAGGACTTAAATCTGGCGAACGGGCTGGCCATTCTTTGGTTCCTCGTCTTCCAATCCATTCGTGGGGAAAAACGTTGTCCAGATAATGACGAACATTTACACCATAATGTGGTGAGGCGCCATCTTGCTGGAACCAGATACTGTCATCGGGCAGGTGTTCATTGTTTTCATGAGGATAGAGCGTAGCACTAGCAGGTATTATTTCATTTTGCAATAACTGCAAATGCAGAGCCGAAGTAAAATTGCCATTGATGAAAAAGGGACCGATAATATGACCGCCTAGAATGCCAACCCAAACATTAACCTTTTGGGGGTACTGCGTATGGTGCACCAAAAACCAAGAGGGATTTTCCGATGACCAGTATCTGCAGTTATGTCCTATTTACTTCACCGGTAAGGCAAAAAGTAGCTTCGTCTGAGAAAAGAATATTGTTGACAAAATTTTCATTATTATTGCAAATATTTAACATTTCTTCAGAAAATTGTAATCTCCTATCAAAATCATCTTCTGTTAACTCGTGTACAAGGTGTACCTTATAAGGTTTATACTTTTCACTGTTTAAAAACGACACGATCGATGACTGTGAAATATTGAAATTGGCCGCTAATGGATTGGTTGATAAATGTGGCTATTTAGATACAGCCAATAAAATATCTAGTTTGTTATCATCGCTTTTTGCTGTTCTAGGTCTATCACTCCTTGGCAAATCTTTAACGCTACCCATTTGTTCAAAGTGTCTTAAAGTTTTACCAAAACGGATTTAGAAATTGGATTTCTATTTGGGCGTATCATTAAATAAATTACTAACGTCTTGTAAACTTCTGCGTCTATCTCCATAACCCAACATCATAAGTATTTCAATTCGTTCATGTTCACTTAAACTCGCCATTGTTAATATTAACAGCAACAAATTGCACAAATGAATTATTTCTGTCAAAGATTTGACGTACACAATAACCACTGATAAAATTATGTCGCTCAAGTTTGTTTATCGCTACGCTTCTGTCTATCTGCGATGTACCGAACATCTGTTAAACACATGAGCCGGCTTTTTCTTATAAAAAAAAGTTATTAAAATGAATTTAAAAAAAACAAAAAAAATTTTGTAAAGAGAAAAAAAATCTCTATCGAATGGTAGAGTAAAATTTACTAGTTCCCATTTTAAAAAAAATGCGCGGACAGGCGTAACTAAAATTGAAGAAGAAAAAAATTCAAATATTCTCAAATGTAGATCAAAATATCCTAACAAACTTTTATATTCAACATAAATCCCTAAAATGAATATTAACGACAATAAATCGCCGTCTCCATACTTTTAACTAATCCTGTATATATGTACCCATATATAATATAATATAATTTCCTAAAAAATGACACATATAATAAAGAATGGATAACAAACCTAACTAATGACAATATACCCAATAATGTTATGAAAATATTAAGTCTAGGACCAAAATTCACAATACAATACCAAATTGACAATAAAACCCAAAGTAAATTACCTATGGACTTAATAATTGCAAACGTAGAATCATCAATAGACAACATCAAAGAAATCGACAAAAATCATAAGGTCAAAAGTCTGTAACAGCCTCTTAATTTACAAACAATCAAGCAAAACAGTTAATAATAACGAAACAGACAAAACATTAAATAAACACATTAAAGAAACTAAAACTTTCCTAAAAAACAACAGCCATTTAATAGTACTAGAATCAGATAAATCAAATAAAACAGTAATAATGGAAAAAAGACAATATATACAAAACATGGAAAAACTCCTAAATGACAATAAAACGTATACTAAATTAAAGAATGGCCCCACAACAAAATATCAAAAGATGAACAACACACTAATTAAAAAATGGGAAAATAAACAAATCATCTCACCAAAAACAACTAACAAATTAAAGATACATAATGCACTACCACCCAAAATATATGGCTTACCAAAACTACATAAAAATAATATCCCATTAAGATCGATCGTATCTTGCATTCAAAGCCCGTTTTATGAACTATCAAAATATCTAACAAAAACACTGACAACCAATGTCATAGGTCAAAATAAATATTATATTAAAAATACTTTCGAATTCAAACAATACATCGATAAAATCAAAACAAAAAACGAAAAACTTGTTTCCTTAGATGTAGAATCAATGTACACCAATATACCTTTAACACTAGCAAAAAAAGTAATTACAGAAAAATGGGACTCCATCACCAAATTCACAGACTTACCATTAATAGATTTCCTTGAAGCAATAGAATTAACTTTAACTTCCACATATTTTCAATTCGACAATAAATATTATAAACAAATTGAAGGACTAGCAATGGGAGCACCTATATCGAGCGTAGTAGCCCAATTAGTATTAGAACACATCGAAGAAAATGTTATTAAATCCCTGAAACTCAAACCAACTTTTTTCAAAAGATATGTCGATGACTGCATAATGATGTTACCAGAAAAGGAAATAAGCAATGTACAAAATAGTTTCAACAATTTCCATCCAAATTTAAACTTTACCATTGAAATAGAAAAAAACAACTCCATAAACTACTTAGACTTAACACTAATAAAAACAAAAAACAACATACAAACAAAATGGTACACAAAACCAACCACATCCGGCAGATACATAAATTTTTATTCAAACCAATCCCTATTTCACAAAAAAAATGTTGTAACAGCGTTAGTGGACAGGGCTTTAAATCTCATCAATCCAGTTTTCAGACCAACAGTGCTTAATAAAGTAAAAACAATTTTAACAGAAAACAATTATCCACCACAATTTATACAAAACATTATAAAACATAGACTTAATAAAATATGGTGTTTTCTTGTTTCGTCTATTCGTGTTTCGTCACCTAGGGAAATTTGACCTGTTATGACCAATTTTATTCTTGTTTCGTTAACTGCAAGATATACCTGCTTAAAGTGTTCTTGTTACGTCATTTGCATTAATCCTGTTTACCTGATACAGGATTCGAAATTTTAGATGTCCGTACTAATATGTTTTTAAGTACCTACGTAAATGTAAAACTTTTAGAAAGTTAATCGGACTAGATTTGAGATTCGATCCTTAATAGAGGTTTTACTATATTTCTATTATTATTTCTATTACTATAGGATTCGAAATTTTAGATGTCCGTACTAATATGTTTTTAAGTACTTACGTAAATGTAAAACTTTTAGAAAGTTAATCGGACTAGATTTGAGATTCGATCCTTAATAGAGGTTTTACTATATTTAAAGTTTAGTTTGTACCAAGCAACATTACGGTAAACATGGAAATGCAAGTTGTTGAATCAAAAAGAGGAAAGCCAGTGGTGCTCTACTTAGGTTATAAATTTCACCAAAGGAAGATTTATCAAAATAGTGACATCTTTTGGACTTGTGTAAACCGAAAATGTATTGGAAGTGTGACAACCGATAAAACAATTACAACAGTGTTGAAAAGTAAAGAACATTCCATATGTGCCCCAGATGTTGCAAAAAATGAAGTGGAAACAGCCTTGTTCAATGCCAAGAAAAGGTCCCGTGAAGAAAATTTACCAGTCACCCAAATATATCAGCAAGAAGTTATGAATAAAGCTGCAGACAAGGGTCTTGACTTTGTAACCCAAATTCCCAGTTTTTCTTCAGTGAAGCAGCAGTTGTATCATGCTAGACATACTTCTCTTGGCATTAATAGTTTGCCTAAACACCGCAAAATCGTGTAAGTTTGGAGGATGCTTTGACAAAACTAACAAACGTCGTTAAATACGAATAATAGGAAAATAATATATTTGACGAAGCCAGGACGGCAAATTAAACTCTGTAAATAATTACCTGTATATAAATGACGATCCATAAGGGAGATATTAACTTTTAAACACGCCGAAGTAAAAAGTTTTTATTTTTTAATATATTAAAATTTTTAACTTTTTGCTTTGCCAGTCCTAAGCCTGGATAAAGTGTGAAGGGAGGTGGCAAACGGTTTCCTAAAAAAAATACCTTGACCATAATGACACTTTTTCAAACAAAAATTAGTAGTCCCAGTTGACGAATGCGGAATAAATCATTACCTGCGAAAAGGTCAAAAAGGTACACGTGACGAAACAAGAAATTTTAGGTCAGGTGACGAATCACGAATTGACGAAACAAGAACGAATCATAAAATATATAACAAAACTAAGTGCCAAAATAAAAATAAAACAACCAATGAACCCCTACATATATCCCTACACCCTATATAACTGGATTATCCGAAAAACTAAACAATAAATTTAAACCATTTAATTTTAAAATAGCACATCAAAGCGAAAAAAACAAAAAATTCCTACACACAAAACTAAAAGACTCAACACCAACACTTAAACAATCACATACAATATATAACATATCCTGCAAAGACTGTGACAAAGTATACATAGGCCAACTAAACAGTTACTACAGGAAAGATTAAAAGGACACAAATACGCAAAAAAATCAGACAGCTTTAAAAAAACACCAGATAACATTAAAACATCATTTTGATTTTGAAAACCCAAAAATAATTACTAAGCAAAAAAATACAAAGGCCAGGGAGATCTTAGAAATGATTCATATATTCAAAAACTACCAAACAATCAACGATCGTAACGAGATTGATGGACTTTCTAAACTTTATTATCCGCTCATTAAACAATAGAAGACAACCTCAACCACACAAAAAATTTATTTTTCCCATTGTAAATATACTGTATTTTTCCCAAACACATGTTCTGACCATACTATTTTTAAAAACGAAACAAACAATTTCATTTCTGCACAAAGACATTTAGTTACACTAAATATTCCAAGAAAGGCAGTCAACCTTATAAAAAGGTTCGACATGTCTGGCCATACATGTTACGCAAAATATGTGTTTTGACACGAAATAAATTGGTGAGTTTTGTATCCTTTAATTTCCTTACTTTAATTTCATTATTTGATTTTTAATTTTAATTCTTTCATACAAATGTAAATATATTTCTTACCCTTCTTTGTATTAATTTTTTTAGTTCTAATTACTTGAAAAAGACTTAATAAAAAAGTCGAAACGTCGTTTTAAAAAAATTGGAATTCATTAAAGGTCGCTAAACTAAGAAAAAGTCTATTATTTTAATATTATGACACGGCCAATAAAACAAATAAGAAATAAATTTTAATTCTTATTAACACTAAATATATATACCGGGTGTATTATGAGAAACCTTTCGTGCTGTAACTTTTTTATTTTTTATTCGAATGTAATAAATTATACGTCGAACTAAATCGTTTTAAAAACACTGTAACGTGATCCGCTTTGAATTTTTTTTTACACTTTGTTTTTGACAGACAGCTGCTAACTGTGTTTTTTTAAATTGCACTATATATTTTTTTCCTTATTCAAATATATTACTTTTTCTGAATATGAAACTGTAAACAACGATATCCTTGTATGAAAAAAAAACGAGAAATTGTAGTTTTTTTTTAGTTCAATTTATTCTGGTTTTTCCGAACACAGATTTCTTAAATGCATTTTAAATACTCTATTTCATTTTATTACCAGCAAATGTATGTACCTTTTAAAATCACTTACATTCAATACTATATAGCCCATAAAGGATTACAAACCAATGTTATCAGTGAGCGGTGGGTCAACAACAACATTTACAGTGTTTATTTTAAAAATTTAAAAATCAAGCAGTCATATTGAACGATAAAAGTCCATTCCAAATTTTCGAAGAGAGCTGTGACATCTGTCAGTTACACATTCATTATAACATTTTCAACGATTTATTTCTAAATTTTGTTATTGAAATGGATAATGGCGAATGTGTGGATGCGATTCAAGCATATTTTGAATGCGGAACAAATTCTGCAGCTGCTTTGCGACTTTATGGAAATCGTTTTCCTGACAGACTGCGTCCAAGTGCCGATAAGTTTGGAAGGCTCGTGCGAAATTTACGAAATTTTGGATCATTCAAAAAACCGAAAATAAACGCACGTGTAATTCAAGATCAAAATTTAGAATTAAGTGTCTTGCTCTATGTGGAAGAAAACCCTAATACGTCTACGCGAGAAATTGCTCACTACATGCAGGTATCACATTCTACAGTTCAATACACTCTGAAGAAGCACAAGTTCTTTCCTTATAAACCACTGAAGATGCATGCTCTCGGTGAAAATGACCCTCAACGAAGGGTTCAATTCTGCACGGTTTTCATGAATAAACTAAGGGAAGATCCAATTTTTTATCGTCGTGTGTTGTGGTCAGATGAATGCACTTTTGGGAAAAATGGTGTATTCAACAGAAATAATTATCGCCATTGGAGCACTGAAAATAACCATGTTGTGATGCAACACAATTTTCAAAATCGGTTCAGTGTAAATGTATGGTGTGGCATTTTAGGCGATAGAGTAGTAGGGCCTTTTTTGTGGAGGGTAATCTAAACCAAGAAAAGTATAATAATTTGTTACGCAATGAATTAGGCGATTATTTAGATGAGTTGCCACTTGCTGAGTTAAACAGGGTGGTGTTCCAACAGGACGGTGCCACACCTCATAATGCACGAATGAATACTGATTTTCTAAATAATTACGGACCTATTCGATGGCCTGCTAGATCGCCAGATCTGAATCCACTGGATTTCTTTCTGTGGTCTTACATTCAAGATCATGTCTATTTGACTCCACCTGACACCAGAGATGATTTAGGAAGAAGGATAGTACAAGTATGTCATGAAATACCACCAAATCTTATATTAAATGCAGCAGTTGGAGTTAATAGAAGGTGTCAAATGTGTCTGGAACAAAATGGGGCCAATTTCGAACATTTGATTCATTAAAATATATGATAGCTTGATTTCTGTAAATTTCGTAGTTTTTTTTTAATAATAATAAATTTCTCACTCAATTTAATGGAGGTGTCTTCAGGAAATAAATGTTTATTAGAATAAGTAAAAAAAAATATGTAGTACAATTTAAAAAAAACATTTACTACTGTCTGTCAAAAACGAAATGTCAAATTTTTTTTTTTTAAAAAAGGTTACAGTGCTTTAAAAACGATTTAGTTTGACATATCATTCATTAAAATCAGATAAAATATAAGGAAGCTACAGCCCCAATGGTTTTTCATAATACACCCGGTATATATATATATATATATATATATATATATATATATATATATATATATATAGATTAAACGAACGCAATTGAAAGTTTCATATCAATGATTGTATTTAGTTAAAATTAGATATTTACATATTACGTAAATTCACAAAATTAAACCTTCACTTTATAAAAGTAAGAATGTAAATAAATCCAATTGTCAGAACAACGGCATTCGAACTTATTTTTACGCATACGCGACATCATTTCCTACCTTGTGAACTTCAATATGAGAAGTACTGTTTCATAACGCCATCTACATTTAAATAATAGTACGCTACTATTGATATTATATTATTAGGCTCCTAACTTTCTTTCTCCTGGTCAAATCGAGAATTTCAATAGCTTCAAACCTTCCCCGGGCAACGCGGATTATTTTGCAAAAAAACGCGCGTAAATCAGTCCAGTAATTCTTTAGTCTATAACGGACACACATACGAACATTACCTTTTATATATACAGGGTGTAAACGAAATATGCCGACATACTTTAATATGTAATAGCTGTAATAATATTAAGCGTAAAATGCTAATGCGCGAGAACTCTATCTCGAATTAGATCAAAGAAAAAAGATATTTAGTAAATCCGCGTGACTCAATCCGACTCCGGTAAATTTAGTATTCCTTTATAACTGCAGGGCTACCCCTTCTAAAACGTAATGATGGGAGTTATAGATAGGATAATGCATACTGTAAGTCTGTTCAACTTCCGTGAAGTATGGCTTATTCAAATGACAAATTAACAGATACACAGTCGTAGTCGAAAATGACCACGTGGGGGTACCCACATTGATTATTTCCTTTAAGCATTCCACCTATTTCACACAAATCTGCCCTCTTTAGGGAAATAAATTGTCATTAAAAAAAGAGGTAAATAGAACACAGAAAAAAAAAAATACGAACATTCAATTAAAAATTACAAATATCATTTATTATTTCTCGGAGTGAATTTATAAATAACAACAGAACAGCTGATGGCAAAAGAAAATTTGTATCTAGAAAATGAATAAATACATGACGCATTACATTACTGAAATGTGAAGTGGATTTTTGTGAACTTGAACAAATAAATGCCTATTTGTGTGTTAAATCGGCATTCAATCTAAATACAGGACCGTATTTGAGAAGTTTATGTTCCTAAATTTCCGCAAAAACTAAAGTTTAGATAGAATAAAATTTTTTGTAGATTTGAATTGCTGTCTTACGTACCTATTATATATTAGCGTAGGTCGGCGTATTTCATTTACTACCTGTATAGATGATAACGTGACAAATATAACTACACACTACAGCAAAACTAATAATTAGAACTAGTAGACTGATAAACAAGTGTTAAACCAAAGAAGAAAAAGAAAGATAAAACACTCAAAGACAAAAAGCCGACATAGATTTTAATACATTGTTCAAAAATTGCTGGATGGAAACTCTTAAAATATTTTACCTTACATTAATTTGCTCTATATATCTGAACATAATAAAGAGATTTATTCTGAAAATTTCTACCTATTATTTCGCAAAAGAAGTGCTATTTTATCTTAATAAAACTAGGAGAAAAGTAAATAAAATGTTCAAAAAAATATATTGAAAATTAGCGAAAGAGAAACTTACCCTCCAGGGGACACTGGTGGCAACGTATTTTCGTAGTTAGCGTGATATCTCGATGCAGGTGAAGGCGACGGTGAAGGTTCGGGTGAAGGCGAGGGATCTGCTGTCGCTTGCGCGAACATCCAAAATAAAAAGATAGTGAAGGACGATGCCAATGGTACTAAACGTTCTTTCCAATTAACACGAGACATCACTCACTTCACCAACCTAAATGGAATAGAAAATATTTTAACATATCTATTATGAAATGTAGATAATTCAAAAGCTTAAAATAATTTATTTTATTTGACAGAAACGTCAGTAAATTCATCAGATTTTGTAGTAATTGGATCCTCAAATTAATATAGAATTACTTCTGGAATAACAAGTATATAATATGTAAATATATATAAATTTACTAATATTTAGGTTATCGGTATGTTCACATTAAAACTTAAATGTTCTTTTCTCAATATTTCGTCGTTTATTAATGACTTCATCAGGAGATTAGCTAGAGTTAGGAAGTTATTTCTTTCTTTTCTAGATCTATATATAACGAGCCATCGAAAAAATTCATAATTGGAGTAGACTGTGAAATTGGGTTGGTACTTTAACCACTTCCACATAATGACACATTACTTGATGCTTGACAGTTTCATTGGGTTTCATTGTAAAAAAAGGTTATGGCATTGAAATGATACTACAACAAAAAAGAAAACAAATAATTTATTTAATATTGAAATCATAATCAAAATTTACATATAGCTACAGAAGTTGTTGAAAATGTTGTCCATTTTCATCTAAACACAAACAATTTTCTTAATAAGAGTTTTGAAAAATTTGACACAAACTTATAGTTTCAATGTCAAATAATAAATGTCATTATGTGGAAGTGGTTAAAGTATCAACCCAATTTCACAGTATACTCCAATTATGAATTTTTTCGATGGCTCGTTAGTATAGGAGATTTTTTTATTTGGCGATTTAAGATGTTTTAATTAAATATTTATTTATTTAAAATAATTTTACTCTTACAATGTTTCAGAAATTATTGCTTTTTTTAACGAGTTTTTTTTAATTGAAACATACACTTATAAAATTATAAAAAATGACAGTATATTACTGTAATATTTATATATGTGATAATATCATGGTCTTCTTTCGATTAGTTAAAATTACATTATTAAATTCATACATTCAAGTCTAGATCTTTATATACATATGTCCATAGTCATGAAGGTAAATTGCAGATCGCTACTGTACATTATTAAATTATAACATATACTGCTTAGGTTTTTTATGACGCTCCTGTTGTTAATTGAATTTTCTTCTTGCCTAACATTAATCATTTCCTTAATTTCTCTTTTAATTGTGTCTTGATCTTTACCGATTGTCTGTGTTTTCAAAATAGAAATGATGATCCTGCTGCAATTTGTATGTAAATAAAGTAGTTTTGTCTGCTTTGGAGTATTTGTGGGCTTGTATCCTTGTGAGTAACTATTGTTTAGTCTGACCTATGTAATAGTAATAACTATCGCAGTCGCGACATGATATTTTATAAATGATATGTGTTTTTCGATTTTAGATTTTAACATTAAGAGTAGATGTTTATTTATATTGCTAAGTTTATATGTTGTAGCTATATCATATTTTTTTAAAGTGTATTTAATTTTTTCTGGTAGTTGTGGAACATATGGAATCGTGATATATGTTTCATTGCTCAAGTTATTGTTGATGTCTGCAGTATTGTATATTTTGTGGATTCTTCTTGTTGTAGTGGATAGTTATTATCTGTTAAGATCGTTTTAATTTTCTTTTTTGCTTATTTTATTGCTCTATGTATTATTGCTCTATCAGTCAGATTATTTATAATTATTTTATTGAATACTGTAGGTGCATTTGAGTGGTAATTCATGTTTATTTCTTGATATTTCATTAACCTATGATAGACACGGTACTATTTATACAAATTGGTAAAACAAACCCACAGCTTCTTTTCGATATATGAATTATTATTATTAATATTTGTATTATTAATTGGTAATAGCTTGTCACATCTTTTGTACCTTAGAAACAATAGAACGGACTAAATAAGTAATACAAGTGTACGTTGAACATAAACCTGTGTAAGAATAAATGCTAAGTGTAAAACGCCATTGTTTAGATTTTACAACCTTTGTATTGTCAGTATTATCTAATAATTACTTTTTCGTTTGTTTACCATTAACATTTCATAAATTATCTAAAGCTATTACATCACACTTCTTAGAAATACTTTGAAAATAATAATTACATACATATAAATTCACTAATATTTTGGTTATCGGTCTGTTTACATTAAAACTCAAATGTTCATTCTCTCAATATTTCGTCATTTATTAATAACTTCTTCAGAAGATAGTATAAAATTGCAATACATAATTTACATTTATCCTAATAATGTAAATTATGTATTGCAATTTTATAGTATCTCCGGACGAAGTTTTAATAAATGACGAAATATTGAGAGAATTAACATTTGAGTTTTAATGTAAACAGACCGATAACCCAAATATTAGTGAATTTATATTAGTACGGTCAAGAAATTTTCCTTAATATTATATATATATATATATATATATATATATATATATATATATATATATATTTACTTTAAAATAAAATATGTCAATTTTAACATAACAAAATTTTGTAAACATTACACCATCGATACTCACCGGACCATTTTATTCACTAATTACTAGTAATTCCTTACTTTTTTTTTTCTTTTAAGTTGTTTGTAGTCAAAGAATGTTAAGTAGTCACTTAAAATATTAAGATAGCAATTACTTTTTTTACAAAATGCAGTCTTTAATTTTATATGCATGTGCATCAATATTAAAAATGCAAAATTTACATCCTTAATTTCTGCTTGTTTATTCATAGCACAGTTAATTTCCTGTTTTTGTTTTGGTCAAGATCATATATTAATTTGCTACATGTATAAATTGATTATGATTTAATAAAAATTCCATTGAGATTACCATGTTATTAATGTCTTATAAATGTACAGTGTTTACCAAAAGTCTGTACCATGTGAAATTTTCTTTATTAATGTAACATAAATTTTGACTGAGTGATTATATTTATTAGAAAGAGTAGCAAATTGTATAGGTGTACAAGTGTACACGCTGAAAAATTAAAACTGCATTTAATGCATTTAATGTTTAATAAAAGTATGAATCTGAGGGTTTGAACATTTAATCTAGTCAGCAAATCATTGTTTTTCTTTTGTTAAAATAAATAAATTGTTAAAATCCCGAGTTTAAAGGACTTGTTTTTGGAAATCAATTCATTCATGGCTTATGATGTTACTAATGAAAATGGACTTCCAGGAATTAATGTTTTTGATCTCAATAGCAATGTGGAGATTTACTGTATCTAGAATTTAACAAGGTGTTCCATTTAAAATAACAAATTGGATGTCTATTTGCGATATAACCGGAAGTTACACAGCAAGTCTGATATTATTTTTAGAATCCTTGAATCTTTTTGCAAGGGTATACCCGATATTATTTAAAAAGAATGAACTGTTGCGGAGATACTTAGTAGGTTACATACTTTTTACTAACACTGTATATACAGTCACAAAATAATGCGTTTTACATATTAAAAAAATGATTAGATAGATAGATTTATTGTCAATAAGCACATACAGTACGCGGACAGTAAGCAATATACACATACAATTACAGTATAAACACATAATAGTAAATGATTATGTTGCCAAAACAAACAAATACATGTCACCTAATAAAAATACATGATCAAAGCAATATTTAAAATAAAAACAATTTAAAAATAAAAGCAAGGGATTCCAACGTCAACCCGCAAGGAACCCATCCAGCGAGTACAAAACCTGCCCGAGGAGCAGCACCTTTAATTTTCCCTGAAACTGTTTTAAGCTTAAAGACTGCCTAATGTTCAGTGGCAGTCTGTTGAAATACTGCAAGCCCCTATAAACTATTGAATCGCGACTCGCACTTGTCGCGGGCTTTGGTAAATTTAGAAGTTGGTTGCCGCGTGTATCATACGAATGAATATCAGACCTATGCTGGATATTACTTTGCTTTTTAAAGATGATAGACAATGATTCGTATAATAACAATGAATAAACCGTCATGATTCCACTATCCGCAAACAACGGCCGACAGTGGGCGTCCGCTGCCGCCCCGCACAAGAGCCGCACCGCCCGCTTCTGCAACCTAAAAATCGAAAGAAGATTCCCAGCGGTCGTGAATCCCCAAAATGCTATACAATACCGTAGACGAGACTCAAACAATGAAAAATATACAGTCCTAGCCGTGGACTCTTCCAGGTTACGACGCACCACTCCAATCGCATAACAAGCAGATGAGAGCCTACACGAAAGGCGACGAACATGCCCGGTCCAACAAGGGCCTGGCTCCACAATCAGACCAAGGAACTTCACGGAGTTCACAGGCTCTAAAGTGATGCCACCAATCTCAATATTCACACTTACATAATTGTGCCTGTGAATTAAAAGTTGTGTTTTACTTAAATTTAGGGTAATTCCATTAGCATTAAACCAATTCTGAAAAATCGGAATCTCGTCGTACATCAGGCCCTCCAGAGATCGCGGGTCCGCAGCATGCCAAGTTAATGATGTATCATCGGCAAACAATGCAATGAGCCCTGGTGTCCAACAGTGCAAGATCGTTAATAAATAAGAGAAAAAGCGTCGGACCCAAAACCGAACCCTGCGGCACACCACATATAACATCCCTGATCCCAGACTCCACACAACCCGTCCCAAAGCCCAGACTAACATATTGTGTACGCCCATGCAAATAAGATCTCATGGGCGTACACAATATGTTATTCTTTAGTTTAATATAATTATCACATATTTCTAGTTTAAAAATTTGATCATTATAGACAAAAATACTATATAATTCTTCCACTTTACGAAAATTATATTGGGATATCCTAATGTTATATTTTTAAAATCTAGATACCTACATATGTGTATTTATGTAGGATGAAATATTTTACTTTCTACTATTCATTAAGTAATTTAACTTGTTCTATTGTTACTGCCTGAATGACACTTAGCATATGCCCCATAAATATAAATAAGGTTATATCAACTGTTTCATTATACAGGAAATATTAAAATACATCAGTGAGATTAAGGATAATTGTCTAGGTGATAAAAAAGGATATTTAAAAATTAATAAATTTATGAAATACAGTAATTATAAGGTATTTAAGAATAAAGTAAAGAGTTTTACATGATAAATTCCATTTGAAGAGCGAATCTCAGAGTAATAAGTTTTTTTAATGGTACGTAATATGTTCCGCACATTTATATTTTCATCGATGCGTTTTCTACCACGTGCTAATCAATTTTGAGACTAAAAAATACTACTGATTTTATTATTTATGCATTTAATTTCACATAACGTGATTTATTGACGATACGATAACTATCCGAGAGAGCGCGTTAGGATCATCTAGATTAATACATTTTTGACATTTAATAACTCTAGTAAAGTCACATACAGAATTCCAAGTAAATATGTTAAATAATTATTGTTTTACCCACTTTTATTGTAAATATAAAAAAAAATTCTTGTGTTGATAAAATACGACATTTTCCATGGAAAAACTTAAAAAAAGAATTACGGGGATTCTGCCCCTTCGCATGGGATGTTTTATAAGGGGTTCGCTAGCCGATATTTCAAATGCCGGTGGACAGTATGGCACCTGAAATTATGTTTACAGTTAAGCTGAACATACTTATACCGACCAGGGAACAAGCAAAAAGTCGCTCGATCGATTGTGGTGCCGGCACCTGGTACACTGATGGATCACAATCTAGTCAGGGGGCAGGTGCAGGCATATACGGACTGCGCCCTGGAAGGAAGATATCGATATGTCTGGGGAAACATGCTACGGTTTTCCAGGCCGAATTGTTAGCAGTCGCAGCCTGCGCCGATCAAATTCGGGAAGCCGGCTGCGCAAGCAAAAAAATTAACTTAATGACTGATAGTCAGGCGGCTATTAAAGCCATTATGAACCCATCTACCAGGTCTAAGCTGGTGAAATATTGTAAACAGGTCCTCAATAACCTGGCACAAGACAATACAGTGTCGCTGATATGGGTGCCAGGACATGAGGGAATTAAAGGCAATGAGACAAACTCTGTGTCGCCTGACCTTACTTTTTGTAGATCACTTTTTTATACCTTTGCGTTCGCCTCACGAACTTTCTTTTGTTGTTTCAATTTTAACCTTGCGTTTAAACATAAAATTTATTTCAACACCTTAAGTGTTGGTATTTCAAATTTTTGCTAATTTAATTAGAATACTTTTTTACACTTGAATTGTTTGTATTACATATTTTGCCAAGTAATTGTTTTTTTTCCACTTTAATTGGGTGGATTTCATATTTTTACCATTTAATGTGAATACTTTCATTATACGCAAATTACATATTTTGCGTAACCTTATTTGTATAATAAAAAACGTTCTAGCTAAAGACCGTTTTATTACCACGAATTGTGGAACTTGTAATCTATTGTGAACCAATAAGAAAGAATATGTATTGTTTTTTTTAGGGCGTAGTAATGCCCTCATCCACTTTGTAATTTTTATTTTTTTTATTTATTTGAAATTAGACAACATCGTTCTTAATTTAAAATTCTTACTTGCTTTTGACTGGCCTTCAGCCCATAAATAAACTTCTATTTAAAATTTAATTATTTTTTGGTGACTTTAACTATACACTGTGTGTTTAATAAATAGGTTGTTTGGTTGGAATAACGCCTTTTCTTTTTCGTTCCCTCGTCTCTCGATCCTCGAGAGTGGAACGAGTCTCGGTCACAGAGCCGGCCTTCTGCCCCACGCGACCTGCCTTTTTTTTTTATTTCATATCAGATTTTCATCAAATTTCCGAGTTTGCGACGTCCAGCGGCAGAAATTCGGTGGCGCCCTTATCCACCTTTTATTTGTTGTAATTTTTTACTTACCTCTGGGTCTCCCCACCTCCTGAGCTGAGGCAACCTCAGTAGCTCAGTAGCCCTAGTAGTTGGACGTTGGCGAGAACGGGCAAGGGCAGTTTTGGTGGACCGAGACTGGGTCTGCTCCGGGGAGCGTTTTCTTCTTGTTTTTTTTTTTTTTCAAGCTCGACACCTAGTGATCGTAGCAAGCACTTTCTGCTGTGTATTTTGGCTTGGCAGTCCTTTTGAACACTCCAACAGTAGTGGACCATCATATGAAGATCTTCCTTGGTACCGAGTTTCCATGATTTTCTTGTTAACTCACAGCACCTAAATTTTCGGTAAACCTATCAAGATGACTGTGAAGGAAATGAGGCTTTATGCTCATGTTACAACCTAGGCGGTGAATTTTTTTAAGCATTTATTGCATTAGATCTTTATAATTGCAGGCTTTTTGATTTACAAGAAAATTGTTCGCGACCATCGTGAATGAAATTTCATAAACTCAATGAAGCCTGGATAGAGTTTATGAAATTTGGATCTCTCATTAAAATTATAGTTTGAGGTCAATCAAATACTCCAATTTTTTCGTAACTTAGTCGCGGAAACTTTTCACATATTGTCATGGATTTTTCCATGGACAAGAAAGGAAAATAATTGAACTATATATTAAACTTTTTTCTGTAGTACATTGATTAAACTTATCTATTTCAATTTTTGATGTATATTTTATTTCAGACGGGGATCGTTATAAATATATTTAATTTTAAGTGATGAATTTTATTATGTTTGAAATTTTGATCCATCCTCGTATATTTAGGTTGGTCAGATGTTTGAAGCAGCCGCTACTCCGGATATCGTATTGTTATAAGATGTATATTTTTCTATATATTTTTGATTTTATAGTTGGTGGGGATATCCGTGCGGATGTTGGAACTTCATTTTGGCAGAGATATCTTAACTTCTAAAGTGACCGGGTTGTTAGAGAATAAGAAATTCATTTTTATTCTCTGTTTTAGTAAATTCGGGTTTTATTTTTGTTTATGCATTTTATTCAGGTGCATGTAATGTTACTTCGATTTTTGCGAGAGTTTGTGATTTTAGTATGATCTAATAAGTATGATATCTCTCACGTAGTTTTTTTTTGTGTTATCAGTGCATAGATCTATGTAAGTTTGATAAAAATATTTAATTTACATAATTGATACTACGTTTATTTTCATTACTATATTTTATGTATTATTTGTAATAATTTTGATATTTAAAATTGTATATGAGTATTAGAGAAAATTGTCATGTTTTTTGTTAGTGGAGTTTTTTCTTAAGGATAATATTTTACAACGTTTTATATTCAGGTTGGATTTTTTTAAGTTGTGGGGTGATTTGCGTCGTGTTTTATTTTGCGCATGACTGTAAGCCAATTTACGCGGGTTTTGAAAACTTTGTTGTTTTTGACATTTGATATTGTAGGGGTTAAAGTAGAGGTCAAACTTGACAAATTTCTCCAGTATTTATTAGTTTTATATTTGTTCGAGAGTCACAGGGGGTTTTTCTCTGTGTGCGAGTCATATTCACAAAGAGTGTTTCCTCCAAATGCTACTGTTAATGTTGCTTTAGCACCCTATACATTCGGTAAAGGGATTTTTTTTTAATTTTTTTTATTAAAAATTTGTAAATTAGCTAATCGTGACTTTTATTGACATTTATTGTTTTACTTCTAACATAACCTGGACCTATTCTGAGAAGAACGATCCGTGAGATGGGAGTTCGTGGAATCTACTAGACTGTACAGCCGGCATCATAAGTTGTAGTGTGAATAAAAGATTAATTAATAAGCAATCAAAAGCACATTCCACTGCAATATGTACTGCAGGTAGTTACCTTGCAAATCTAGAGCTTTAACATATTGCTTCATAAGCCCTAATTCGATGTGAAAAGGTGAAAAAATTACTTTTTCTCTGTCGACTAAAGGTTGACTTTTCTTCAACATCTAGAGATGTTCTGGGGCCAATGTTTCTGAATCCAGTGTTGGTTTCTAGCTCGACTATCCCAGAGGCACAAAAAGCACGGAAATGTTGTATATCCTCTTTGAAACCCAAGCAAAAGTTTACCATTTTGAGATCCACACAGAAGATCAAGTTATGGTCTGTATATTTTAGTAACTTTATAACTTTCTCAATATCACCATATGTTTCCTTTAATTGAACGGAACATCCAATGGGAATTGAACCAAAAACATTCCCGTTGTGTAGTTGGACACACTTGAGACTTACGCTTGAACTATCGATAAACAAACGCCACTCACTGGGGTCATATTGTACAACGCCCATTTTAGTTAGCAAACCTGGGACATTGTTACAATAAACAAATTCACAGTCTTCTTCAAAATATTGCACATCACTTTCCCTGTTACGATAAAAAGTTATCTTCGTACTTTACTCGAGTTCTTTTCATTTAATCTTGAAGTTAGTAGTTCTGATTATTCCTTTGATAGGCTCAAATTCCTTACTAAACTGTCCTTAAACTTCCTTACTGTCATGTCTTCAGCATACGAGTCCTCAAGTGAAGGAAGCTTTTCATAAACTGGCACGGCTTTTCATCAGAATGAAGCACTGATTGAATCGCTCTCCTTTATTAATTAATTATAATTAATTAATACAGGAGAATGATGCAGATTGGATGTAACTTGGAATATCCTTGGTTTAAGTGTATTGAAAGTAATGTTCCCTCGTATATAGCGTCTCCGCATTTTTTTTTAATTTCAAAGAATCCCTCGTATAATATTTCCCAACGTAAACTAATATATTTGAAAAGCACACGAGCTTATCCTCAATTAGTTCTGGATTTGTACCGCAAACAAAGCTACTATTAACGTATTGATGGCACACTAAACATTGTCAACACAATGTGTATATTACATATTTGCTCTTCTCTTCATTAGGCATAAATGAACTGCAATAATTGTCCTTACTCAATATCCATCCACATTAGCAACCGCAGATTATGTAAAATACGTAAGCATATATGAACACCTTATTCACTAATAAATATTTCGCTGCCACATGAAACACTAAAGACAAACATAAAATCTCTTATTTACATTTTACAGCCGACTTATTCTAATAACATGTCAAATGACATAACCTTTATTATTTATCGCATCTCTTTGAAGTCGGAGAATTGGTTATTATTAAAATAAAGTATGATAGGATGTATTTAAAAAAAGGCAGTCATACACGTTTGATAATAAATTATTACTGTTATTGTTTCATGTGATTATGTATTGAGAAGTAAATTAGTGAGTTCGTTCAAGAATTTATTAAATATGCAATGACGTGTATCACAAATATAATGCATAATAAAGATATTTATTTTTATTATTATATTTAGTAATAAATTTAGAAATTAGACAAGTATAAACATAATATAAAGCTGGGGTTATTGACACAGTTATATAGTGATTTTAACTTTGGCGTCATAATGTACATAATATAGTTATAACATGTTTACTTTCTATTTCATTTCAGTGTGTGCCAAAAAGGAGCTTTTATATAAATATTAGTCTATTAAGTTCATCACGGCAGAATTGTGTTCAAGCAGTTCAAGGTAAATACAAGAAAATACAGCATTGTTTTAGTACATGACTAAATAACTGACGAATAATTTTTAAAAAATTTTATTTACTTTTTATATTTTTATAATAAAATGGAAAAAAATATATAAAAAAATATAATCTAACAAAACTTAGAAAGAATTTTGGATCACAAAAAATAGATCAGTATCATTAAAGTCCATATCAAGCCATATCGATAACGTGGATTCGAAAAAAAAACTGTCGCAGAGTTGGCCATGAGATTTTTACAAGTATAGCTTAACTCAATTACAAAATTTTACTTGAGTACTTGTTTGGGCTATTTCCATCAATTGTAGGATTTGTATAATCCGACGTTTCGGCAGTCAATCTACTGTCGTCTTCAGGGTAGCTCTGAGGACTGGTTCTTGCCAAACTCATGCCTGACATAACGTGCCTTCAGAAACTTTCCTCATTAGAGAAGACTTGCTCGTTCAAAATTATACGTTGGCACGCATAATTAATTTTTATTTACATATACAAATTATCAATGGACAATGAACTGCACTATTTTACTTCCAGAATTAAATCCGTTTTGAAACCTTTTGAAATGGTAACAACTGCATTATATTGGAACAAAAACGCTTTCTATGGCGCATCCACTTGTTCCTTCGCTAATAAATAACTTCTTGACGATAAAAGAAACAGTTTGCGCATTAACACAAGAATTTAAAATTAACGTGTGAATTGATTTACAAGGAAGATTTTTTGCAAACCAGAAACAAATTATGGCGACACAAATTTCGGAATATTTGGATCCGTTATAAGTTCCTTAATATTGAAAAGGATTATTATAATAGATAAGGTGAACAACATTTACAATACGTTTCACAATACTAAAACAAATACGACAACAGAAATACCATCAACAACCTTGGTAGATATAATCTTCCCAGTCCCAAAATAGAAATATGTATATCAAAATTTTAATATAAACAAGAAACAGAAATCTTGGAAAAGCAGAATTTGTTTGAATGATGAAAATCAAATGCTAGCAAGTATTCCTACCTTGTCAAATATAACCAGAGTTTATCTCGCGCTACATCAACATCATCTGAAATAGTATTCTATTCTCCACGGCTAAGAGATGTTGCTCACAAAACTGTAAGTCGCAAAGCCTTCCGGTTTTCAGAAATCGATTCGTGGTCTCGATCCGCATACGTGGGTGTGCGAATGATTGTTCTGGATGGTTTAGTTTCGGAGATACGGTAGCGGCCCAAAATCGAAGTTTCAGTTTTTACGCAATTTTTGCGAGTTGAAAGTTTTTTTTCTTGAATTTCGGATTTTCTCAAAAACCACATCTGGGATTTTCAAACCGCTAGAGAAAACAGTACAAACACTGTAGCGCTGAAATTTAGCGTTCTTGAGGTGCATACCATTTTTCGCGAATATTTCGAAAACCAAAAGACATAGGCGGGCGCAGTTTTGTTTATCGTTATCAGCGCCCAAAATAACGCGTGCGACAAGCTGATGCTTTATGAAACTTGTGTTTTAATATACTATTCAACTTTAGACCAATTTGAATTACGAATTATTATAAAATGTCGAATTTTCAGTGTGAATTTATTTTATTTGATTCAATATTTCGCAAAAAAAATTCAGTTCGAATTTCGGATTTAAAAATAGAGTTTTGAATATTCGAATAAAGAATTTAAAATTCGATTTTCAAATATTTAAAATTCGATTTTCGAATAATCGAATATCAAATTTAAAATTCTATTTTCAACTATTGGAATATCGAATTTAAAATTCGATTTTCGAATATTCGAATATCGAATTTAAAATTCGATTTTCGAATATTCGAAAATCGAATTTTAAATTGGGAGTTGAAAGTTTTTTTTCTGGAATTTCGGATTTTCTCAAAAACCACATCTGGGATTTTCAAACCGCTAGAGAAAACAGTACAAGCACTGTAGCGCTGAAATTTAGCGTTCTTGAGGTGCATACCGTTTTTCGCGAATATTTCGAAAACCAAAAGACATAGGCGGGCGCAGGTGTTTATCGTTATCTGCGCCCAAAATAATGCGTGCGACAAGCTGATGTTTTATGAAACTTGTGTTTTAATATACTATTCAACTTTAGACCAATTTGAATTACGAATTATTATAAAATGTCGAATTTTCAGTGTGAATTTATTTTATTTGATTCAATATTTCGCAAAAAAATTTTCAGTTCGAATTTCGGATTTAAAAATAGAGTTTTGAATATTCGAATAAAGAATTTAAAATTCGATTTTCAAATATTTAAAATTCGATTTTCGAATAATCGAATATCAAATTTAAAATTCGATTTTCAACTATTGGAATATCGAATTTAAAATTCGATTTTCGAATATTCGAATATCGAATTTAAAATTCGATTTTCGAATATTCGAAAATCGAATTTGAAATTGGGAGTTGAAAGTTTTTTCTCTGGAACTTCGGATTTTCTCAAAAACCACATCTGGGATTTTCAAACCGCTAGAGAAAACAGTACAAGCACTGTAGCGCTGAAATTTAGCGTTCTTGAGGTGCACACCGTTTTTCGCGAATATTTCGAAAACCAAAAGACATAGGCGGGCGCAGTTGTTTATCGTTATCTGCGCCCAAAATAACGCGTGCGACAAGCTGATGCCTTATGATTTTCGAATATTCGAATATCGAATTTAAAATTCGATTTTCGAATATTCGAGTTTCGAATTCGTAACTTCGAATTTAGAAACTTTCGAATTCAACATGATTATCGCCGTACTCATCTATAAAATGTCAGTATCAAGCTGCGACTTCAAATCCAAGCCTCCAAACCTAGTTCACACCACGCTCCAAGTGATTTTTACCTGTTCCTAGAAATGAAAAAAGAACTGCATGAGAAGAAATTTACGAGCGATAAAGAAAGTTTCGACGTATTTTTCAGACAAAGACAAAATATTTTTTTATTAAAGGCATACACAAGCTAATTGAAAGATCTGAACGTATTAGGGTTGCCGGTGAATATATTGAAAAAGAAACCTAATTTCGTATTTTTATTTCCTCTTCTTTTCCCCCATTCTGCGTATTTTATTTATTCCCTTGTAAATGGTGATTGACACGAGTTAGATCGAGAAACATTTAAATGAAGTCCAAACAAATTGAAAATTGAGTTTCTTTAACGTTTGCAATTTACTTAAATTAAAAAGAAATTTGTTGAAACGGCAAATATCGTGACAAGCTAGTCGCTAATACTAGAAATTGTTTACAATAAAATTAAGTGCTACTTAAAGGAGTAAAAATGGGAAGACAAACTAAAAGACGTGCGTATTAAATTTGTGTTTCCACTTAGTTGTAATTCGACTGCCAATTAATTTTGTTTACACTACTGTTTGTTTTACTATTTCAAGTACACACAAGGCATTTTTATTCTTACGACCGTTTCTATATTAAGAAGAAAACTCAAGAAATATTTTTGTACATTGCACGAACAGTGTGCCATAGAAAAAAACTTGAGTAAAAATAGACTTCAATCTTTAAACTCTTCTTCGCCACAAAATGATGGTTCGAGTCATTCAGTTGACAACGAACACCGGCTTCAAATGTTTCAGAAATAGAACTATTTAATTAGTAATATTTCAAGCTAATTATACTTTTGACCGAGTATTTTCACATGGAAGGCAATTTAAAAGTACCTCGTAAAACGTATTGTTATTACGAAGCAAAAATCTCCGTTAATATCCTTGGATCTACGCAGGGAACGAAATCTAATTGAAATAATTAAATTTGAATTGAATAAAGAAGAAGAATAAGAAATAGTTTAAGCTCTAAAGAATGAATAGTAATCGAAATAATAGTAAAATACATGTATTACTGGATCTAAAATACATATCTGATTTTAGGGTAAAAAATGGTGCGAAAATGATCATTTACGTAACCATGAGTAGAAAATAATTATTTTCATAAAAAGTGCAGTGTGGCAGTTTGCTAGTTTGGTAATTTGGCCGTTTGGCAGTTTGCTCGTTTGGTTCTTTGGCAGTTTGCTAGTCTGGTAGTTTGGCAGCTTGCTAGTTTGGCAGTTCGCTAGGTTGGCAGTTTGCTAGTTTGGCAGTTTGCTAGTTTGGCAGTTTGCTAGTTGCGCAGTCTGGTCGTTTGCTAGTTTGGCTGTTTGGCAGTTTGATAGTTTGCTACTATGGTGGTTTGACAGTTTGCTAGTTTGGCAGTTTGTTAGTTTTGTTGTTTGGCAGTTTGCTAGTTTGGCAGTTTGGTAGTTTGGCTGTTTGCTAGTTTGGCAGTTTGGTTGTTTGGTAGTTTGCTAGTTTGACAGCTTGCTAGTTTGGCAGTTTGCTAGTTTGGTAGTTTGGCAGTTTGCTGATTTGGTAGTTTGTTAATCTAGCAGTTTGCTAGTTTGGTTCTTTGGCAATTTGCTAGTTTGGTAGTTTGTTAGTTTGCTAGTTTGGTAGTTTGTCAGTTTGGTTCTTTGGCAGTTTGCTAGTTTGGCAGTTTGCTAATTTGGTAGTTTGGCAGTTTGCTAGTTTGGTTCTTTGACAATTTGCTAGTTTGGCAGTTTGCTAGTTTGGTTCTTTGGCAATTTGTTAGTTTGATAGTTTGCTACTTTGGTAGTTTGTCAGTTTGATAGTTTGGATCTTTGGCAGTTTGCTAGTTTGGTAGTTTGGCAGTTTGCTAGTTTTGTAGTATGGCACTTTGCTGATTTGATAGTTTGGCAGTTTGCTAGTTTGGCAGTTTGCTAGTTTGGTTCTTTGGCAATTTGCTAGTTTGGCAGTTTGATAGTTTGGTAGTTTGTCAGTTTGATAGTTTGGTTCTTTGTCAGTTTGCTAGTTTGGTAGTTTGGAAATTTGGCAATCTGCTAGTTTGGCGGTTTGGTAGTTTTGCAGTTTGGCAGTCTGCTAGTTTGGCTCTTTGGCAATTTGGCAGTTTGCTAGTTTGACAGTTTGCTAATTTAGAGTTTGGCAGTTTGACAGTTTAGTAGCTTGGCAGTTTGGTTCTTTGGTAGTTTGCTTTGTCTGGTAGTTTACTAGTTTGGCAGTTCGCTAGTTTGGCAGTTTGCTAGTTTGATAGTTTGGCAGTTTGTCTGTTTGGTGGTTTGGCAGTTTGCTAGTTTGGTAGTTTGTTAGTTCTGTTGTTTGGCAGTTTGCTAGTTTGTCAGTTTGGTAATTTGGCCGTTTGCTAGTTTGGTAGTTTGTCAGTTTGGCAATTCCAAAACGAAAGCAGCATGAGTTTCGAAATTGCTTTCCAGCAAATGTTATGGACGACATTTTTCCTACAATCGCTTAGAATAGTCGTAGTTGAATTTTTTGGTAAGTTTTTTCAAGAATTGATTTGAAAAGCAGATTTTTGTATAGAATCATCATCTTCTACGGTTAAGGACGATACATTTTCCACAATGAAAAGGAATCATCCTCTGTGTTGAAGGAAATTACTTTTTCTTCCTCGTCTATTTCTTCACCGAAGCTTTAACCGACGTGCAATTTAATAATTTAAGGAACTATTGTATCAACATATGTAATAATAAATCTCAACTGTGAGTAGGTACAATCTGCATTTTTGATTTTTTAACATTCTCGCATTAGTGCGGGAATTGGTCATTTCCGGCAATCAATTTACGTGTGAGAATATTGAATTTCTTAACAATTGTAGGAAATATATATTTTTTACCCGAAAATTAGTATTTCATGAAAAAGTCTATGTCTCCCCCATCGAATCACCCTGCTATAGTAATAAGCCTAGATAACTAAAATTTAGTATTAATTTTATGTAAATGTATGCAAAAATAAATAAATTACTATACTTTAAACAGTAAGGTATAGAAGTTTGCAAATATATGAATCAAGGTCGCACACTGACTTAAATAAAAATTTGTTTTAAATATAAATTAGATATAATTTATAAATATTTTAAGAAGAGAGCGGAAACATAAGATAAATAAACTTTGAACTATCCGGATATGTTCATCATGATAAGTACAGACAGACCACAATTTGTATATATGGTAAGTGACGATGATTTCAATAAAATTTAAATTTTTCTTTTGTACACACCTAGTTTATGAATTCGTCTATACTAATACGTTTAAGATATTCTAGGCGGTTTCTCGTGCATTCCTTACCTAATCGAATAAAATTTAAATTAAATTTTTTGCTTATTTTATTTCTAGCTTATTAAAATTGAAAAATGAACATCTTTTCACTAGAAAACAAGCTTGCAAATAAGCGGTTCCTTATTTGAGGAGCAATCAAGCAAAACCGGTTAAATCCATTTTACATGAAAAATAAACTAAGTATGTACTATTAGCAAGAGCAGTCAAATAAATTCATTGGTGAACCCAGCATCAAGTAAAACGCAATGTTTACTGGTGAAACTGAGGTTCAAAACCTAACCAATTAAGCTAAAAACTGGATAAATCCAAAGAAAATAATTTTGAAATTAACATTTCAACCAAAACTGGATAAATCCGTTTCTAAAGATACCTGCAACAGAACTATGACTGCAGTGTTATAAGTCACTACTGAAAATGGCATCAACACTTTGAAAAAAGCCAATGTCTGTCAGTGTCATTATTACTTTGAATGAAACACCACAGTTTACTTACTCAAGAAAGAAAAAGCGATTCCAATGGAGTTAAAAGAAATTGATTTCTATCGTAATCTTTCACATAAAAAAATAAAAACTGTTCGTCACCTAATGGAACAACAATTTGGCGCTAAATTGGAGGAAGACAAAAATTTGGGCTGGTACAAAAGAATACTGCCTGAAGTTGGTGATAAGCTCGAAGACAGTGACAACATAGAATGTGACTGACTGTCTTGAAGATGACCCTGGCGTACATATTTAAAAATCAAATCAAATTTCATATAAAAAAAAATATTTTTTTGGAGTTTTAGAATAAAATTTTATTTTGTTATATTTTTCCATTGGAATGTTAAGAAACATTAATAAAACGTTTTCATATTTTTTTTAATTGCATCTGGTAAGTAGTAGTACCCAATAAATACCAATTTTTCCTTTTTTTCAAACAAAACTAGGTTTGTATATATCCCCTTCTAATCAAGCAAAACACGATTTACACATTTACACATTTTATTTTTGTTAATTACCTTGGTGTGAGGACAAAAATTATTGAAATTAGTAGTTTCATGTGTAGTGACAAAGCTCTATAAAATACACGGGTTACTTTTTGTTTATATATATATATATATATATATATATATATATATATATATATATATATACCGGGTGTATTATGAAAAACCTTTCGTGCTGTAACTTTTTTATTTTTTATCCGAATGTAATAAATTATACGTCGAACTAAATCGTTTTAAAAACACTGTAACGTGATCCGCTTTGAATTTTTTTTTACACTTTGTTTTTGACAGACAGCTGCTAACTGTGTTTTTTTAAATTGCACTATATTTTTTTTTTCCTTATTCAAATATATTACTTTTTCTGAATATGAAACTGTAAACAACGATATCCTTGAATGAAAAAAAATCGAGAAATTGTAGGTTTTTTTTTAGTTCGATTTATTCTGGTTTTTCCGAACACAGAGATTTCGTAAATGCATTTTAAATACTCTATTTAATTTTATTACCAGCAAATGTGTGTACCTTTTAAAATCACTTACATTCAATACTATATAGCCCATAAAGGATTACAAACCAATGTTATCAGTGAGCGGTGGGTCAACAACAACATTTACAGTGTTTATTTTAAAAATTTAAAAATCAAGCAGTCATATTGAACGATAAAAGTGCATTCCAAATTTTCGAAGAGAGCTGTGACATCTGTCAGTCACACATTCATTATAACATTTTCAACGATTTATTTCTAAATTTTGTTATTGAAATGGATAATGGCGAATGTGTGGATGCGATTCAAGCATATTTTGAATGCGGAACAAATTCTGCAGCTGCTTTGCGACTTTATGGAAATCGTTTTCCTGACAGACTGCGTCCAAGTGCCGGTAAGTTTGGAAGGTTCGTACGAAATTTATGAAATTTTGGATCATTCAAAAAACCGAAAATAAACGCACGTGTAATTCAAGATCAAAATTAAAATTAAGTGTCTTGCTCTATGTGGAAGAAAACCCTAATACGTCTACGCGAGAAATTGCTCACTACATGCAGGTATCACATTCTACAGTTCAGTACATTCTGAAGAAGCACAAGTTCTTTCCTTATAAACCACGGAAGGTGCATGCTCTCGGTGAAAACGACCCTCAACGAAGGGTTCAATTCTGCACGGTTTTCATGAATAAACTAAGGGAAGATCCAATTTTTTTATCGTCGTGTGTTGTGGTCAGATGAATGCACTTTTGGGAAAAATGGTGTATTCAACAGAAATAATCATCGCTATTGGAGCACTGAAAACAACCATGTTGTGATGCAACACAATTTTCAAAATCGGTTCAGTGTAAATTATATGGTGTGGCATTTTAGGCGATAGAGTAGTAGGGCCTTTTTTTGTGTAGGGTAATCTAAACCAGGAAAAGTATAACAATTTGTTACGCAATGAATTAGGTGATTATTTAGATGAGTTGCCACTTTCTTTCTGTGGTCTTACATTCAAGATCATGTCTATTTGACTCCACCTGATACCAGAGATGATTTAGTAAGAAGGATAGTACAAGTATGTCATGAAATACCACCAAATCTTATATTAAACGCAGCAGTTGGAGTTAAGAGAAGGTGTCAAATGTGTCTGGAACAAAATGGGGCCAATTTCGAACATTTGATTCATTAAAATATATGATTTCTTGATTTCTGTAAATTTCGTAGTTTTTTTTTAATATTAATAAATTTGTCACTCAATTTAATGGAGGTGTCTTCGGGAAATAAATGTTTATTAGAATAATTAAAAAAATATATGTAGTACAATTTAAAAAAAAATTTTACTACTGTCTGTCAAAAACGAAATGTCAAAAACATTTTTTTTTTAAAACAGTGCTTTAAAAACGATTTATTTTGACATATTCATTAAAATCAGATAAAATATAAGGAAGCTACAGCCCCAAAGGTTTTTCATAATACACCCGGTATATATATATATATATATATATATATATATATATATATATGAGTTTCATAAATAAACGTTTTTCATTAATATCTCGAAACTGTTTATAATGGTTCCAAATCTCGATGATGATAGCTTTACAACATAAAATTACAAAACTGTAAAACTATGTTTTCTTTTTTCAAACAACACCTGAAAATAATTGATGCGAAATCGATAACGTTCAGCTATACTGCAATAATTCCGAATATGATTATATTTTGGAAATTAAATGAATTTTCGCGAAGTAATGTGAATGTAAATATTGCTTTCTACATTTTATGACGCTAATTATTCCAATTTTTAAATTGAAAAAATTCGCCCTTAAGAAGGATTCGAACCCACGTTCATGGTTTGCCGGACCATTGCTCTGCCACTAAGCTATTAAGGACTGTGGTTCCGAATACATCGTGAAGCCTTAAGTTACATTAAGGAAACAGATGTTAATATGTTTCGCCTGCAGTCGGCACTTGTTGCAAATTAATTGCATTTTCGCGAAGTATAGTGAATATAATATTGCTTTCTACATTTTACGACGCTAATTATTAGAATTTTTTATTTTTTTTATTTAAAAAATCCTGCTTAAGAGCGAATTTTTCAATTAAAAAATGCGAATAATTACCGTGGAAAATAGTCACGACCATGTGCCCAATATATCGTTCAATATATCGAAAAACTTTCCAAACCACTTCAATTCATTGTACTATAGGAATACAACACGAAGATGCTACTTTATTTATCAAGAACGAAAATTGACATTTTAAATGACGAGAAAGTTGTTCACGATCGAGGCGTCAGCCGAGGACGGAATTACTTGCGAGGACCTTTAAAAACACATTTCGTTCGTGATGAATACAACGGTTTATTTCATACTGCAAGTTTAATGAACTTTAAACAAAAAAAAAAACGAATTTATTTCATACTGATTTCAAAAATGACATTTATATCTCGCGGAAATTATTCGTAAAAATTAAATATGCGGTAACCAATATTTCCATAGCGATGGAAGTTTGTTACAAATAAAAATGAAAAAGCCGCGTGAATTTTCTGTGTGTTATTCGATTATTCGTTTTAAAATGGATACAAATGAGATATCGCAAGATACTTATTGAATAAGCAAGTAGATAATGAGGTAATGTTGTAAATATTCTTTCTACACTTTACGACGCTGTTTTATTCGAATTTTTCATAGAAAAAAAATTGTTATTATTGTTATTAAATTAAATCATTTCTTGAAATTTGAATAAATTTGAATTATTCCTATCAACAACTGACGTATAATCTTAAAGAACTTAAACTTTAATATTTTACTTTAAAGTTCCATTTTTTGTACCATAAATAATCCGAAAAATGTCATTTTTTGACATCAGTATGAAATAAAATATTTTATTTGTTTTTGGAAAGACAAATGTATCTAAAATACTTCAAGGTTAGAATTAAGATTCGTTATCTTACTTTTTCTATTTCGGTGCTATAAAATGCACTTTTCGACACCCGTTTGGGTTGCATAAAGTATTACTTTTTCGCACGCAAAATTTTGTTTTTAGAGGTTGGTCACAAAAAAAGAAATGGAACTAAATCATATGTAAATATCAAATATAAATGTGTATAACAAGCATGTGTAGTAAAAGTTGTATAGGTACAAAGAAAAAAAAACACTTGCTAACATTTTATTTATACTAATTAACAATATAAATTGTTAAATAGAGTTGTAAAATCTAATGCTGCTATTGACATTTACTTCCCATTTTGAATAGTGCAACTGTTATAAACGTTTACTGTAACACTAGAAGATTCATGTGCATTAATGGAGATTCCAGGCAGATTCTGGGAACACACTATGTTTTGTTTGAATTCCTGTTGATTCACATTGATTGACACATCACTGCCTATTGCATCAGAAGTCGATGGATTCTGAATAAGTTTAGTGGATGTATTAGGTGCACTAGACAGTATTCGAGCAACATCAACTTTTTTCATGGTGGAATTATCAATGTAACCTTCAGCCACTGCTGAAGATTTCCATCCTCCATGGCGCTTAATTGTTATTAAGTCACCTCCACTATTAGCCAAGTGTGTCATACTTGAACGCCTAAAGCAATGTCCAGTGAAGAGCTCAGGATTAGGCAAATTTAAGTAAGTAGCAATAACTTTTGGTACTTTTCCTATAGTGTTAATGCCAATTGGATTATTCACGCAAGAACCATTTCTATATTGCAGGAAGAAGCGTTTATGTGTAACATGAGTGGGACGAAGTGAATAATATTTTTTAACCAAATCAATCCATAATTTTTCTGTTATAATAAATTGTCTTGGAATATAAGTTTTAGTTTTTGGTACTCTAACCATTATGACATCATTTTTAAACTGTATATCATCTAAAATCATGTTCATGATTTCTTCACGACGACAAGCTCCATTATAACCCATTATAAGGATAACCTATCAATATTAATATGACTATTATAACAAAATAATGTAGAACATTAATAAAATACTATTACAAGGATGTTTGTATTACTTACTTTCATTGCTAAATATGTTTTATCATCGGCTTCTATTATAAAACAGTTAATATGATCTATTTCTAAAATCTTGGATTTCTTAGGCTCGTAGCCTTCAGATAATCTTTTTAAATATGCAAGAAGCCTAGAAAATTTTGAGATATCTATATTTTTATAAATATTTAAACAACATCGTAACATCGAATATGTGGACCACAAGGTCGATGCCTTTTTTATCTTGCTTTCCTTATCAAAATAAGCAATAATTACATTTTCAGTAATATTCGCGATATTATTTTCTTTACACCAAGTTAAAAAGTGCTCGTATTGCTTTTGATAAATATGTCGAGACTTTGTTGGCAAAAGATTTTGTAAATTATCTTCTGCTATTTTGCGAATCTCTGGGGGCGTGCAATTATTTGCTTCGTCCATTTCGTTAATAATTTATTGCATAAATCAATCTAAATTTTAAACTTAAAATGACATATAACACCGCCGATTTTCAAATATTTAAAATGCCCTAGTTAAACATCAATGCTACCAACTTCAAAAAAAGAAAATTTCTACAATTTTCGTACAAAACATGCCTCTTATTTTAAGTCTTTTTGAACTTTTAATGTCCGAAATAGAAAATATAGTATAAAATACACGTTTCATAGGACATTTTAATGCACTTGTTCTTTAGAAAACGAGCCTAGCTAAACTTGAACGCGTGCACTAAAATCATGTCTTATGCAACTTGTACTTTAATATACTATTCTACACTTTACCACGCTATTTTATTCGAATTTTTCATAGAAAAAAAAATGTTATTATTGTTATTAAATTAAATCATTTCTTGAAATTTGAATAAATTTGAATTATTCCTATCAACAACTGACGTATAATCTTAAAGAACTTAAACTTTAATATTTTACTTTAAAGTTCCATTTTTGTACCATAAATAATCCGAAAAATGTCATTTTTTGACATCAGTATGAAATAAAATATTTTATTTGTTTTTGGAAAGACAAATGTAGAATTAAGATTCGTTATCTTACTTTGTGATACCTTGCATTTGCCAGATGGAATATAAACCTCAAAACACAGAAATTCGTCAATGCTATTAATCATTGCACAATGTAAACTCAATATTGTAACGATATTAAATCCTTCTAACATAACTTCTTATATTTTTAAAGAAAAATCTATAATAAAGAAAAAGTAAACAACAAAAAAGTAATATTAGTAATCAAAATAACAAATAAATACACTCATTAAGTGCAATATTTATTTAGTGATATTTAATTATCGAAGTTGGTACTGACGGACTATGTATTTACTGTAATCCTTGACCAAGTTTAACTATTTATCATAATCGTTCACAATTACCATATGTATTTTTTTGCAAGCAATATCTAACTTGTCTAATTTTAGATAAGTCATCAAGGCATGCGTGTAAATATTTCTTTTAAATATTAATGTCATGAGTTTCTTTAATAAATTCTTACAGAGAAATAATTGTGTTAAATATTTATACGAGCTCTGTATGCCACAAAATTAAAACCAGCGTTTAAACCTTTAATAGTGCGAGGGTTGATACAGGGTGTGTATAAATTGGTGGATAACAAAGGCCTGCATAAAATTTGTGATGACGTGATTTTTGTTTGCTAAGCTCAGTTTTTATATAGCAATAACTAATTAAAATACAGTTGGTCTCTACCACCCACATATTTTTTTTTGCACAAAAGGAAAAGAAAAAACATAAAAAAACTTATAATAGGCGTTTTAATACATTTTAAAATGAATGTACTACTTCAAATTCTAGGTATTAACCCAAAAATGATTTTCTGTTGTGGTTTTAAAGAAATTTGTTAAATACGCTCTCATTACCTGATGTAAATCTTTTATTACATGTATTAATTTTGGACAAGATTTCCGGGAATTTTTACCTGCTAAATCCTATTTATTATGCTTTCACTTTATTAGTACTGCGAAGAAGGATTTCAAGTTTATCACTCCAAACAAAATGTATATTTTAATGTCATTTACTTCATTATAGCTCTGAGTGACGATCAGTAAACAAGTAAAATTAATTTGTCTTTAGTGTTGTGCGTGGTATTTGATAAATAAACATTGCTTAAAAATATGTCTAGCCGGTGTTGCAAAAACAAACCAGATGATTTCTGTTATATTTGTGGATATTTCGTCTTGAAATAGTTTAAGAGACCAATTGGTGAATTTGTGAAAAATGCATATTATGCTTATTTCAAAATCAAATTAGGGGATCAAGATAAAGATTGGGCACCGCACGTTGTTTGTAAGGTATGTGAAGAAGGTTTAAGACATTGGACCAAGGGGAATAGAAAAAGCCTTCTTTATGGAATACCGATGGTTTGGAGAGAACCGCAAAATCATCATGAAGATTGCTACTTTTGTCTTTGTGATATTAAGGGGCATAATAGAAAAACTTTGAAACATATTTTGTACCCAAACAATATTAAATCAGCTATCAGACCAGTTCCTCACAGTGATCATGTACCTATACTTATACCTCCCAAAGTACTACGAGAAGATATTGAAACCTCTTCAACTTCCGGCTCCGTACAGATGGATAGTGATTTTGAACCATCAACCTCAGGTCAAAACCAACCTCAGCTATTTTCACTAGCCGAACTGAATGATTTAGTAAGAGATTTGGGACTTTCAAAAGATCTTTCTGAAGTACTGGGGTCTAGCTTGAAACACAAAAATTTGCTTGCCCCAGAAACTACCTTCTCTTGGTATAGAAATCGTGAGGCTGGATTTGTAAAATATTTTGCACAAAACGGACCACTCGTGTACTGTCAAGCAATTGCTGATCTACTTACTTTCCTCGGAGCTCCTGAGTACACACCTTCTGACTGGAGACTTTTCATCGACTCTTCAAAAAGGAGCCTTAAAGCTGTTCTTTTACATAATGGCAATGTTTTTGCTTCTGTTCCGGTCGGCCATTCTGTTCATTTAAAGGAAAACTATGAAAATTTACTGTAATTACTTTTAAGAATACAATATGAAAATCACAACTGGGAAGTGTGTGGAGATTTAAAAATTTTAGGCCTTCTCTTGGGTCAGCAGTCTGGATATACTAAATTTCCATGTTTCCTGTGCGAGTGGGGTAGCAGAAATCGAGAACAGCATTGGATAAAAAGAGACTGGCCACAAAGGCTGACTTTAACACCTGGAACCAAAAATGTAATTCGCGAAAGTCTTATTGACCCTCAAAAAGTGTTACTTCCACCGCTTCACATTAAACTTGGACTTATGAAACAATTTGTTAAGGCATTAAACAAAGAAGGAAATTGTTTTAAATATTTGTGTAAAACATTTCCGACTCTGTCAGAGGCAAAATTAAAGGAGGGAATCTGTGTAGGCCCGCAGATTAGGAGCTTGGTGAAAGATCAAGAATTTGAAAATGTGATGGAAGATAAGGAAAAACATGCATGGCATGCTTTTAACGAAGTTGTACATAAATTTCTAGGGAATTATAAAGACACAAACTATGTTGAGATCGTTGAAAATATGCTGGAAAAATTCAGGATTCTTGGTTGCAATATGAGCATAAAAATTCACTTTTTACATTCCCATTTGGACTAGTTCCCAGAAAACCTTGGGGACGTGAGTGAAGAGCAAGGAGAAAGATTTAACCAGGATATTAAAGAGATGGAAAAAGATACCAAGGGCGCTGGGACACAAAAATGATGGCCGATTACTGTTCGACATTGAGAAGAGATCTTCCTTTAGCTGAATATGACAGAAAAACAACCAAAAGAAGCTTTTCTGAAAAACGAAAACGTTTTTTGAAGAAGCATAAAGAATAAATAACTATTTCTAATAGTTTCTATGTGTATATTTTTGTATTTTTTTAAATATAATATAAAACTAGCTTATAAATGAAATAAATCGTGTTTTTTCTATATTTTTTGATTTTACTGGTTAGAAAAATAACCTTACGTGATACAAAAAAAAAATAAAAGCAGATTTGAAATCAGCGCTACCCAATTACTAGAAAACAGTTAAAATTTTTAAATTAACTTTCAAAGTGTTGAAAAATGCAGGCCTGTGTAATCTGCACGTGGAATGTTTCCTTATACTATTCTAAGCCATTTTTTTAAATCTAAAATGTAAATTCGATTTTAATTGCTTCCTGTTAACGCTACTTTAAAAACTGTTGATTTGGCAACGTTCCATCAATTCATAATAATATAGTAATGAATACCGCAATTCAATGACAATACAATCATAGCAACATAAACCTAATTTAAATGTCAACAATTGTTAGTTTACTTTATTGTAACGCTACTGTATTGTATACAAACTGAAAACTTACTAAATTACAATAAGTGTTGAAAGTGAAAACCATCTGTTGTTAAGCATTGTGCAAATCGGATAGAGATACCACCCTGTACCTTTTGTAATAAATTTGGCGTTATTAATTGTACCGCTGCGTCCATTCTGTTTCTCAAATCGTTGACGTCTGCAGGTTGGGTGACATAAACATTATGCGTAATGAAACTCCATATAAAAAAGTCAATGTGATTAAGATCTGGTGATCTAGGTGGCTACGGCAGTAGTTGGCTATTACGACCAATCCATCTTTCTAGCAAGTTAATAGTAAGCCGTTTCCTTACAATGTGTGAAGCCCCGTCCAACATAAATATTACGTCTCGAACGACAACTAATGGCAACTCATTAAACAAATTTTCAAGGAATTGTAGAAAATTTTCCACATTTAGTCGGTTCGAAAGATAGGTTAATAATTCCTATCCAAACGTTCAGTGAAAATCCAAACTCTCAAACGACCTTTGGATTTTCATCAGCCCAGTAATGCATACTGTGGCTGTTCAACGTTGCGTCTCTCGTAAAAATAGATTCGTCAGTCAACAACACCTTCTGATGAAAATTGGGCTGATCTCGCAAAATATTTAGAAATTGGTTGCAAAAATTGTTTTTGTTTAAATTGTCATTATTAGTCAGTTGTTGCGCTTTTGTGAAATGATAACAATACAAGAGATTTTGTTTTAAGACAATATGAACAGTTTTATTACTTGGAACATTTAACTGTTGTGCGATTTCTCTAGTACTACAAGTCAGTAGTTCCAATATTTACTCCTCTATATGGACAGTGCGTCTATTACGGATTCTACCTGCATCAGCATGTTTAGGACCAAGCATATCATTTTTACGTAAAACGCTGATTTAATCGTCTAATTAGGATTAGGATAGCGTGCTTGATATTAAATTTGTGCATTATATACGTCACCTTCGCAACAACCAAAACACATATACATTCCGCATACTCATTAAATGTAAATTACATTTTATGAAAATATTGTAACTTAAAAAAATCAATGTAAAAATTTAAAAACTTTTAAATTAATACGTCGTAATAACATGTACCAGTCACAATATTGACAACTATATATTCGTCTGCCTGCCTGCATCCTAGTAGAAACAATTGTGTATGTATTTACAGAGCCAGTACAAAAAGAGAGGTTAGGGTCCCAAAAACTTGTTAAAAACATATACGAAAGATACTACATAAACACGATTTCTGTATAACAAAAATCCTAGATGCCTCAACTAATATTCCCCAAAATATGATGCCATATTTTAAACTTGATTCAGAAATAAGAAAAACACCCTAACCACAATATACAGGCTTAGTTAAAAGTATGGAGACGGCGATTTATTGTCGTTAATATTCATTTTAGGGAATTATGTTCAATATAAAAGTTTGTTAAGATATTTTGATCTACATTTAAGAATATTTGAATTTTTTTTCTTCAATTGTTTTTTTAGATACGCCTGTCCGCGCATTTTTTTTAAATGGGAACTGGTAAATTTTGCTCTACCATTCGATAGAGAATTTTTTTCTCTTTAAAATAATATTTTTGTATTTTTAAAATTCATTTTAATAACTTTTTTACAAGAAAAATTAAACAAAGTATTAACAAAGTAAATTAAAGTAAGTGTTCAAATTGTCGTCCATTAGTAATTTGACAATGACCCAATCGATTTACAAAACCCCGAACAGAGTTCTGTAAAAAATCTCGGGGAATTTCTTGTATCGTTCTGGTAATTCGGATTTGTAAATCTTCGACGTTATCGGGCTTATCTTTGTAAACTTTGTTTTTTACGTATCCCCAAAGAAAAAAATCTAAAGGACTTAAATCTGGCGAACGGGCTGGCCATTCAATGGTTCCTCGTCTTCCAATCCATCTGTGGGGAAAAACGTTGTACAGATATTGACGAACATTTACACCATAATGTGGTGGGGCGCCATCTTGCTGGAACCAGATACTGTCATTGGGCAGGTGTTCATTGTTTTCATGAGGACAACTCGTAAATTGCGACACTCGCTAACGCTCGTGTCGCAAACTTTTACTCGTGAAATAAAATCGCACTTTTAACACTTGTATCGTAAATAACTATTTTAATAATATAAAATATTATAAAAATCTGGTGTGAAGAACACAAATACAGGTTCACTATTAATATTTTTTGTGAACGTGTCCGAACATATCCCTCCCCAGAGACGCAGATACGTATTTCGCTTTCTGTATTTGTGTTCTTCACGCCAGATTTTTAATAATATTTTATATTATTAAAAATACCTTTGTATTATACAAAACTGGTGGGGTTTTAGCCACTCATGTATGTTTCAATTATTCTGATGTAAATGTTATCTTCATAGCTTTTCCCGAAATTTTCCGAGCGTCCCTCGTACATGTATTCGTTGGGTAATTATTCCTAATTATGAACATTCTACTAGTTTAAATCTAGTTTAAAAACAAAGAATTTACAAGCCCGTAAAAGATATAATTATAAAATATTTGTTATAAATATGGTAAACTATTCAAGGAAAATATTTTAGTGTCATTCAATAAACGTAACAAAGAATAGAATGATTTTTGCATCAAAATAAAAAAAAAAACAGGTCACGATCAAGAAGTCATATTATTCACTTGTTTTGATAGTCTAAAAGCCATTAATGTTTCAATTTTATAGGAATATAAACTAATTAAACCTATTTTCGATATTTCGTATTGAAAAACGATCGTGTTATAGGTTACCAAACCTATTATTTATAGAATATTTTCACGGTTTTGACCCATTTTTTTTCGCTAAGTTTATATTTTTTTACAGAACGATAGAGTTTGTTTATGTTTAAGTTCTTTTGTGCTAAAAATTGTTCTGGTAAATATTTTTAGAACAAAGAAGTTATATTTTTAGTTTATGTATATATTGGTAACTTATGAAAGTATTGAGTCATATTAATAGATGTAAAGTGATTCAAATAGAATTTACACATGAAAAGTTCGAATATTTGCGAAACATCAAAGCAACATTTGTGAATTACAAATAATATATACAAAAATTCTCATTGAATATAATGTTTTAAGCAAACTATGAAAATAAACGCTTAAAAAAACATTTTATAGATTACATTAACTTTTAGTGTAAAAAAAAATCAACCTGTGATCGTAATTTGAGCAAAATAATGCAACACTATCTGAGTATATTCATTCAAATTGCTTAGGGAAGAAAGCGTGAAGTTATGAAACGGGTATTGGAAATTGCGGAGAAGTTTAATGCAATTAGGGTGCTTTCTACCATGCATAATGAAAATTCCCCTGCCCACACTGCTTTTGTAGTGCGGCAATTGTTAGCAAAAGAAATTATTACAGTGCTCCTCCACCCCTATAGCCTGGATCTAGCTGAGCAGACTTTTTCATGTTCAGCAATATGAAAACTCCTTATATAAAGCTACATGAAGCATATAATATAAAGTCAGCGTAGATCAGGGCACTAATAACTTGCCTTATGCCTTTCCAAGGAGCTTAGCCGATCTGGTATCCCTATCAGACATCAAATTTGCACAACCTTATATATTTATTTAGGTATTCGGCCTTGGTTCACCCTGGTCTTTCTAGCCCGGTTTACCAGTCAGCGTTTCTACATTTTCTACTCTTATTTCCTTCATTGGTCGTAACAGATCCGAGAAGAACGCCTCTTGGACGCTTGGGTCCCTTTTTCTCAAGTAACATGGTTTCTTTACTTATGGCTCTGGTGAAGCTCTCTAAGCTTACAGTCTTGTCTTGCCAACCCCTGCACTCTAGCCTTAGAAATTTCAGATAGCTTGGCTGATCGAATCTTTCCGTCGGATATAAAATTTACTTCCTTTACAATGTTGAGCCTCACAACTTTATGTATTTACTTAATTTGATGACTCTGGTTCATTCTTGCCTTCCTGACTGGATTTACTTATGAGGACTTCCTGCCTTGCATCTTCATTAAGCTTTCCTTTGTTGATTATTCATACTACTCCCTGTTAAGTAAGTTAAGTACAAAGGGGTTTCGCGTGATGCCCAGGGGTACGTAAATCTTAGTTTGAATTCAGCTCAGATTCCTCGAGAACTCTATTAACTTCCTCACCTGCTAGTTCTCAGTCCTTGAAGAATTCAGAATTACCTTGATATTTTGCATTTAACCTAACTTTTTTATTAACTATTATGTATATAGCGTGACCAGAAATTCACGGATAATCGTCAGGTGGTGAAATTATATGATTAATTCTGCGTCGGCAATCGGAATAGAAAAATGTTGTATTGTCAGTCCTTAAGGCACACGATACCATTCATTTTGAAAATGCGCGACAAAAAATGTTACGAATTTTTTTAAATTTTGTGTGGAAAATCATGTTTTTTATTACTGTCAAATACCAGACCACCAGGAAAATGGCCTATCGCTAATTACCGCTCAAGTCCATTGGATCCGTATTATTATATGCTGGGTTTGAGCTAATATTCGGCGATTATTTTGAATTCAATATAGCGTAAGCATTATTATATTTGACTTTTATTTTATTCAACATAAGAAAAGACCATTAGAATAAACCGAAGCAGTAATAATCATAAGACATAAATGTTGTAAAATAAAATGTATGACTTACATAAAAGTAAAAGTGGGATAAACACATTTCTTACATATAACTACTGAGTGTTCATCGCATACTTTGGTTTTACAACGTGCACAAGTTGTGTGTATATCTATACAGGCTGATTCATTTTCGGCCCTCACCATGGGGATCTCTCTTATTATTGGAGATAGAGTATAGGTTTAAATTTGGCAAACTTGTTAAATTTTGTGTTTGTTATAAATCCGTAAAGAAAATAGACCTGTGACAAATGACCTTCGTTATTTTTAAAAAAAACGCGAAAACCCCATTTTCTTCTTTTACCTGTAGCATCGACATTTGGCCTTGTAGAGAAAAAATAAGAACACATTCTTGTGGCCATTTCTAAACCTCTATCCAATGATGTACTCTAAATTTTTATACGACGTTTCGTTTCTTTCTGGCCATCATCAACTATCTAATTTCTTATAGGCGCCATATTGGATTTAGACATCTTCAGAAAGAGTTCTTTTTTCTGATTTCAATCATGTACCACATGCTGACTATAGTTTTTGACATTAGGTTTTATTTGAAAGAATAAATTATAAGATTAAATAAGGTAGCCTTTGGAATTTCAATCTGTCAAACATTTCATTTATTGTTCATTAATAATACAAAAATGTCATACACTAACGAAGAGAATCGAGATATGATAAGTATTTTTTATTCTTCGAAACGAAATTCAACAGTAGCGAGTACAAGATAACAAAAACATTAATAAAAATACATAGAAAAGTAAACAATAAACAATTACAGTAAATGTTCAATTATCTGGCCATCTTCGGTAATGCACAATTGGGCACGCCGTCTGGCATTTTGTACTGCCCTTTATATAGTTCTTCTAGGAACTGCATCCAAGGCATTCTGAAGTCCGTCTCGTAATTCTTCAATGTTTTGTGGCGCATCTACTTTATAAATATTATTTTTAACATATCCCATTAAAAAAAAATCTAGCGGACTTAAATCAGGTTATCTCGCAGGCCATTCAACAACTCCCCTATTTCCAATCCAACAGTTTGCAAACTCTTGATTTAAGAAATTTCTAACAACAGCTGCATTGTGTGCTGGTGCGCCATCTTGTTGCCACCATAAATATTGTAATTGATTTAATGGGATATTGTCGTCAAGATAGTCAGATACGTATGTACGTAAAATGTTTAAATATCTTTCTCCATTTAAATGTTCTGCATACATAACTGGTCCTAAGAGACGATTTGCCAAAATACCCATCCAAACGTTTATTCCAAAACGATGTTGTGGTCTTCTAGCCCTGTTTTGTCGGGGATTTTGTACTGCCCAATAGTGCTCCGTATTTCTGTTGAACATTCCAGAATTTGTAAATTTTGTTTCATCTGACCAGATGATTTTGCTTAAAAAATTTTCGTCATTTTCTATCCTTCCCATTAACCAATTACAATATTCTAGCCTTCTCAAATTATCTCCAGGCAGTAAAGAGTGACTAACATGGATCCTGTATGGTTTAAACCTACTTTTATGTAAAGTTCTTCAAACTCTGGACTGGCACAAATTTAATTCTGACGCTACTTCGCGTGTAGAAATTGATGGATTATTATTTATCTATAAAAATACAAGATTAACATGAAATTTGAAAACACGCTTTTAATTTACCATTTGTAAAATATCTTGTCGATTTTCATTTAAATTCCTGTTGTCTTGACCATTACGCGGCTTAGTAAACGATCCATTCTCGACCAAATTTCTGTCGAGATCTAGAAAAATGGTACGATGAGGATGTTGTCGTTCTGGATATAATTGTAGATATCTTGTACTCGCTACTGTTGAATTTCGTTTCGAAGAATAAAAAATACTTATCACATCTCGTTTCTCTTCGTTAGTGTATGACATTTTTATATTATTAATGAACAATAAATGAAATGTTTGACAGATTGAAATTCCATGGCTACCTTATTTAATCTTATAATTTATTCTTTCAAATAAAACCTAATGTCAAAAACTTTAGTCAGCTGTGGTACATGGTTGAAATCAGAAAAAAAAAACTCTTTCTGAAGATGTCTAAATCCAATATGGTGCCTATAAGAAATTAGATAGTTGATGAGGGCCAGAAAGAAACGAAACGTCGTATAAAAATTTAGAGTACACCACTGGATAGAGGTTTAGAAATGGCCACAACGATGTGTTTTTATTTTTTCTCTACAAGGCCAAATGTCGGTGCTACAGGTAAAAGAAGAAAATGGGGTTTTCGCGTCTTTTTTTTTAATAACGAAGGTTATTTGTCACAGGTCTATTTTCTTTACGGATTTATAACAAACACAAAATTTAACAACTTTGCCAAATTTAAACCTATACTCTATCTCCAATAATAAACGAGATCCCCATGGTGAGGGCCGAAAATGAATCAGCCTGTATACTATTTCCATATTATCGCTATAAACGTGAGGAACCTTATTGTAAGTTCTAATAGAATAAAAATTAATACTTAATACTTCTCTGATTTCTATGCCGATATTATAATAATTGTTTGCATTTCTCCAAACCTTCGTTATATCTATAAACAGAGTATACCACGATGATAAACACATTATATCATATCATATGATTTATGGGCCGCCATTTGAGCAATATTGCATTTTAGTCATAACTAGCAAACACACGGCATGCATTGCTACGCCATGGTAGTTGGTGCGTTATAGCGCCTGGCATGCTCTCCGCCTGGTGTTTTGTCAGTTAGTGAAACCTGCACGAATATTAATATAATTAATATAATATAACTACTTGGTTCATACTTCGAGAAGTTCGCCCTACCGATCTGGCATCTCCGGTGTGTTCCTCGAAATTTGTGCCGCAACCTCGTAGTCAGGTTAGTCTTTTCGATAAATATAAAATCATTCAACAGCTTGTTCTGTCTCTTCGTGACAACGTCAAAATACATTTATTAAATTGGCAGCTCGTTATCTCATTTCGTGACAACGTCAAAATATATTTACCGCACATTCAAGCGATCGATCTTAACTTATGGAAAGACATTTTTGTTGAGATATACTGTTACAGAAACCATCGTCGACACGAAAACAACAATAATCTTAATTTCTGTATGACAACTGTCAGAATTTAAAGTTTTCTAAAGCTTGGCATGTGCACCAATATGTGGATTAACTTAATTACTTAAAAAAACCCTACTATAATGAGGAAAGTTTTTGAAAGCATGTTAAACGAAAAAGGCACAATGCAGAAACTTTAGCGTCAATAATTGAGACAATTCTACCACTTAATACGTAAGGGTGGTGAAAAAGAAGTAAAAATTTTCTGAGAAAATAAAGCATCCATGAAATGTTATAAAATATTATCATGGGAAATAAAAATACTACAAAAAATTATCGGAGAATTTGAAAGCAATTTAGTAATAAAAAAATAAATGAAAAAATTACAATACAAAAACTTTAGCGTTAATAATTGAGATAATTCTAGCCCTTAATACGTAAGGGTGGTGACAAAACAATAAAAATTTTCTGTGAAAATTAAGAAAATATGAAATGTAGAAGTGACAGAATTAGAAATAAATAAAATGAAATAATAGTGTTATCCCATTGGCGTTTTGGTGAAGAGCATATCTTCTAAGGTTTACCTTAGCCAAAAACGCTACGTTTAACATTTTTCAGTTTTTAAGGTTATTCTACCGAAGATGGCAATTTAGTTCCCGAAATACGTATATAGTATTTATTGATATATATTGTGGTTAGGGTGTTCTTCTTATTTCTGTTTCAGATTACAAGCCACAGTCTTCACCAATTTCTGATGAAATAATAGAAGATATATTTAAGAAATAAAATGGAAAAACAAAAGAATTTGACTTAATTTCCACGTTATTGGTAAAATTCAAATACATATTTCGAAACACAGTGTCTTCTTCAGATCAAATTCTATTTCAAATAGTTTTGTAATACAACTCTGAAGAAAACACTGTGTCGAAACAATTGTTATTGTATTTCCCCAATAAAGTGGAAAATAAATTAAATTGTTTCTTTTTCAAATTTTATATCATTAACAGTATGAATTTTCATCAAGTAAAGGCTGCATCGATTCAAAAAGATATATTTAAAGAAAACTAAGCTAATATGAAGCAAAAGAGAAAATGAAGAAATATTGTTACCTCTACATCGATGATAAATAAAATTTAAAATTAGAAGCTACACACATAATCGAAATTATGAAAATTTGCAATATATTTTTAGCAATATTTTCAACATGTTCAATAGATATAAAAAATCTATGATACTATTAAAATGATTCCTGCGAATTAACATAAATTCTATTTTTACGCACTCCGCATATAGCTTTGCTTAAAAATTGATTCAATATAATAAACATAATTATAGAAAAATATAAAAAACAATGTATTACAAACCGTTTATAATACAACTCCATCTCAAGAAGTCACTGTGTATCGAAACAATTGTCATGGTATTTTACCAATAAAGTGGAAATTAAGTAAAATTGTTTGTTTTTTTCAATTTTATTTCATCAACACTATGAATTTCCATATTTCCATCAAGTAAAGGCTCCGATACGAAAAGATATATTTAAATAAAACTGAACTAATCAGAATGGAAAGAGGAAGAAAATGAAGAAATATTGTTACCTCTACATCGATGATATAAAACGACTTTGATAAATAAAATTTAAAAATAAAAGCAACACAGATCTTCCCAATCAAATTTACGTAAATTTGCAATATATTTTTAGCAATATTTTCAACATGTTCAATAGAAATAAAACAATCTATGATACTATTAAAATGATTCGTAAGGATTAACACGATCTTTTGCATAAATTCTATTTTGCGCACTCCACATATAGCTTTGCTAATAAATATTGAATATAATAAAAAATTAAGAAATATTATTACCTGTACGATGATAGAAAAGAACTTGCATAAATAATAAAATTAGAAGTAACGCACACATTTTCAAAATCGAAATGATATAAACTTGCAAAATATTTTTAGCAATATTTTCAAGATGTTGAATAGATATAAATCATTCTATGATACTATTAAAATGATTCCTAAACATTAACACGATTTTTCGCATAAATTTTATTTTTGCGCATTCCACACATAGCTTAGTAATAATTGATTAATATAATAAACATAATTGTGAAAAAATAGAAGAAAAATGTTATATTCAAAATTTACCGCATAAATTATGCCAGAATTGTTCTGCAGATTGTAATAATTTAAAAAAATTCTTCATTTTTTTCAATATATGTAATTTACAGATAACTTCAATTAACTCAAGGTAAAGCTTTGGCGAAATTAATTTAAAAAACAATCCATTTATTTTCTATTAATGTTCACAGAATCTATTTAGAACACGAAATCGTAATATTTAACATTTTGGGTCGTTACTTTGTGATATTCCATATTTCGTAGGATAGAATGTGTTTTTATTCTAATTCGATATAATTAATTTTTAAAAAATATAATTTAATTTTTATAAATACACATAAATAAAAAAATATATAAAAAATTCCAATTCCATATAATAATTTCTAGTTTAAAAAATTTTTGAAAATAGATGTTTAGTTCTTATTTCTTATCGTATAATATATAATAATAAAGTTTTAACAAGTATCTCCATCGTCAATCAACGATTCATATAATACATCCCATAAAAAATAATCTATTCACAATTAACGACAATCTCATTGGATAATATTAAATTTCTTTAAATGTCACATTTCATGGAACTTCCAAGACTTTCGAAGTACTCAAAATGCTAAATACTTACAAAAACTATATTTTCTTTTCTTTTCAGCCAAATGAGACTCAGAGGAACATGAAAAAGACACTCAACACATCACGTCTGTAAAGTCTAAACGACTCGAAAATTTTATGAAAATTGGATAATAAAATGCCAGTTATCGCGTAGTGTTTTGGAATACGTAAATTTTCCCAAAGGCAAGAATAAGTTTGTCTCGGTACGGTCCCGATGCTTACTGACTCGAAGTCAAAAACAGACTGTGCTGCGGAGGCTGTCTGACACCGACTTCATATGTTCTTTTAAATATATGCACAAGTAGATATAGTCTTACTGAGTATGTGGTCGCGTGTATTATTTGATATCCGCATATTCATCCCGTCGCCGAAAAAAAAATTCAATGATCGTATGACATAAGCGTTTAAATATAATTAGGGTTGTTAATTTGTGTTTTATATACCTGCGGATGTCGTCGACTGTACACGCCGGTTATGAATCCATTAAGATGCATAAACCTGCAAAGTTATAGCTAATACCCTTTATTAGCTGCACTGACAAGAATGTAATATATACACACAGGGAATTTATCTCCGATAACATTTAGGTTTTATAAATGCGTAGTCATTTATAGTTGGTCATTCTGAAGTAATATTCAGTTATGAAACAGGTAATTTCAAGAATTCTGCTGAAATAAACCCAAAATGAAAGATATAACCCCGAGAATATTTACGATATTAAACGATTTTGAATTAGCAGCCTGTTAATTACACTGGTCAACAAATTTTCATTTTATTTATTTTTCTTTAGAAACTATGTATAATTTTCGATTCTTTTATAGTTCTAATAAAAGTAATAACAACAAATTTCTGGACGTCACATTTTGGACAAAAATATTTAAAAGTAAATGAAATAGTAATAATTAGGCATGTATTGTACTGCTGATTTCAAAAAAATTCCATTCACTTAATAGCTATTTAAGTCACAAAGAATGTAAGGACGTATTAACATTCGAGGTAGGCAAATACAAGCTGAGGCGAAGCCGAAGCTTGTAGCCTGCCAAGAATGTTAATAGTCTATACATTCCGTGTGACTTATTATAGTTTTTCTGCTGCCGTCAGAAATTAATCTAAATTTTCTATGAAATCGTTTTGATTTGACACCTATCAGGATTAATTTTGAATTGAAATTCTTTTCGTGAATCGCGTTACCTGCGTAATCATGTCATACAAATAGTTGACATTATAAACAAACCGTGAAGATTATTGAAAATCGCCTGGAACGCTGGAAATCAATTCGAAATGGAGAATGATGAAATAGAAAAATCCGTAAAAAATTATAATTGTGTATATACAGTCAAAGCTCGATAACTCGGACCCCGACATCTCGGACTTCGGATAACTCGGACCAAATTACAAACGTGTCACATTCCACATTCTGGTAGGTTAAAATGTTACCGGTGCCGCAAACAGGTGGCGGAGTTATCGCAACACAACGCTAGTGTGTACCTCTCTCAATCCACCGCCGCGCTAAACACAGCATCCACACATACGAGTAGCCAGTCAGTTGAGACGAGCCCGTGTGTAACAATGGCGTCGAACAAGAGAAAGTGTGTTTCTTTAAGTGTTGCAGAGAAATTAAAACTTATTGAAAAGCTAGAATCAGGTACTTCTGTGGCAAATGTGTGAAGAGAATACGGCATCGCAAAACAAACAGTGTCAGGAATAAGAAAGAACAAAGACAAGCTGAGGACGTTTGCTCTACAATATGAATGTTGAAACAACAGTTTCCAGTAGAAAACGACTGAAATTGCCTAGTAACACGAACCTGGAAAATGCTGTACATAAATGGTACATACAGCAACGGTCTAGCGGTGTTGCAGTTCGTGGTATAGAGCTTCAGGCGGCAGCTAAAAGACTTGCTAAGCATATGAACATTGAATTTTGTGCTAGCGATGGTTGGCTCTATCGATTTCGAAACCGGCACGGTATTGTAAACAAGAGACTGTTTGGTGAAGCTCTAAGTGCCGATCAAGATAGTATTGAACCATTTAGAACACGACTTGACACTCTAATTAAGGAAGAAGGTTTAACACGCGCTCAATTATATAATGCTGACGAGACCGGTCTGTTTTGGCGTTCGCTACCTGAAAATACGCAAGCTTCTAAGCATGAGGGCACTGTGCCTGGTCGAAAGCTTTGCAAAGAGAGACTTTCGGCCTTATTGTGTGCGAATGCAGATGGAAGCCACCGCCTTAAATCAGTGGTGGTCGGCAAATCACGCCAGCCTCGTGTGCTAAAGCACATAATGGATACCCACCTGTGCACTATACAAATTCGAAAAATGCTTGGTTCACCCAAGAAATCACAATAGACTGGTTTCAGAAACAATTTGTTCCTGAAGTGCGACGATTCCAAATCGAAGTTATAAAAATTGCCCCTAATGACATCAAGGCTGTTTTGCTTGTAGGCAACGCCCCTTCACATCCATCTGTGAAGATGTGTAGCAGTGATGGGAAAATAAAGTGCCTGGCATTGCCTCCCAATACCACCTCGCTTATCCAACCAATGGATCAGGGTACTATTTTGACATGTAAGAGGTTGTATAAGAGGAAGTTTCTCGATGAAGTAATGGTGGTACTAGAGGAACCTGAGGACAAAGAAGAGGACACTAAGGACATTGCAGAACATCCGCAATTACAACATCAAGTCAGCAATCTTAAACTGGGCTTCTGCTTGGAATGAAGTAAAAACTTCTACGCTTGTCAACTGCTGGAACAAACTTTTTTTTGACAAAGTTGTAGAGTATAATTTCGAGGGTTGTGAGACCAATGATTATCATCAGATACTTTTAGCGGCCGGTGAAACAGAACCCACTGTAGAGGGCATTCATGAGTGGTTAGATATAGAAGATGGAGACCCAGGCTATCAGATCCAGACTGATGAAGATATCGCTTGCGATGTTTTGGCTTCTATCACCACGGGCGAGAATAGTACGGACGAGGAGGAGGAAGAACAACCCTTGTCTAAATCGAAGCTATCAAATGCTCGTGAAGCTCTGGACGTACTCATTGGAATTATAGACTCTACTTCAGATCCTGAACTGCAGCCATTCTATAGACACTTTAGGACTGCACGTGAAATAATAGTTCGCAAGCAACATCTAAAGTTTTCACAAAAGAAGATTGAGCACTTTTTCAAACGTGTATCTGCTGGGGAAAACAACACAGTGGCAGACCAATAATCATTGCCATCATGCTCCTATAATGCACCAACCGAATTAGACTCCGATTAATGTATACTTTGTGCAGTTTCTATCAGTTTTATAGTTATAGTACCTGTTTCAGTTTTACCTGATATGTATTGATAACCTTGTTGTATTAAAGTTCAGTATAATATTGCTACTGTATAGATAAAATTTGGTGTTAGTTTTAATTCCTAACGTACCTACAACTTTATTTCCTTTCGATAAGTCGGACTTTTCGTAACTCGGACAGATCTTCGCCCCATACGAGTTATCGAGCTTTGACTGTATTTCATAATAAAAATGTTTAGTTTTGATATTTCTAATTTTTACTCCAAATAAACTTTTAAACCAGAATTATGAATTGTTCATTATTATCCTAGGAATTTTCATAATAGTATTAAGTTCCGTTGTCAAGACGAAACTACAAACGAATGTTATAGTCGACTTACATGCTATGTTACGAAGGTTGTAACACTGATTTACATGATCGGCAACAGGAAAAATTAATTGTCGTAAGCGTGCAATTGTCAAACGCTATGACAGCTGTCACACATGACACTTTACATCTCAAATTAATTGAACGTTTATGCCGCCAAAATTAAATGAAATGTCAAAAGCTAGAATAGTAGCAAAACTTCAAAATGGGTGGTCTATAAGAGCAATCGCTGGTGCTTTAAACGTTAACAAGGCTACTGTTTTTTTATGTAAAAAAGCGTTGAGACCAACAACAAACACTAACTAGAAAAGATGGACCAGGCAGACGCAAAATTTCTACCGTGGTAGAAGATACTGAGTTACTATTTTTTTTTAAGGGAATCTCTCCGAAATTGTTGGAGACTGTGGCTTGTAATCTGAAACAGAAATAAGAAAAACACCCTAACCACAATATATATCAATAAATACTATAATAATATACGTTTCTTACCGATGAACAAAAACAGTTGAGAATAATATTAATATCTAAATTATGTCTACAGAGATATTGATTTTTGGAATAAGGTAATTTTTACGGACGAAAAAGTTTTTCAATCAACAAAAAATTCAAAATTGAGAATTTACCAGCCAGAAAATAGTAAATTCGATACGAAATATATAGATAATTTAAAGAAATCGGGACGATTTTCAGTTAATGTATGGGGTTGGATCAGTGCAGAAGGATCTGGAGTTTGCCGGAGGATTGATGGTAGATTTGACGCTACAAATTATTTGAATATTCTGGAAAAATGTCATATTACCTTCAGTAAACTTATTACATCACGACAATTTTGTATATCAACACGACAATTGTCCGGTTGACACCGCAGATAATGTTAAAAATTGGTTTAGAACCCAATATATTGAAGTTTCGCCTTGACCTGCTAATAGCCCTGTCCTAAACCCAATTAAAAACATCTGGGGATTGATTGTGAAAAAGTTACCCAAAAATAATTTTCAACCTAACAACGAGGAAGAGCTATAGGAAGCTATTAATAGCACTTGGAAAGTAATAAGTGAAGAAGAAAATTTTTTTGACAAATTACATCGCATCATTACCTCTAAGACTTGAGGATGTTATCAAAAAAAATTTCTTTAAAGTATTAGAGGCACAATGTTTTTATTCTGTTCTTCAGCACTTTCTGAAATCAAAGTCCAACAATAATCAGCAAGGATTTCACTGTTCCACTGTAACATCATATTCTTGACTCGAAACACCCGTGTTTGAAAAGCGTTCGATTATTATGACACTATGACTAAGGATATTCAATTAAATTTGTTCTTCTGGATACATTTCGATAAACTGATTATAAATCGACTGTGTAGAATATATCCAATTGCCATACTTTATTTTGCAAGCCGCTTCCAAAATTGACCATTACAATAATTGTACTTTGCGCGGCAGTAAAGACCATTGTAAAAGAAAAAACAACAAATTGTTTTATTTATTTAATGAAACAGAAATAAGAAAAACACCCTAACCACAATATATATCAATAATTACTATATACGTATTTCGGCAACTAAGTTGCCATCTTCAGTAGAATAACCTTAAAACTGAAAACTCTACTGAAGATGTCAACTTAGTTGCCGAAATATGTATATAGTAATTATTGATATATATTGTGGTTAGGGTGTTTTTCTTATTTCTGTTTCAGATTTCAAGCCACAGTTTCCACCAATTTCGGATTTATTTAATGCTTGACTTTGTCCAATTTTTGACGAAATTAAATTTAAAAATCGGACATATCACAAGGTTGCAGAATTGTCACTAGCTTAGGAAATAAATTTTCAAATATTCATAATCACAAATTGGTACACAACAAACTGACCATGCAATTTGTCATTATAGAGTTAAACCCAAAGTCATCGATTAACGGTAATGGTAAATCATTAGAGAAGAGAGCAAAATATCTTTTGTAAGTTCTTTCTGAAACTTTTTCTAGGAAACGGAGGGCCTAAGAAATTTCCGTATGTTATCAAATAATGTTATCAAAACTCATTACCGTTCACTGAAATATTTTTAAAACTACAAAATTTATGTTCCACGCATGCTTACAGGATAAAACAAAAGAACCTTAAAGAGAATTGGGTTTTATTCCTTGAACTAATAGTCGATAGAAGAAGATTCAATTCCTGACTCGGATTATGACTTGAATTTCTTATAATTTATTGAAGAGCACAATTTATTTTACATAATCAAAGTGTAATGAAAAACTATTTATTCGTACACCAAATTGGCTTTAAAATAAAAACAAACCAGTGAGATAGGTGTGATATTCAAAGGTTTCATTCCAAATAATATTGTATTGTCGATTTATAATATCATATTATGCAACCTTTTCCGTAAAACTATAATTGCAACAACAAAAATACTTATTTAATTTGACGAAACAAAAATTCTTAAAATTGTTTTTTCTTAAAATGTTGATAATTTCGAAAATTTCTGACAAAGATTTTTATCTTTATACAAACACTACAAACAACTATAGCTACGAGTCGCAACCCCTGACCATGACGCCTTCTCTTTCGTCGAAATTTACATCTTAAATTTATATTATTCGATCAAACGCGATAAGTGTTCTTAAAAAATATACTTAATCACTGTTGTTTGTTTCCAATGCACACTTTACCAAGTTGGTCAAATTAAAAATTATGACACTAATAAAATTAATAAAACTTCCGCCAATATCTAATTAGCTTTAGTTAAGCGTTAACTTCAATCTTAATTAGTCACAGATATAATCGTAGAGTAAATAAATTTTCTTTAGTATAACATGCGTGCAAATAGATTCGATGTCTAGCTGATTCTGACCCTAAAATCGTTGGCACTAACTATATTGGTAAACCTCATTATTAGTGTGAAATAGTATACACCAACAAAAATTAAAACATCGAATACAACGTGTTTCAAAAAGAATTACATCTAGTTGAGCATGAATTTCTCCTATAAATTATTATGTTCTGCATTCTTGAAATGCGGATATAGATTAAATCAGCGATGCACAAACTGCGGTCCGCGGGCCGCATGCGGCCCACTGTCCATATTTATGCGGCCCGCCAACGAATTTTAAAAATTGTTGGAAAAACTACAAAAGTAGGTAAAAATCCATTCAAATCAACATTTCTTAACTTTTTATTTTATTCTAACTTTTGTAATTGTTAGTAAGATATGTATGTATCTTTAAGTACCTACTACTTTCTTGTTCAGGTTTACTACGTAGGACAGGTATGCTCCTCGTCGTTCCAAGCATATTGGTACGAGACTAGAAATCTGTCGAACCAACTAGATTACTCGAAGATTCGCGAAACACGTCGGTATTAACCCCGAACAATGTGGTAGGTTCTCGATGATAGGTAACTCGTATAAATACAACGCATCGCCCGCTATCGGGGCAGTTAAGTTTTAACTACGGACAAGCGAACGTTATATTGTTTGAATTATAATCTGTGAAGAATAAATATTTCGTCGTCCGAACTTGGCATCTACCTACATAACAATATAATATTAATTTTGATATGGATAAACTAGGCCCCAGTAAAAAACGTAGTCGTAAGGTTGAAGCTGAAAATCGACAGTTTCAAGATATTTGGACCGAAAAATACTTTTTTATTTCATCGCATAACAAAAGTGTCTGTTTAATATGCAAGAGTAGTATTTCTATTCCGAAGGAATATAATTTTAAAAGGCATTATGAAACCCAGCATCATACTTTTACCAAATTAACCGGCGAAAATCGAACGCAAAAAATTTACACTTTACAAAGGGAACTAATAGGCTAGCAAGTTATGTTTACAAAACAAATTCAAGATGCTGAAACAGCTACTGAAGTTAGCTTTGAAATATCTCGAATAATAGGGAAAACTTGTCGGCCTTTTGAAGATGGTGAGTTTGTTAAGCAATGTTTAGATATCGCCGCAAAAAAAATGTGTCCGAAAGATGCAAAGAGGTTTGAGAAAATTCAACTAAATCGGATGACTGTTCAAAGATGACTTACCACATTAGCAGCTAATATAGAAGAGAAATTAGCTACGAAATCGAAAAGTTTTGAGTGTTTTTCTATAGCACTCGACGAATCTACAGATATAAGTTCCACCGCTCAACTGCTTAATATTTTTACGAGGTGTACCGATAAATTTCGAAGTGAGTGAAGAACTGATTGGTATGAGTTCTTTGACAAGTCAAACCAAGGGGAGTGACATGCTCAAAGCTCTTCTGGAAAAATATTCTATAATGGATTTGAATTTAACGAAATTATCTGGAATTACGACTGACGGAGCACCTTCAATGGTTGGAAGTAAATTTGGGATAATAACTATGTTAAAATAGTATTTACAAACTAAAAACATAGATACCAAGGAATTAATGCAGTTTCCTTGCATTATACATCAAGAGGCCCTCTGTTCAAAATTATTGGGATTTGAAAATGTGATGAAAGTTGTAGTACCTATTGTAAACTTTATAAAATTACGATGTCTCAATCACCGACAATTCACACAATTTCTCGAGGATATTGAAAGCGAATATGGCGATCTCCTGTTTTACACTGAAGTAAGGTGGCTAAGTCGTGGGTTGTCACTAGAGTGGTTTCTTAACGTGATTGAAGAAATCAAAATATTTCTAGCGGAAAAGAAAAAGGACGTCTCCGAACTCGACAACCCTGATTGGCTGTGACTTAGCGTTTCTTGTAAACATCACAAATCACTTGAATGTCTTAAATACGCGACTCCAAGACAAAGATCAATTTATTTCGCAGTTATACTCTCATGTTTCGTCCTTTCAATGCAAATTGAGTCTTTTCAGGACACAAATCAATTCAGCCAATTACAGACATTTTCCGAATTACAAAAAAATTATGGAGAAATTCAATAAAACTGATGTCAATTTTGCTTATGTTGAAAAAATAGATATTTTAATACAAGCTTTTCATGATCGTTTTCTAGACTTCAAAAAAGTTAAACCTCTATTAGACATTTTCCGCAATCCTTTCAACATTTCACCCGAAAATGCACCGGAATCAATACAGCTGGAATTGATTAGACATGCAAAATGATGATAATTTGCGAAACAAGTTTAATGAAGGTAATTTACTCAACTTTTACCGTTCCGTTGACAAAACCGCTTATAAAGAGTTGCGAATAAATGCATTGAAATGCGCAAGCTTATTTGGATCGACGTATATTTGTGAGCAAACGTTTTCGGTGATGAAACTTAACAAAACAAAAAATGGAAACCGTCTGGCAAATGAAAATCTGGAAGCAATTTTACGTGTGGCGGCAAGTAATGTGGAAAATTGCTGAAAAGCCACGTCCATCAACGGAACGGATAGACGCGTTTCGCTCTTATTGGAGCTTATCAATGTACGGTATCTCGAAGACGGATATGGCTTTTCACTTCTATACTTTGTGTATATATAGTTAACATTCTGAACTTACTGCAAATTAGAATGAATGAATATTAAATCTCAATTTTACATGTAAATGTCGCCTTATGTGATGCGTTAAGAACTACAATCCGACAAACTAAGTTTGTACTAGCATGTAGAACACACCTCGTCGCGACTACGACCTTCCTGGTAATTAGGATAATTAAAAATTGCTGAAAAGCCACGTCCATCAACGGAACGTACAGACGCGTTACGCTCTTATTGGAGCTTATCAATGTACGGTATCTCGAAGACGGATATGGCTTTTCACTTCTATACTTTGTGTATATATAGTTAACATTCTGAACTTACTGCAAATGAGAATTAATGGAATTAATGGAATGGAGAATTACCAGGAAGGTCGGAGTCGCGACGAGGTGTGTTCTACATGCTGGTACAAACTTAGTTTGTCGGATTGTAGTTATTAACGCATCACATAAGGCGACATTTACATGTAAAAATGAGATTTAATATTCATTAATTCTCATTTGCAGTAAGTTCAGAATGTTAAGTAATGTGGAGCCAAACATAAACAAAATTGTTAGGTCAATGCAATGTCATGCATCAAAATAATAAAACATGAAATATTACGTTGTAGTGATTAGATTACATTACGATTACATAATTACAACAAACATTTTTAAATGTTCTTTTATTGTTATCATTTGTAGTAATTCATACTATTTAAAAATACAAATATTTGTGTTAATAAGTATTCTTTGTAGTGGCCCGTCCCTGGCTTATAATTTTCCTGAGTGGCCCCTGTTCCCTATAAGTCTGTGCATCCCTGCTTTACAGTATCTCCTCAATTATGTTAAAAAAACAAATGCAAATTTTCATTTGCCCATGTATCTAAGTTTAAGCTAAGAACAAATCTTGATTCTCATACTACTAAAATAATTTAACGTGCTCCAAAATAACTTAAAAATTCAAATGCCCTATTCATGTATGAATGTATAAATTAGCCATTACGATACATCGAATTAGAGAAACAGTCGATGTAAATTACTGTAAGAGAATTATACTCTCTTTGAATGCCTACATGGCACATGTATTATGATGATTATAATCATAAATTTCAATAAAATTTATAAATCTTACGTCTTATTCCTCAGGTGTTCCCCGAAATAAATAACAACAACAACAGTTTGAATTGAAGAAATGAATTATGCCCTCATGGTTCTTTATCAAATCCCATATACGCGTACTGCGGTCGAACACCGTGATCTACTTAACATTACACGAGATTTAGGTGTTCATTTAAATAATAAACGATACGGAGATTGAAGAAAGAGAGTCGTATAAGAAGACAGAAACCAGATTAAAAGTCACAAGTATGTGTAATACATGCACGATATATACATATGGATGTATGAACCACTACACCATCGCAATGAGAAATGACATTAATTTTTATTCTCACAAAACTATTTTTATTACACAGTTCATTGCCTGTTCGCTGATAAAGTTATTTTAAGAAATCTCAGTCAACTACAAGCGCATAATAATAACCACTAATACATACATTCGTACATGTCAATGTGGTTTTGATTGACTTTTTCATCTACATACATAACCATAAAATGGAATGAATTTCTTATATTAATGGAATTCGTATGTGTAACTTACTTTAGAATTATCAGAATTAGCCTCGATTAATTTCATTATTAAGTTCAATATGAGCCTTTTTTTAATACATAGCTGAAGAGTGATAAAACCAAAACGAACATGTTTTAAAATACGTCTGCTACGATCCCTAAATATCAGTTTAATATTGGTTTCTCCGAAGACATAATTTCTTTCTCGGTATTTCGGTGATCGACAAACAATTCTAATATTCACTCAGTCAGAATATCGTCCAAAAAATTACATTGAAATCTTATATTAGTAACTAGTGTTTTACAAAAAGCATAAATAATAAACTGAATAGTCACATCTCTTCTCTATATACACATACAAAATTCAGCCGCATATGTTTGCGCTCGCAAAACTCAAAAAGTAGTAGGTCGATTGACTTGAAATTTTGACACAACGTTGCATTGGAAAACGCATGTTTTTATAGAAAAATGTTTTTTTTTAACACGGCGCGACAAAGTTCTTCCCGCACCGGTGCAATAAGTAGACATAAGTACCGCAAAATCTTCTGAAATACTTAATTTGGTAGGGCTTTTTTTTTATTACAAGTTGACGTTTGCTAATCGTATACTCTATTTACGCAAATACACTCGGGAGCAAAAAAATCGACTCAGACCGCACTCTCGCAGTAAAATGTCCCTGGCACAAAAAATATAGCATAAATTCCAGTTTTGCTTTTCAAACCTTTAAGTTCAAGATCTTAATATAAAAATGAGTGCATATTCTTCTAAGTTACATTTCTTTTTCTTTGAAAAAATAAAGTTATGTTTTAGGATGCTAAAACTTCAAAACAGACGCGGAAAACTTAAAAGAATAGACTAGGTAATATCAAGTAAACATTTTTACTTTAATTTTCAAAAAACATTATCAATATTTAGTGTTACCGCCCCTAGCCCTAATTACCGCTTGTAAACGGTTCTTCATGGAATGAATAAGTTTAATCGCGCTGTCTTGCGGGATAGCGTCCCATTCTTCGGTAAGTGCTGCTTGAAGTTCAGCTCTCGTAACTGGTGCAGGATTTCTAGCCCGAATTTTCCTTTTAAGTGCATCACACAGGTGTTCAATAGGATTCAAGTCCGGGCTGCGCGCCGGCCAGTCCATAACTCGTATTTCAAGTTCTTGCAAGTAATGCCTTACGGAAACTGCACTGTGTGGACGGGCATTATCTTGCAAGAGAATGAAGGTTTCCCCGATAAAACCAACGTAAGGAACGACATGGTTCTCTAGAATTTCTTGGATGTATCGGTTCGCAGTCAAACCTCCTGCTCGGCCGCCGGTTTCAATAAAAACCAGCTCGGTTTTTGCATCCATAGAAATACCAGCCCACATCATACAGGAACCTCCTCCAAAAGCCACCTTTTCTGTTATGCAGCATTGTGCGAATCTTTCTCCGGGCCTTCTGTATACTTTTCCTCTTCTGTCACTGCCGTGCAAACACACTCTGCTTTCATCCGAGAACAGTACAGAGCGCCATTGCTCGTTTGTCCAATCAACATGCTCTCTTGCGAAACGGAGACGAGCTGCTCGATGGGCTGGGGTCAATTTTGGACCCGTAGCTGGCCTTTTTGGACTAAGTTTAGCTGCCTTGAGTCGTTTTCTGACTGTCCACCGACTAACAGCCACTCCCCGCGTTTCTCTGAGCTCCCGTTGAATTTGTACGCCAGTGAGAGCCCGATTTCTTAAAGAGCTCTGGACAATGAAACGGTCATCTCTCATTACTGTGCACCGCTTTCTGCCGGAACCTCTTCTTCGATGAAAGCTACCATTCTCCTGGTATCTTCGGTAAACTCTTGACACGGCAGACTGACTCATGTGCAGCACACGAGCGACCTCCCGTTGATTATGGCCTTGTTGCAATAATGCAACCGCTTGAGCCGCTACTTCGGTTGTAGTATCCATTAGCAGCTAATATTCCTAAATGTAGCTGACGGAAATGTATACCGGTTGACGTTTGACAGCCAACTAATACGGGTTGATAAGGTAGAAAGCCTTTTAAACGACCTACTGGCCTGCAAAGAACAATGATGTCAACTTATACAAAATCTTGTGATTATCGATCACAACAAATTGTAGGGTAGTCTAAGTGTATAAGAAGCGTAAGTTAAAAGAATATGCACTCATTTTAAAGCTAAGATCCTGAACTTAAAGATTTTGAAAGCAAAAGTGGAATTTAAGTGTTACTTTTTGTGCCAGAAGTAATTTAATGCGACTGTGCAGTCTGAGTCGATTTTTTTGCTCCCGAGTGTATATTGTTTTGAAATCTTAATGATAAATAAGAAAATAACATTGATTTAATTTTGAATGAATTGTCTTATATGAAAACGTAAAACAATGTGTATAGGTTAGATGTAAATGTCAAGACGGGATTTTCAAAAAAAATTTGACAAGCAAATGTCAAATTTAAAAGGCGAAAATACTAATGATATTGATATTTGAAAAACAATTAAACCAGTAGCTACGTTTTTGAAAGCAAAAAAAAAGGAGAAATGATTATGCATTTTATAGAGATGATTCGCCCACGTTTGAACATAGGCCGCCGTTCTCGACACGCAATCACAGAACGTCAAAGGAGATCAAACTGCAATGATCAAAATGGTTAGGCCAAAAGTCAGAACTTCTCAAAGGCGAGCAGAAGAAGATCAACGGGAAAAGACTTGAAGTTTTAGGAGTTAAATCGAGAGGAAGTATTTTTTAGTATTTTTCAATAGATAAATGTAGTATACAGACCGGAAGTTCTGAGTGTTGACTTGAGCATTTACGGTAAATGTAGTTTCATCAGTAAAAATTATTTTATCTAAAATTTCTTCGTTTTCACTTAATATATTATTTCACAAAAATCTGTTCATTTTACTTTATCTTCCTCGAAAAGTTCTCGATGGTTTGATATCTCCAAAATGCCTGGCTACATTTAAAAGCCATCCTACACCGTTCCTCTGCATAACGCAGGATATTCAGCTTCATATGTTCTGTTAACACGTGATTTGTTTTATTTTTTTGGGGGATTTAGAAAATCGAATTGTTCGAAATTCAAATTTGTTAGAAATATTTAAAATTGTTTTAGGCCCATCAGGATAATTAACGAAAAACATGTTTCTAACCGTCCTTAAACTATTATTCTACAGATGCCACATTATCATTACTACCTTTTCATCTTTATTCTACTTATTCACGATTTAAATAAATTATCTACTTTTCAATAAAAACTATTTAATTTAAGACTCATGTATGAATAAAAATTCAAAAATATTTGACATCTTTTCTCTCGATGGCAAAGTAATTTAAGAATTAAGCTATAGGTAAATCCTTCACTGGTGTATAACTGGTATGCCGCTAATGCACTGACAATTCTCTTTTTAAAGTTACATATATACGGGATGTCTTAAAATAAAAAGACATCGTATTAAAAATGGAAACATATACAGAATATATACCCAAAATATTGTCAGTCAATTACGACGCAAACCCCAACATTAAAAACCCCCTGAAAATTGTATTACGGCCTATGAATTCAAAATATTCTGAATGTAAATACTTCTATTGAAGTTACACACACACTGCGTACAAAATCAGTTGTTTATGCATTCAAGTTGACCATTAAATTTAAAAAATGTATATTACATAAATGTTTATATTGTTACGAGAAGTAACAAATATAATTGATTTAGAATGTCTATAAGAAATACTGCTATTGAACACAATGTTTATGTTTATAAAAACTAGAAAATAACATTGTATTATAGACAGCTTTGTATGCTAAAAATTCGATTAATTTTTTTAAAGATACATATATTAAAAGAAGATTTAAGATATGTGTTCTACAGGCATTTAACGTCCTATTTGATAACAAACTAACCTTAATCGACGAGGTAGATGTAAATTGTATCGAACTATTTAACACGATCGACAACTGAACGAAACTTAAAACGAGGGAGACAATAACAAAAAATTTTTTTTTGTTATTGTTGTTTAACTTTAAGATATTGTCTTTTATAAAATAATCTATCGCACAGTAGCGTGACTAAAATTTCTTTAAATATTTTTGTTATTTTTTTTCTTGCTTATAAGAGATAATTTTAGGAAAATATTATAGGTATATATTTTATATAATTTAATCTTTCCATTTTTCATATGTTGTCTTTTTATTTCAAGGGGGTATATATACGAATATATATAAATATTATTTTCTACATTTTGTGACACTAATCGTTCGAATTTTTAATTTAAAAAAATTCGCCCTGAAACAGGGTTCCAACCCATTTCCATGCCTTGCCGGACTACCGCTCTACCACTTGAGCTATCAAGGACTGTGATTTCGAATACATTTGGGAAGCCCTACTCACTTTAATGAAGCAGATGTAATATTTTGCCGGTAGCCGGTTTTTTGTTGCAAATTAATTGCCTTTTCGCGAAGTAATGTGAATGTAAATATTATTCTCTACATTTTACGACGCTAATCATTCGAATTTTTAATTGAACCGGACCATCGATGGTCCGGCAAACCGTGGACGTGGGTTCAAGGCCCACCTACGACGGAATTTTTTCAAATAAAATTTTCAAATAATTAGCATCGTAATTGTAGACAGAAATGTTTACATTCACAATATTTAAAATATTTAGTATAAAGCCGAAAATTCCAAGAATTTATTTATCAAATGATATATTAAATGAACGGCTAAGAAATTGTCTGTATATTATTAAATAACTAAGGATGAAAAATTAGCAATTTCCAACTGACAGAATATTAGTATCCGTTTCTTATAAAGCATTTCCAATAAACTTGAAACTAAGTCCTCGTAGCTCAGTGGTTAGAGCGAAGGGCCGGCAAATCGTGGACGTGGGTTCAAGTCCCACCTCAGGCGAAATTTTTTCAAATAAAAATTTAGAATAATTAGCGTCGTAATTGTAGACAGAAAGGTTTACATTCACAATACTCAGGTCGTTTTATGCGGATTTTTTTAATGCGAATTCAAATTTATGCGATTTTTAAATTAACGATTTTTTTTTAGAATTTTGACAGATTTTGAAATTTTAGATGTTTTTTAAGCTTTTTTACCGTTTTTAAATTAAACCAAGTTTGCATCACTGATATAATCGTTATAGTTTGTTTTATTTTGTGTTTTTTCTATGCATAGGCGATACGTATGTATGAGTGTTATGTGTGTATGTTATTATTGAAAGAACAAACTGGGGATTTCCCTTCTTAATAACTGGTGTTTTTTTTAAATTACGGTGCAGTGTTTTTTCTGTGCATAGAAGATACGCATGTGTGTTGTGGGAATTGCCCTTCTTATTAGCTGGTTCATTTGTTTAATTACGGTGCAGTGAGTGAGTGATTCGAGTGCTTTAACATTTAAATTGAAATCAGTTTTAAACCTCAATAAACATTTCACTTTGGGAAAAAGTAAGTGTAAAAATCATAAATTTTGGTGGCTTTTTTATTTGCTGAATGTTTGTTTATCATTTAGGATATAACAATGGAAAAAAATAAAAAAAAGAGACAAACGATATCCCTGGAAACAAAAATTGAAATTTTAGATCGCATTTCAAAAGGAGCAAAATATACCGCACTTGGAAAGGAATATAAACTAAGGGAATCAACAATTCGAGCTATTAAAAAAAATTAGATTTCAATAAGAAAATCCGTAGTTTCAGGCACAAAACTAAGCACTAAATATTCTTCTTACTCAAGAGACACGTTAATTGAAAAAGTGGAAAAAGCTCTCGTTATATGGATTGAAGACTTAACGAAAAAGAAAATTCCTGTTAGCGGATACATGATCACAGAAAAAGCTTTAACATTTTATGAGACAATTAAAGATTCTGAACCGTCAATTTCTAGGCCAAAGGATTTTACAGCAAGTAAAGAATGGATGACAAGATTTATTAAAAGAAATAACCTCCATAACATTCAAATTAGAGGTGAGGCAGCTTCAGCAAATGAGAGCGCTTGCGCAGCTTACCCAGAAAAATTTAAAAAAATTATTGAAGATGGAGGATATTGCCCAGATCAGGTATTTAATGCTGATGAAACTGGTCTGTTTTGGAAAAAGATGCCAAGTCGAACCTATATTGCGAAATCAGAAAAACGAGCCAGTGGATTTAAAGCTTGCAAGGAAAGATTAACGTTTTTACTATGCAGTAATGCTTCAGGAGATAAAATGTTAAAGCCGCTAGTAGTAAATAGGTTTTTAAAGCCACGAGCTCTTAAAGGTAAGGATTTGACTCGTTTGCCAGTTCATTGGATGGCAAATTCTAAAGCATGGGTGACAACTTCAGTGTTTACTGAATGGTTTCAAAAATGCTTTGTACCAGAAGTTGAATCTTATATGAAGAAAAAAGGTCTTGAATTTAAAGTTTTGCTGATTGTAGACAATGCACCTGGCCATCCTCATTTGGAACATCCAAACACTAAAGTCGAATTTTTTCCACCCAACACAACTAGCATTCTTCAGCCTTTAGATCAAGGAATAATTTCCACTTTTAAAAAATACTACATAAAAAGCACTTATCAATTCATTTTAAACAAATTTGAAAATGAATCACTTACGTTAAATGAAGTTTGGAAAAAATTTACAATTTTGGATTGCATTATTCTGGCAGCATCAGCGATCTCTAAACTGCGACCGCAAACATTAAATGCATGCTGGAAAACTACATGGCCAGATTGTGTTGCTAGAAGTACTGGTGGGGAAATATCGACACTGACTAATGAAATTATAGATTTAGCTCATCAAATTGGAGGAGATGGATTTGACTCGCTAAACCACGATGATTTAGAAGAACTTTTAGCTGAAGAACCATTAACCGATAACGACGTTATTATTTTAGTTATTGGAACTGAGAAAAACGTGGATAGTGAAGACAGTGATTCCGAAGAAATTGTTGAACACTTCACTTCAAGAAAAATTGGTGATATCCTCAGCAAAGTTAATACTTTACAAAATCAAATTCTTAATATGGATCCAGATACGGAAAGAGCATTAAAGATTCAACGCGGACTGACTGATCTGTTTTCCGGATATCAAGAGTTGCATAAGCAACTTAAAAATTCAAAATCGCAAAGTTTGATGACAAATTATTTTGCAAGAAAAGAAACAATTGAAGCCCCTAAAAATTCTTTGATCTCGTCCCCTATTCACGAGATAAATTCTAGTGATGAAAATGATATTTTACCATATGATGACAATATGATTAATATCATCTAGTGATGAAAGTGACGTTGAACCAATTCCAAAATGATGCAGACAATTATTCAGTGCTTCAGATTAATCATACATATTTACAGAATTTCCTTAAGAAATGTTTTAGCTTATTTTTTGGATCATTTTGTGTTTTTTCTGTAATTAATGAATTAATATTATATTTATGTTTATTTTTTTTAAAACGTGTTTTGTTTTTATTGTTTAAGTAAATGAAATAAATATATTTTTGTTGATTTTTTTATGCGATTTTGTTTTGATTTTTTAATTAAAATTTGAATTTATGCGGTTTTTCAGAATTTTGGAACGAATCATTAGTTTTTATATGAAGCTAGAGTATCGTTTTATGCGAATTCAATTTATGCGATTTTTTTGGAACGCATCTATCGCATAAAACGTGATCTGAGTGTATTTAAAATATTTAATATAAGCCGAAAATTCCAAGAATTTATCAAATGATATCGTACAATGCGTTTCATATTATACTATTCAAGGTAATTTATATAATTACTATAAGGTAGGTATATAAAATAAATAATGTAGAAGCTGAGATAACGTAAATTTAAATTGTCCTTTATTATTCTGTGATGGCATTGTGTAACAAATCGTGTTAATTATTTTGTCCATTTCTATTTACTACACCAGACAAATAATAAAGATAATGCGTTTTCTTTTCCCATAAATTACACTCTCCTGCATATATTCTCATGCAATAAATAAAAGAAAACGGAAGGAAACAGTCGTATCAAGAAAAAACGTAGCTCTTATCTGGCTAAGAATAAGAAATTCGTGTAAAGAAACCTACATAAATTAAAGTCAGTATCTCCTTCCAGCTCTTGTAAAATAACATATGTTCTCCTCCCTTTGAGAGTACACCCAATAAACTTGATCTTCATACATTTATTATCGTATCGTAAAGATGACGTCTGATGTATTGTACGGTCAAAAGATACCATAAAAAGAACATATCGAAGATGAGGCATATAATTATTTAAAAAAAAAAACAGAATTACCATGAACTACTATTGAAAATTATAGCAATGTGTATATACAGGATGTTATAAAAAACTTAAACACCTTAAGGACGTGTAGTACGCTAGACAACAAGGTTAAAGTCTTAATATGCATTGGTTCGCAAATCAACTGTTTACGAGATAATAGCGATTTGATTCTAATAGCAGAACAAATAATTATAATCTTTCTTGGGTTTTGAGATGCTTTTGTATTTTTTTTAAATTTTGCTAAATATATACCGGGTGTCACACAAAAAAGGCCCCAAGCTGTAACTCTGTTATTTACATTCCGATTTTCATGAGACAGCTACCAAATAAAATGTTTTGATGAATACTATGTTTGAGGTTACATTTACTATTTTTAGCGCCATCTTGAATTTCTAGTGATTGTCAACTCTTTTTTTCAAATTTCTCGGTATATTTTTTTCTTGCATTAGATAGAGATTTTTTTCCTGATTCCATTAGTGTGCAATACATTAATTATAGCTAAATTTAGAAGAAAACAAATTATTAAAACACTGTGCGTATATCCTCTTAGTCACTTGTGTTATGCCGTAGTGTGCGTTGGAAAAATAACGCATTACACATATAGCTATGAATAGTGAGTTCGTAGTTGACTGAACCACTATTCACCACATACTGTCCAACTTTAATGCTCAATCGGTTAATTTTCTTTTATGAGACAGCTTTAATCTCCGGGTTTCCAAGGAAAACGTGGCACTTCTCTTCTACAAAAATAGTGGGCGCCAAAATCAATAGTTCACACAAAGGTAATAAGAAAGTCACAATATCCAACTGATTATTTATTAAAAAAAAATTAAAAAAATAAATCTTTATGAAATATAAAGACCTGTGTATTACAATTACACATAGAGGTAAACTTAATTTGCTGGAATTGACAGCTAAGCAAATTTAAACATCCTCAAAATGACGCGCGAACAAAATTAAATACTAATAAATTCCAAAGATAGTTTTTTCTATCTCCCCAGAATAAACTCACATATAAGCAGAATAAATCTGTCAAACCGAAATATATAAGACCTGCGCGATACCACAGGTATAAAAACCAACCTTGAAAATCAAACGTTCTAGAATTTAAACGATAAAAAAATTTACAAGAACCAAAAAACTATCTTTGTCATCTATGACTAAATTACCATAAAAATATATATAAATTCATACAATAAAAATACAATGAATACATTCAGTAAAGAAATAATATTATAAATGTGAAATAAAACTTACGTAGGTTTTTTATCTCATATAACAATAGAGAACACGTGCAAATAAGAGAGTAATTAATTCAAAATACGAAGTATACACACTCGTATAAATTCGTTAATGAGAAAAGCAATCACAAACACAATTAATTTAATTGAAAAGAAAGATAAAAAAGATTTTATCTCCCAATACACAACTCTCTTACTTTAATATCAAAACGTGTCTAAAGAATACATGCGGCACGCATTCAATCATAAAAAAGTACAGCTATCTAATATTGCCCAGCAAGTGCAAACGGCTTCCAGGAACTGCCCTAATCAAAACCTAATAATTCAAAATTAAATCAAAATAATAATAATAATATTCATACGATAAAATCATACACTGTTATAAAAAATAGTACACTATAAAAACAATATTTTTCACTAAATGTTCACAAAATGTTGCGGGGAAAAATCTATAGCAATATGTAACTGTCATCTTTGACTCTTCTTTACTAAGTAAGCATATTTTGATATTTTTGGAATAAATCATGAATTTCAATCAACTTACTGACATTCTACAAGTTTATTTTGAATGTAATAAAAACTCTAATCAGACGTTGCAAATTTACATTAAACGTTTTCCGGAAAGAGAAGTTCCAGAACGTCGTAAGTTTAGCCAACTTGAAGAACATTTAAGAAGATTTGGATGTTTTAAGAAACCGAAAGTAATACGTCGGAAATTTTCTAAAAACGTGGAACTGGACGTTTTGGTAACTGTGAAGAAAATGTCAAAACCTCGTTTCGTGAAGTGTGAAAACATAGTTAATACGTCCCCGAAGTACTGCGTCTGCAGCACTTAAAAAACTCAAACTTAAGCCATAAGTAATAGATGAAAATGGTCCAATCGAAGAACACAGTTTTGTGATTTTTACCTAACAACTTTGCAACAAGACCAGTTGTTTTACCGCAAAATTATTTGAGCAGATGATTGTACTTTCACTAATTATGAATTAATCGCAATATTCATAGCCAATGAAGCCAATAAAACCCTAGATATGTCGTCGACAATAATTTTCCACGTCGTTTTAGCTGTAATGTTTAGTGTGGCCTACTTGGAGACCGCTGGATTGGACAATTTTTTATCGACGGTTTCTTAAATCAACTAAGAGATCACCAACTATTAAGCGAAGATATTGAAAGTTTTTTGGATGGATTACCGTTTGGGGTAACTGTGTGAAGTATATTTTCAACAGGACGGTGTTAGTCCCCATAATGCACGAATAAATGTTGGTTGGTCGAATATAAATTTTAATAAACAGTGAATTGGCACATATGGACCTATTCGTTGGCCTGATCTTACGCCTATAGATTTTTGTTTTTGAGGATATCTCCGCGATCGAGTTTATTTAACAGTGTCACAGAACGTAAACGATTTACGAAACTGAATAATTGAAACTTGTCGGAAAATATTTAATAATTTCGTATTAAATACCACCCATGGTATTATAAGAAGATGCCAGCCAGTATTGTATTGAGCATGACGGTAATTAATTCGAACAGTATTTGTAGAATTTTTTTAGTTTTGAATTTGTTTATTAGTTTTGTTATTTCTTTTTCTTTGTGAATTAAAATTAGTTACATGGGCAATGCGATATTTCTAACACTTATTTTTTCATGACACACCACAGCATAACACAAGTGACTTTAAGAGAATGTTCAAAAAGTGTTTTAATTATTTTTTTCTCTTCTAAATTTACAATTAAAATGGATGCATTGTATCAGAAAAAAATATATATCTAATGATGCAAAAAAATATATATTCGTACCGTGCAATTTCAAAAAAAAATTGACAATCGCTAGGAATTGAAGATGGCGCCGGAAAAAAGTTAATGTAGCCTCAATCATAGTACCCAACAAACCATTTCATTTGGTACCTGTTTTGAAAATCTAAATATAAATAACAGAGTTACAGCATGGGGCGTTTTTTGTGTGACACCCTGTATACTAATCAACGATAATACATGCCAGTAAACATGTTCTTATCGGTTTTGTTTGGTGTTCAGACTGGCTTTAACGCCACATAAAGTTTTTTATCTAATTTTGACACATAAAGTGACACTTTTCAAAACTGTATGACGTTAGGAAACGGTTTACTTTTCGTAACTAGTTACGAAAAGTAAAATATTTCGTAACTAGTGTTGAAAAGTTCTTTTCATCACTAGTTACGAAATATTTTGAAAAAATCATTTCATCTCAAGTTAATAAAGGGGAACGTTAAATGACACAAACTGGTTCAATTTTTATTTTATGCATTATAAACATTTATGACACAATGTGAACAATTGGTGAGGTTAATTCCTGCACACGTAGAATTCATCGCAGGTACTCTGATGTTATGATGCAAAACGGAATGTACATTTGAGCTTGATTCACCAAGAATATCATTGGCAATCCTTTTCTTATTTTCTATAGAATTCTCTACATAGCCCTCAGCTACAGTATTGGACTTCCAGCCTCCATGTCGTTTAACTTTAAAAATATCCGCACCAGAATCTGCCAAAAAGGTAGCCGATGACCTTCTGAAGCAGTGTCCGGTAAATAAGAAGGGATTTGGTAGTTTCAAAAACTGAGCAATTCTTTTCGGTAGATTACCGATTGTATTAATGCCAACTGGCTGTGCCCCGCATTTACCATTATTATATTTGACGAAAAACCTATCGTGATTAACGTTTTGTGGACGCAAAGAAATATATTTTCTAATAAGGTCAAGAAAATTTTGCCCTTCAATATTTCCTTCTGTGATCACAAACTCGCGCGTTACTTTTGTCTTTGTATTAGGGATTTTTATTACAAAATGAGAAAACTCGTCTAAAATATCCCCCACACGTAGAAAAGTTAGCTCACTTTTTCGACAAGCACCAGCTATTCCAACGATCAATGCGACCTTTGTCATTAAATATGTTTTATCCTCAGCTTCTGTCATAAACCGGGAGACGTTTTCCTTTGACAAAATATTAGACTTTTTTGCATGGTATCCCTCTGACTGCCTCTTTAGAAATGCATGTAAACTGGCATATTTTGCAATATCAATATTCTTCTTCAAGACAATTCACTTCGTAACATGGAATAAAGAGTCCAGAGTGTTGAAGCGTTTTGATTCTTTCTTCCCTCGAAATAGGCTAATAAAACCTTCTCATTAACACATTTAATTTTTTTGTCTTTAAGCCACTTCCCAAATTTTTCATAAGCCAAATCGTACTGGGCTTTCGACTTTTGTGGAATCACAGTCGATAATGCACTTTGTGCAGCCTCTTCTATATCGCTTGGTAGTCCACCTGAATCTGAATCCGACATTTTTACTCGTACAATGCACCGAAATATTTAGCTAATAAAAGTAAATACTTATACTTAAATTAACAAACACCTGTCAAGTCAAATGAATTATTATCAATAGCATGAAAACTGTCACTAATTATTTAATACGACTTATGACGTTTAATGTCAGATCAACTGGAAAATTATAAATCTATGTTTTGGTCAAAATTAGATAAAATCTTGTATGAAACACGTTATGAAATGTTATTTTGTGTAACTCATGTCATTTTGCAGGATCTCGCTCGCTACGCTCGCTCGTCCTGCAAACATTCCATTTCGTTACACAAAATAACCCATTTCATAACTGGTTACATAAATAGCTATTATTTGTTAATCATTTATTTATTTTCACGTCACTGAGTCGTAAAATTTTATAAGTTACCTGTCAGTATTACAAATTAATACCTTTATTTACATTACATAATTCTATTTTATTTGTATGGTAAATGTTAAAAATCATAATACAATTATTTCCGTTAATACAAAATGTGGACGATGAATTAGTTGAAATTGAACCAATTGCTGGTGTAGTGGATGCTGAAATAAAAGACAACGGGATATCATTTCTAGACTCGTTAATATGAAATAATTGTCTCGACATTTTGATTTTGTTATTGATGGAATCATCGACAGAACTGGTGACAAATTCACTGGATTTCCATTACAAGAAGTGCTGTTACTGATGAGAATATATCCACTGTTGGAACAATACTTGAGGAAGATCGACGGATATCACATGAATTTAGACTACACTGGACATTGATATCAAATCCAAAACATTTTACATCAACAAACTTCGTTGACAATGACCACGCATCGTCGTATAAAGCAAAACTAATAACTGATTATCTGCGGGCCCTAAACTTTCAACATTTCACCATACAACCTTGACCTAGCATTTTGTGATTCATTTTTGTTTTCAAAAATTTAAAATAATAAGAAAAAGCGTGGAATCACTTTTACGTCATCAGATGAAGCAGTGGAATATTATAAAAACCTAGCTTCTGAAGTGTCTCAGTGGTATCATTGCTTTAAGGCAGCGATGCACATACCGCATACGGCCCACTGTCGATATTTATGCGGCCCGCCAACGAATTCTAAAAATTGTTCGAAAAACTACAAAAGTAGGTAAAAATCCACTCAAATCAATATTTCTTAACTTTTTATTTTATTCTAACTTTTGTAATTGTTAGTAAAATATGTATCTTTAAGTACCTACAACTTTCTTGTTCAGGTTTACTACCTAGGACAGGTATGCTCCTCGTCGTTCCAAGCCTATTGTTACGAGACTAGAAATCTGTCAAACCAACTAGATTACTCGAAGATTCGCGAAACACGTCGGTATTATCCCCGAACAACGTGGTAGGTTCTCGATGTTAGGTAACTCGTATAAATACAACGCATCGCCCGCTATCGGGGCAGTTAAGTTTTGACTACGGACAAGCGAACGTTATATTGTTTGAATTGTAATCTGTGAAGAATAAATACTTCGTCGTTCGAACTTGGCATCTAAACGTAGTCGTAAGATTGAAGATGAAAATCGACAGTCTCAAGATATTTGGACCAAAAAATACTTTTTTATTTCATCGCATAACAAAACTTTTACCAAATTAACCGGCGAAAATCGAACGCAAAAAATTTCCACTTTACAAAGGGAACTAATAGGCCAGCAAGCTATGTTTACAAAACCAATTCAAGATGCTGAAACAGCTACTGAAGTTAGCTTTGAAATATCTCGAATAATAGCGAAAACTTGTCGGCCTTTTAAAGATGCTGAGTTTGTTAAGCAGTGTTTAGATATCGCCGCAAAAAAAATATGTCCGAAAGATGCAAAGAGGTTTGAGAAAATTCAACTAAATCGGATGACTGCTCAAAGGAGACTTACCACATTAGCAGCTAATATAGAAGAGAAATTAGCTACGAAATCGAAAAGTTTTGAGTATTTTTCTATAGCACTCGACGAATCTACAGATATAAGTTCCACTGCTCAACTCTTAATATTTTTACGAGGTGTAACGAAAAATTTTGAAGTGAGTGAAGAACTGATTGGTATGAATTATTTTACACGTCAAACCAAGGGGAGTGACATGCTCAAAGCTCTTCTGGAAAAATGTTCTACAATGGATTTGAATTTAACGAAATTATCTGGAATTACGACTGACGGAGCACCATCAATGGTTGGAAGTAAATCTGGGATAATAACTATGTTAAAATAGTATTTACAAACTAAAAACATAGATACCAAGGAATTAATGCAGTTTCATTGCATTATACATCAAGAGGCCCTCTGTTCAAAATTATTGGGATTTGAAAATGTGATGAAAGTTGTAGTACCTACTGTAAACTTTATAAAATCACGAGGTCTCAATTCACACAATTTCTCGAGGATATTGAAAGCGAATATGGTGATCTCCTGTTTTACACTGAAGTAAGGTGGCTAAGTCGTGGGTTGTCACTAGAGCGGTTTCTTAACGTGATTGAAGAAATCAAAATATTTCTGGCGGAAAAGAAAAAGGACGTCTCCGAACTCGACAACCCTGATTGGCTGTGTGACTTAGCGTTTCTTGTAGACATCACACATCACTTGAATGTCTTAAATACGCGACTCCAAGGCAAAGATCAATTGATTTCGCAGTTATACTCTCATGTTTCGTCCTTTCAATGCAAGTTGAGTCTTTTCAGGACACAAATCAATTCAGCCAATTACAGCCATTTTCCGAACTACAAAAAAATAATGGAGAAATTTAATCAAACTGATGTCAATTTCGCTTATGTTGAAAAAATTGATATGTTAATACAAGCTTTTCATGATCTTTTTCTAGACTTCAAAAAAATTAAACCTCTATTAGACATTTTCAGCAATCGTTTCAACATTTCACCCGAAAATGCACCGGAATCAATACAGCTGGAATTGATAGACATGCAAAATGATGATAATTTACGAAACAAGTTTAATGAAGGTAATTTACTCGACTTTTACCGTTGCGTTGACAAAACCGCTTATAAAGAGTTGCGAATAAATGCATTGAAATGCGCAAGCTTATTTGGATCGACGTATATTTGTGAGCAAACGTTTTCAGTGATGAAACTTAACAAAACAAAAAATCGAAACCGTCTGGCAAATGAAAATCTGGAAGCAATTTTACGTGTGACGACAAGTAATGTGGAGCCAAACATAAACAAAATTGTTAGGTCAATGCAATGTCATGCATCAAAATAATAAAACATGAAATATTACATTGTAATGATTAGATGACATTACGATTACATAATTACAACAAACATTTTTGAATGTTCTTTTATTTTTATCATTTGTAGTAATTCATACTATTTAAAAATAAAAATATTTGTGTTAATAAGTATTCTTTGTAGTGGCCCGTCCCTGACTTATAATTTTCTGAAGTGGTCCCTGTTCCCTATAAGTCTGTGCATCCCTGCTTTAAGGATTGGTTTCATCGAATGCAAAACTGTATTGAGATGTTCAAGAGGGATATTTTGAAAAACGATCAATTTTTTTAAATTAATTCTTATTTAATTTCCTAAATATTTACAGTGTCCCCCGTATATCAAGCCGCTCTCGTACTTTATATATATATATACAAAAAGATGCCATATAGATTTGCAAAAATTTTATCTAAGAAAATAGTTAATTACTTACAAACTGAGCGCGGCCTAAGTCAGGCAACGCCGTACACACTCTTCTCGCGTTCTATTCGTGTTATTCCCCCAAAGGTCGCTATTAAACCGATAACGGCACAGCATCGTTTCATTGAGTAATCATCATTATCAATAACAGGATGTATTTATTGATAAATCTCCAAGTGGTCGCCGAGGTCTGTAAGAACAGAACACTGAAAATTTCATAGAAAATCAGCTCGTGGAGATTATTTTGAGCAAAAACGTTAAGAAAAAAGTTCTATTTACCGCTTAATAACAAAAAAAAAAAAAATCTAAATACAAGTTATTTCTTATTATTTAATCGTAAATCCATTGCCTGACTTAGGCCGCACCCGGTATAATAGGAACTCGTAATTTCTGCTGCATTTATTTAACTAAATCATAATATTTCTAAAGGCAAATTTAAGATCTCATTTCGTATTTGCAGCAGCTAATTCAAATAAAAAACAGCACTTAAATAATAATAAAAAAAAAACATCAAAAGAAAAATCCTATAAATCAGTTGCGAGATAATTGAATATTAATAACCGGGCGTTAAAACAAGGGGAAATATATATTCTTGGGCACACAGTGCTGACATGATTTGAATATTTACAATCGCGTAATAACAACACAACACACATAAACCTGTAATTACATGTATAATAAATCTCCGATAGCTGAAAAGAAACAAACATTGCGAGCGATGAGGAATCCAAATGGAATGCCTAGAAGGCACAATTAAATAATTATTCCATCAACACACTGCATTGTAATGTTGCGTTCGCGCGTCCGTGTGGCGTTTGCCCAAATGGACTCTATCAGGGAAGTAACACCGATGCACGAATCTAATTACGGCTGATATTAATTAAACACCCTTTGATATAATTAATATGTGGAGAACAAACGATGAATGAGAATTAGATTTCTCTAACGAATTGAACAAATATACAAGCATATAATATTTTATATATACATAACGAAAGTAGCATAAATATCGAATAAAATCTGATTTCATGTTGTAACTTTAATATTCTTCACAACTTTAAGCACCTAACATAAGAGTTATAGTATTTTTTTTTTTTAATATACAAAAGTTTACTACAAGAAGCACTTTTACTGTATTTCTAAGCGGAATGTTTCTTAATGTTGCATATAACTATAAAATCAAACAGGGGATCGACTCAAAGTACTCTATTGATTTTCAAAATATTTTCCACAAAAATTGATACACTTCTCCATTCGTTGAAACCAATTGTTAAACAGTTATTCCAGTCTTCAGTTGTGACAGTCAAAATTGCCGTTTTGAAGATAACTGCTTCTTCCGGCGACTAAAATCTTTGACCACGCATTCAATTCTTGATCATCCTTCAATTTTTCATTGTACGTTGTCTTTTTACACCCGGTATTATTTATTTTCGAAATGTTCCGAATTTTTATGCGTGACGATAAAGAAGAAAAAGATGAAAACCGAGTTTGTACCCCAAATTTTGTCCTATTCTCGCCGATATCTCGAGAACGGACGATGTTAGGTGAAAAAGTCATATGACACAAATTGTAGAGAATAAAAAAAGGAACAAAAAGTAACAAGCATCACTGTTGTGCAAATGTGCAACAGTGATTTCACGATAATCTATATATATAAAATACAAAAAATGTTTGTGTGTCCTTTATAGACTCTGAAACTATCCAACCGATGTGATCCAAACCGGTTTCATTAGAAAGGCAATAGTCCAGATTAGGTTTACGGTTATATATCTTTTTGATATTTCAAGTGGGCGTGGCCGCTCCCACATAAATTGAATAACATCATATATCTCGACTATTGTGATAGCAAGAGTTTTGAAACATTGCAATAGTACATATTGTCATGAATTTTTCCCCGAAGAAAAATTTAAAGAAACTGTAAAAGACTATATATATTTATGTACATTTTATTCCAGGAAAATATTTAGAGATAGTAAATATTTTATTAAAATTCGTTTATAATGTGTATTTTGGTCCACGTCTGTAGAACGTTCGAGCGTGGTCTTGATGTACGCAGTCCCGGCCAAGCGGAAGTATATCGGTGTAGCCGGTCCTTTGATTTTGTTTTAGGCAGGGTGATATTTTCGTTTCCGAGAGGAAGGAGTGAGAGATTTTCTATCCATTAGACAGATAGGTTCAGTTAATTTTTGCTGAATAAAGACTTCCTTTTTATTCAGTATTTTATTGTTAATTTCGGTGTATGTTTTTAGTTGAGTTATTGCTGATGTGTTTACAGTAATTCCCGATTAATTATGAGTTTCTGATACTTGTAATTTTGATTTATGCGACCTATCTGAAATCTCTCTTTTAGAATTTTTTTTGTGAAGTGTGACGACTACATTAATTAATGTACGTGTATATTTGCAAGTATAATTATTTATATATATATATTAATTTAGTTATGTGATTTGTATATTGATTGAGCTCGTAAATTCAGTAAATTATTAGTTTATAAAATATATTTATAGTCAGATAAATATCAAGGAAAATTTTCATACTTTTTATGTAGTATTTTTTTATCAGTAATATATTTTAGAAAGTAGGAATTGGTGGGAAAATTACATTTTTGCCATGTTGAATGTGCGCATGGGTTAGTTTTGATGGGCGCGCTTAGTTATTTTTCTGTTTGACGTTTGAAGTTGGGAATAACGTAATTATTGAAGTCTGATAGTTTTCCTAAATATTTAATTAGTTTAATTTTGTTCGCGGTCAAAGTGAGGTTTTTTATCTAATATAAGTCATTATTTATAAAAGTTTTCCTCACGCTGTTGTACAATTGTTGCTTCAGCACTTCTTTATACTCTATAAAGTTGAAATTTTTTTTTTCTTTTGTAGTAAATGTTTGTGTTGTTAATGCGAGTTTTATTACGTTGCTAATACCTTTTGTTTTATTTAACACATACCCTTTGAGAGTAACCCTGAAGATACAAGAGCTCCTGGAAAGCTGTACCGATTAGAGTGAAACTGGGCAAGCTATTGTGTATTGTGGGCCAATTTGAATAAGTTAATCAACACCACAATACATAGCAATATGTTACTAATGTGAGTAATCAGGACAAAAATGGATGGGATCGGACAAGTGGGCGTGACATCTTCTTATTCTATCATTCTTATCAGAAAGTTTTAGCATTTGTGGTTATTGCGTCGATCATGTCAAATTATCGAATTAGAAAATATTTAAAACCTGATAAATAGTAAAAACTATTTGTATTCTTAAAATTTGGTGATAATTTTGAATATTATTTGCTGTTGTAAGTGTTCATTCAAGTTCATTTCACTTTTTAAAGGGAAAATGCACTAACCAAAATTTGGAAATATTATCTAGCTTTGTGCAGTAGAAAAAAATTATATATCCACATATAAAATCTTTGTTATCAAGAATTCCACCGAAAAGAGCTTTAAATTGAATAAATACAGCAGATGCACAGCGAAAAAGACCCGAAAGAGCAGCCGAAAGGCCCGAACAACGTGAAGTGCTTTTGGAGTCAAACCAGCTGAGAGATCAGTCAAGAGGAGCCGCAACACCCGAACAACGTGAACCGCGATTTGAGTCAAATAGGTTGAGAGACCACAAGATTGTTATGGTTAAATCTAACAAAAAAATAAGCATTATAATAAATTATCACATTCAAGACTTTTTGCGAGGTGATTTGATAATGTTCAAAAATTGTTTTAGCGTATTTTTCAAGTGATAGTTAAAAGTTATAAAGTATGTAATTTTTAAAATAGTGAAAATAGTAACTAATACTAATAAATTTTCTTTTTTTCAAACACACGTACTTCATTTTTTTAGCGTAATAGCACACGCCAGGTATCAGCTAGTTATTTTTAAATATGTTGTCTCGTATATAATTTAACCACATTTTATTTATTTATATGTCTTTAAACAACGAATTTTATATTTTAACAATGTAAATATATATTTGCACACACACAACTGACGTCTACAAAAGAATTTGGACATAAAACAAAAGAAACACAACTCAAAAAACACAGGTACGCACAAAACACCTCATTCTTAAACATAATTTCTTAACATTTGTAATATGAGATGATGCCTAAAAGTATCTTTTCTTCTAGTTCATTGAGAAAGGAGCGTGTCTCCGAAACATGTATGAAAAATAAACACATTTTAAAATAACCAATTGTCTATGCTTGACCTACAAAACGCCACAAAAAATTTCATAGAAATTATATAAAGATAAAGTCTCAAAATATAAATTATATATCTTTCAAATGTGTCGAATTTTTATATGTGTTCGAGTGCCTGACAATGTAGCCTCCGAACATTATTTATGTGTAGGAAGGGCAAGCTTATTAGTTCAACATCAATATTGTTGCTGCAGGAATATTGCTGACTCGATTCGGGAGATTTTCAGTAGAGATTTTGTTCGCTCGGAACAACAATTAGCGAGAAAAAATTAAGTGGACAACGGACTACTGTAGAGAGCGGTCCTAAAATTCGCTGACGGACCACCGTAATGAGCGGTCTTAAAAGTAAACTAGGCAGCGGATTTAGATAGCAGTTCCAAAAAACAAGCACAGATCATAGCAAAGATCGGTCTGTGGTTTAACTTTAGTTAGATACGTTGGCCTCTTTGTGTTATAATCCACCTTACAAAAAATAACACGTACGTTGATTCCGGTGTGTATATCTGTACTTAATGCGTTAAAATTTCTAAGCGTGTGATTTCGTCAAATACAATTCACCAGAATAAGAGTGTTAAGAGTTCTTAAAAAATTAAGAACCAACAAGTGAAGTTTATATACTTTTTCAAAGAATAGAAAAGTATATACCAGTTCGTATATTCGGCCGATGATTACTTCAAAGAAGAAGGCGCCACGTTACGGGTACGCTCAGTAAAGCGATTAAGTTGACCATAATTTCCCTTAAACGTCGATACACAGTTCGTACAGAATTGTTATTTCTGTAGAACAATTGAACAATTTTAACGCGTTGAGCGATCCATTTCGTAAATGTGTTGTTTAAAACTAACATTTGATGTGTCAAATACGCGCGATCAATGACAACTGTCTAATTTACAGTCTAGTCAATGTAGTAAACTCGAATTGAATCACCTATTATCTTGTTGAAGTTTTAATACGAACCAAATAACAAATTCGATCTTTCCTGAAAATTTCACTACTATACAGGCTGATTCATTTTCGGCCCACACCATGGGGATCTCTCTTATTATTGGAGATAGAGTATAGGTTTGAATTTGGCAAAGTTGTAAAATTTTGTGTTTGTTATAAATCCGTAAAGAAAATAGACCTGTGACAAATGACCTTCGTTATTTAAAAAAAAAAACGCGAAAACCCCATTTTCTTCTTTTACCTGTAGCACCGACATTTGGCCTTGTAGAGAAAAAATAAAAACACGTCCTTGTGGCCATTTCTAAACCTCTATCCAGTGGTGTACTCTAAATTTTTATACGACGTTTCGTTTCTTTCTGGCCATCATCAACTATCTAATTTCTTATAGGCGCCATATTGGATTTAGACATCTTCAGAAAGAGTTTTCTTTTCTAATTTCAACCATGTACCACATGCTGACTATAGTTTTTGACATTAGGTTTTATTTTGAAGAATAAATTATAAGATTAAATAAGGTAGCCTTTGGAATTTCAATCTGTCAAACATTTCATTTATTTTTCATTAATAATACAAAAATGTCATACACTAACGAAGAGAAACGAGATATGATAAGTATTTTTTATTCTTCGAAACGAAATTCAACAGTAGCGAGTACAAGATAACAAAAACATTAATAAAAATACATAGAAAAGTAAACAATAAACAATTACAGTAAATGTTCAATTATCTGGCCATCTTTGGTAATGCACAATTGGGCACGCCTTCTGGCATTTTGTACTGCCCTTTGTATAGTTGTTCTAGGAACTGCATCGAAGGCATTCTGAATTCTGTCTCGTAATTCTTCAATGTTTTGTTGTGCATCTACTTTATAAATATTATTTTTAACATATCCCCATAAAAAAAAATCTAGCGGACTTAAATCAGGTGATCTCGCAGGCCATTCAACAACTCCCCTATTTCCAATCCAACGGTTTGCAAACTCTTGATTTAAGAAATTTCTAACAACAGCTGCATTGTGTGCTGGTGCGCCATCTTGTTGTCACCATAAATATTGTAATTGATTTAATGGGATATTGTCGTCACGATAGTCAGATACGTATGTACGTAAAATGTTTAAATATCTTTCTCCATTTAAATGCTCTTCATACATAACTGGTCCTAAGAGACGATTTGCCAAAATACCCATCCAAACGTTTATTCCAAAACGATGTTGTGGTCTTCTAGCCCTGTTTTGTCGGGGATTTTGTACTGCCCAATAGTGCTCCGTATTTCTGTTGAACATTCCAGAATTTGTAAATTTTGTTTCACCTGACCAGATGATTTTGCTTAAAAAATTTTCGTCATTTTCTATCCTTCCCATTAACCAATTACAATATTCTAGCCTTCTCAAATTATCTCCAGGCAGTGAAGAGTGACTAACATGGATCCTGTATGGTTTAAACCTACTTTTATGTAAAGTTCTCCAAACTCTGGACTGGCACAAATTTAATTTTGACGCTACTTCGCGTGTAGAAATTGATGGATTATTATTTATCTATAAAAATACAAGATTAACATGAAATTTGAAAACACGCTTTTAATTTACCATTTGTAAAATATCTTGTCGATTTTCATTTAAATTCCTGCTGTCTTTACCATTACGCGGCTTAGTAAACGATCCATTCTCGACCAAATTTCTGTCGAGATCTAGAAAAATGGTACGATGAGGCTGTTGTCGTTCTGAATATAATTGTAGATATCTTGTACTCGCTACTGTTGAATTTCGGTTCGAAGAATAAAAAATACTTATCATATCTCGTTTCTCTTCGTTAGTGTATGACATTTTTGTATTATTAATGAACAATAAATGAAATGTTTGACAGATTGAAATTCCATGGCTACCTTATTTAATCTTATAATTTATTCTTTCAAATAAAACCTAATGTCAAAAACTTTAGTCAGCATGTGGTACATGGTTAAAATCAGAAAAAAAAACTCTTTCTGAAGATGTCTAAATCCAATATGGCGCCTATAAGAAATTAGATAGTTGATGATGGTCAGAAAGAAACGAAACGTCGTATAAAAATTTAGAGTACACCATTGGATAGAGGTTTAGAAATGGCCACAAGGATGTGTTTTTATATTTTCTCTACAAGGCCAAATGTCGGTGCTACAGGTAAAAGAAGAAAATGGGGTTTTCGCGTTTTTTTTTTAAATAACGAAGGTCATTTGTCACAGGTCTATTTTCTTTACGGATTTATAACAAACACAAAATTTCACAACTTTGCCAAATTTAAACCTATACTCTATCTCCAATAATAAGAGAGATCCCCATGGTGAGGGCCGAAAATGAATCAGCCTGTATATCAAAGTTCATTTATCGCGGCCAGTATATTCGAGATAGACTATTAGTTGAAATAGTGAATTAAAATAAATCATGTGTACATATAGGTTTTTATCACTATTAACGACGACATACAAGAAATGCCTGCTGTATAAGTATTAATAGAGAAATTACGATATATATAACATTTCTTTTTCCTAGTTTTGTATTTGTTTTTTTTTATTTCGTCTAATTCGAACATTAAAAACAATTATATGTATAAATGAGTTATAAATCCATTACAGTTTATATAAAATATTATAGATCAAACATAAATAAATCAACTTATAAGCAGCACGTTCTGCAAAGTAAGGAAAAAGTACACTTAAGTAATAAGAATTGCAAAAGAAAGCCGACAAGTCGTGTAATATGTATCATTATGAAGTATTTATGCGCTCGTTTCTTTAGGACACTTTCTCTCGCAGCAAACGCACGAAATAAAATCTATTAATAAAATCCATATTCATCAGTACGTAAGGCAGAAGTTATGGCATAGCTGATTCGATACTACAAGCTTACGTTCAGGAAATGTGTGTGTTGCGCTGCCAATGGGTGAGGTAGGATCAATAGAGGATGTTTTGTTACTTTTGCCAACTTGAGTAATTTTAAAGTTATATATAAAACGTACGTTTTAGTATCTTCTTTGCTATGGTTCGTTTCAACCTATTTTAATTTGGCTAAATAGAAAATAAGTACCTTTACAGTATCCCCTGGTGCGATCAGAAGAGTGCGATCAGCTAACGATAATGTAAATGAGATTCAGGTACCCTGGACCGCAAGTCTATTTTGCAATCATTTATAAATATATATACCGACTGAACTTGAAATAAAGAGACAACGCATAAAAATGAAAAGATGTAATTATATAGAATATAAATCCAACATATTGTGAGTCAATTACGACGCGAATCCCAAAATTAAAAACCCCCTGAAAGTAAAATTATGTCCTACCTATGGATAAGAATGTCTATAAGATAAACTCGATTGAATTTGCACAGAAACATACGCTGCAATGCTTATGTTTATAAAAACTTTAAAATATAACATTGTTTAGACGGCTGCCGATGTTATAAAAACTCTATAATGGAGCAGCTTCGTTTACTTTGGATTCAGTAACCTCAACACGATTATGTACGAATATATCGACTGTGAATCATTTATAAACTCGATTCTGATTAAATGTTTAAAGTGCCTGCTTCGCTGAAGGCAACAAATATTTTCTAAATATCTTTGTCATTGTATTTATCGCGTTTGCGAAAAGATTTGCGGAAAATATCTTGGATTCATATTCTATACAACTACGTCATTCCTTATTTCATTTGTATTACGTGAATGTTTTTTTGTGTTGGGAGAAGTATCCAATATAAAATATTGATAAGGATTCAGAATGTCTATAAAGAACGGCTATTAATTTACAGGCATAATGTTTATATTTATAAAAACTCTTGAAGATAACATTATTTAGGCAGCTTTGTATGACTAAGTATTCGAAGACAGTTTGTTGTTTTTTTTTTCTGTTATTGTGGGTCAGCTTTTAGAAATTGTCTCTGATACTTTTTATAATATAATCTGTCGCACAATGGCGTGACAACAATTTTTTAAATATCTTTACCATATTTTGAATTTATATTCTATATAATTACATTTTTGCATTTTTCATACATTATCTTTTTATTTCAAGGGCACCCAGTATTACTAGTTAGTTTTGCATTTCAATAAATGCAATTAAAACTCTGTTTCGTTTTTATTACATATCTGCTAGTGCTAGCGTGATAGGGATAATTACTATGATAGGGAAGTGTACCTGTGACGTACCTGCGTTTAATTACATCGCTTCCATTGTGTATATTAACCAATAAATAGATACTCGTATGTTATACGAGTACCTATTTAGAAATATGTAAATATGTAAATATAAAAAAATGTGGAAAAACAAGTGAATATTGGTGGGTAAAAATTACCCAACGCGCACACTCATCTTACAATAAACTACACGTGTTATGAAAGGTCAAGAAATAACATCGGTTCAGCATAATATAGTAATTATTTCTTATTTTCGAGTTTAAATTAAATAATCGAAGTATTATCTATTCAAATTAATTAAAATACATGTTATGGGATTAAATCGCGTACGAAAGTTTATGGATTTTATTTATCTCTCTATGTATATACAATCAACGATTAAGCGCAAACCGTCCATTAGAAATACCCATGTAGAAGAAATTGAATTGCTGAATTACTAGATCTGAAACTACATACACATACTTGACACATGCCTCAACGTACGATCCGACTATTTATTTTAACCGAAACATATGTTTAAGCATGTAAATGCGTGTCGGTCTGTTTGGTCTCTTTGTAATGCTGGACGCACACTGTCTGTAATCAGGAGAATTTTTCGCGTCTAATCTTGGTACAAAAGTAATTGGAAGATACGCTAGATGTCGCGTTTATTACACAAAATTATACGCGAGAAGGTCCATCGCCGCTTTTATTAATTTACTAATCTATTATTAAGACATGATATGGCTAAACCTTTTTTTCCTGGCCGTAAAGATGCTTTTTCAAAGATATAAGGTAAAAATATTTTTTTCAGAATTATAATTAGCAAAGGCCAAAACATTGATTTCCATTAATGTTGTTTCTATTTTTGTTACTCGTAAATATTATACATTCGCTCGTAAAATTATTCCTTTCTTAATTTATCATTAAAATCCAAACAGGATGTTTTTATTTTCTGAAGAATCATTTTTTCATTTCAAGAAAAAATAAGTTTAAATATACAGTAGGATCCCGATTATCCGAATCTCGTTCATCTGAAATCTGCTTTATCTGAGAGGAAATCATTTTTTGAATTCTCCGTGTTATAGGAAATGAACATATTCTATGCAATCGCTTATCCGAAATTAAGCGCATGCCCGCTATAACATAACCAACTTTGTTTTGTTTGTGACACTTACATTGTATTTGTCTTATATGTAAATATACCGGGTGCGGCAATAGTGTGTGGGCGGAGCTTAGCATGAAAACTAATAAAGTTGTAGCAATGAAATTTTACGTACACATGTAGTATGCTAAAGTGCATTTTCTATTTTTATTTATATATTTACAGTGTGTTCCAAATTTCCGCAACCACTTTCAATTTTTTTTTTAATAGATTGCTATACTTTATTACGGAATGTAAATAAAAAATAATGACAACAAAACAAAATTTACATTCGTTCAAACCAATCATTGAAACAGTTACGCCATTCTGAAGTTGGTGTACTCAAAAATTTGTGTCGGAAACGTAAAAAAAAATCACTTGGGCCAAGTCAGGACTATTTTCTGGATAAGTCTCATTGATTCGATATCTTTACTTCTCAAATAATCGACTGTTAGGCGAGCGACATGAGGAGTAGAATTATCATGAAGAATGATTGCAAATTTCGATTCTCGAAATCATTCTTATCGACCAACGGTCTTCAATTTTTGAAACAATATGCGCTTTATCAATGAGTGTAAGTTTTCGTGGCATTTTCAATTTAAAAATGTGTTTGGAAATTGTAGTTAGACTTTGGCACAATTGTATTAAATAAACTCTGTCATTTTTGGTGATAGTATGAAAGCAATCACCAAAGAAAAATGTGGCTTTTGCCGAAGTTATATACCAACTTCATATTAGCATCATGACTTGTGGCGCTAATTTTCTTTTTGGCAGCAAAAATTTGCGCCAATTATATCTTAAAAAAATGCGACGTTTGCCGAAGTTATATACTAACTTCATATTAGCATCACAACTTGTGGAGCAAATTTTCTTTTTGGTGCCAAAAATTTGCGCCGCCGATATCTGAAGAAAATGCGACTTTTGTCGAAGTTATAAACCCAATTCATACTAACATCACGACTTGTGGCGCAAATTTTCTTTTTGGCGCCAAAAATTTCCGCCGTCTATATCTGAAGAAAAATGCGACTTTTGCCGAAGTTATAAACCCAATTCATACTAACATCACGACTTGTGGCACAAATTTTCTTTTTGGCGCCAAAAATTTGCGCCGTCTATATCTGAAGAAAAATACGACTTTTGCCGAAGTTATAAACCCAATTCATACTAACATCACGACTTGTGGCGCAAATTTTCTTTTTGGCGCCAAAAATTAGCGACAACGATATCTGAAGAAAATGCGATGTTTGCCGAAGTAATATACCAACTTCATATTAGCATCATGACTGACGGCGCTATTTTCTTTAGCGCCAAAAATTTGCGTCGTCAATATCTGAAGAAAAATGCGACATTTGCTGAAGTTATATACTAACTTCATACTAGCATCACAACTTGTGGAGCAAACTTTCTTTTTGGAGCTACAAATTTGCGCCATCGATATTTGAAAAAAAATGCGACTTTTGCTGAAGTTATATACCAACTTTATACTAACATAATGACTTGCGGTGCAAATTTTATTTTTGGCATCAAAAATGTGCGCCGTTGACATTTGAACAGAATAATTGTAGCAACATGATGCTATGAAACAGGCAATAATATATTTAGAAGACTTATGGACTTATCCGGGTATTTTTCTCTAAAAAGTTCACATACTTCATCATGTGTTCTATCACCGTAATCAATCATTATTAACACCAGATTTAGATTTTTTCCAAAAAATTAATATTAAGGAACTTAACGAATTTATTCTGTATTTAATTTCCACACTGTATGTATAATTGCTCGATTTTCTTTTTTGTTTCTAATATATATATACTCCATCAAATAAATATTCATTTGAGCTGTTTACATAGTTAAGTAAACTGTGTTTAGGCACAATTAGAAAAATTATGGTCAACCGAGAACGAACACACAAACATTACTCATAAATGATATATAATTTACCAGTTCGTTTGGTTTCGTAATTTATTTCAGTTATTATCTTATTATCGAATTACAATATATGTAATCAATAGTTTATTTCGTGAAATTATACACCTAAGTGACTGGTGAATTAGTACTTGTAGTGATTTCCTGCTTGTAATATCTGAAACTTATAGATACTTTGCGTATAATTCTACATACAAGAAATAACTAAGCATAAAATATTCAATCCGAAAAAAATTTCTTTAATGACACTGTACTATTTTATAGAGGAAATATGTTTGTGACTAAAAGACTTTGAAGTATATAGTTCGAGAGGAGTTCATTATATTATCTATTATCTACTTAGCTATTAAAGAAACGAGTTAGAAAACAAAACCAAATTATTTTTAAACGTAAGAACTTTTAGCACTTATTCCAACGTTTCTTTAATAAAGCTATGCCTTCGAAAAAAATCTTTTGTTTATTCCGCAAAATATGTTTTCCACGCACAATTGTAACTAGCATGTCACAAATAAAAAATGCACTTTATATTTTTCGCACAACTAAAACTGTAATATTTAAACTTGACCTTTTCCAGTAAAGACTAAAGTGTATATTGCCATTTTATAGCTTCTCCTGGTGAAATCATTAATAAATAACGAAATATTGAGAAGGAACATTTGAGTTTCAATGTAAACAGACCGATAACCCAAATATTATTGAATTTATATTAGTACTGCTAAGAGATTTTCTATAATTATATATGTGTATATATACAGTGTGGTCATAAAGTTTGGAACCAAGCTTATAACCGCATTATTTTACATTTTTAGGAAAAACGCTCGGACAGGTAAATTTTCTTTTTTAAAACGCTATCTTTTGACATACAATTTTTTTCTATGACGTCATTGGTTTTCGAGTGATGACGTTATCAACACTTTCTTTAAATGGCAACCATATTATTTTTTTCTCGTTTTTGGTAGATCTTTATATCCACCAAATAGTGATATAAAACAATTGGTATGTTGCATCACAATTTTTTTGAAAAAATGATATAAATTTAGAAAAAAATACGAAAATTTTATTTTTGTACAAAATTAAAATTAAATTAAAAAAAATACATCTGAACTTAAATTTATTGTAACAGTTAACGTAAATTTTCAAAATGGACCCTACCAACCAACTGACACTGTCCCAGCCGAGTGTAAACACTTCGTATACTCGCCTCAATTATGTCTGGGGATATTTGTGTAAGTTCCACGCGAATTCGTTCTTTTGAATCTTCTAAATTGTTCGGTTTGTTAAAATACACTTTCGATTTCAAATAACCCCACAAAAAAAAGTCTAACGGAGTCAGGTCAGGAGAACGAGGTGGCCATTCTATGGCGCCTCTCCGTCCAATCCATTTATTGGGAAATATTTCGTCAAGATAGTGGCGAACCTCTACACCATAATGGGGAGGCGCCCCATCTTGTTGAAACCAAATATTTGGATGGGGTACATCACCATCCTCGTGATTTGGGAAAATAACAGCGAGCGCTGGAACCAGTTCAAATCTTAAAAATTCTAAATATTGCACAGCAGTCAAATTTCCTTCAAAAAAATATGGTCCTAAAATGCGTCGTCCAATCATTCCAACCCATACGTTAACATTTCCTCTGCGCTGAGTGTGACACGCTTGAGTCCAATGCGGATTGTTCTGCGATCAATATCTGCAATTATGGCGGTGAACAGATCCATTTAGGCAGAACGTAGCTTCATCTGAGAAGACGATGTTTTCCAAGAAATTTGGATTTTGGTCACAACGTAACATTACGTCTTCACAGAACTGCAGTCGACGATCTTCGTCATCCTCATGTAATTCCTGTACAAGTTGAACTTTGAAAGGACGATAGTGTTCTTTTTTAAATAAGTTGACGACAAATGAGTGAGCCACCTGATTGGCTAACGCAAGTTGTCTGGTGGAAACATGATGCCTTTCTTCTGCTTCTAGAAGCACATTTAATTTCACATCGTCTCCTACTTGAGGTCTACCTTGCCGTGGTCGATCTTTTACGGATCCAGTTTCGGTAAACTTTCCAGCTAGTTTTGTCACCGTAGACCTGGTAATTGGAGGTCTATCAGGGTGTTCATGGTTAAACAAATCGCATGCTTCTGCATGCGTTCTTTGTCTGTCCCCATACCCAACCATAATTAAAATTTCGATAAATGTGCCATTTTTTATATTAGCGAAAATGAACAATTTTTACGCAATATCTCAAAAATTTAACGTCAAAAATAGAAGTAAATAATTCAACAATGTTGTCGCCATAGAAACAATTTCAAACTAAAATTTTTGTACATAAATTGTATAAAAAGAAGCAAGAATGTCATAAAGAAATATCTTGCAAAAAAGTGCGTGTTTTTGTTTTTGTAAATTTTTTGCATAGTAACATGAGTACATGTGCTTTTGACGATCCGGTTTGTTCAAGAAGAATATTTAAGTCCTCACACAAGACAGAAGTGTGAAAAAAACTTACTTACATATTTCAGTAAATTTTGTAAGCTTAAGTAGTTTTTGAAATCTTCAATTTTGGGGCGATAATTTTAATTAAGAAATGGTCTGCCACATCATGTCAATTTTTTAAATAAATTAAACTTCTTTGGCCCTTTTTTTTTGAAACTATTTAATGTTAAATAAGATTTTTTAATAAGTAATTGGCCGATTTGGAAGACGAATTTCTTTTGACCTGGAGCGTATAACGCAGATTACTATTGATCGCAAAGCATTTACACTCGACTGGGACAGTGTCAGTTGGTTGGTGGGGTCCATTTTGAAAATTTACGTTAACTGTTACAATAAATTTAAGTTCAGATTTTTTTTTAATTTAATTTTAATTTTGTACAAAAATAAAATTTTCGTATTTTTTTCTAAATTTATATCATTTTTTCAAAAAAATTGTGATGCAACATACCAATTGTTTTATATCACTATTTGGTGGATATAAAGATCTACCAAAAACGAGAAAAAAATAATATGGTTGCCATTTAAAGAAAGTGTTGACAACGTCATCACTCGAAAACCAATGACGTCATAGAAAAAAATTGTATGTCAAAAGATGGCGTTTAAAAAAAGAAAATTTACCTGTCCGAGCGTTTTTCCAAAAAATGTAAAATAATGCGGTTATAAGCTTGGTTCCAAACTTTATGACCACACTGTATATATAGACATACATATATATATATATATATATATATATATATATATATATATATATATATATAGTAAACCTAATCAGTAGGCGATTAAAGGTCTGTATATTACTTCAAAATATATGTATTTAAAAAACTCTACATGTTTCGGCTGTATACGCCTTTTTCAAGAGAATACAAAATATGAATATTCATATTTTGTATTCTCTTGAAAAAGGCGTATACAGCCGAAACATGTAGAGAATACAAAATATGAATATTCATATTTTGTATTCTCTTGAAAAAGGCGTATACAGCCGAAACATGTAGAGTTTTTTAAATACATATATTTTGAAGTAATATACAGACCTTTAATCGCCTACTGATTAGGTTTACCATATCATACCAAGGTCACGAAGTTATTATATATATATATATATATATATATATATATATATATATATATATAACATTTGATAAATTATTGGAGTTTTTCGGCTTTATTATATGAAATATTTACAAATATTAATTATATTATTATTATTATTTAATATTTGTACATATTTCATATAATAAAGCCGAAAAACTCCAATAATTTATCAAATGTTATATTTAATGAACGGCTAAGAAATTATCTAAACACTTATATATATATATATAAGGTAAACTTACTAAGTCGGCGATTAAAGGTCTGGTTTACTTCAGAGTATATATATTTAAAACAACCCTACATGTTTCGGCAATACGCCTTTGTCAAGAGAATACAAAATATAAATGACAGAATATAAAATTTTTATATTCTGTCATTTATATTTTGTATTCTCTTGACAAAGGCGTATTGCCGAAACATGTAGGGTTGTTTTAAATATATATACTCTGAAGTAAACCAGACCTTTAATCGCCGACTTATTAAGTTTACCTTATCATACCAAGGTCACGAAGATATTATATATATATATATATATATATATATATATATATATATATGTATATACAGGCTGATTCAAATTAAGTGCGCACTATCTCTCTCTGTTATTATTGATTCTAGAAAATAGGTTAAATTAGCAAAGTATTAGTGTTTTTAACATTGATTAGCATGCAGTTTATGAAAAAAAAATTGAATAACGCATTTTCGAGAAATTTTGAAATTTATAATTTTTTTAAATGGAACAGCCTGTATATTTTTTAAAATTCTGAATGCTAATGTTCTTTGTAATATAAAAGTTTGAATACACTATTGTCCTAAAACGAATAATAAAGTATTTATGGTGAAATTTAGTTGATGTCAAAGATACTCTTTCATTCTGTAAAATCAGTAGTAGGCTTCTTTCACTTTAAACAGAACAAATAGTATGCCCTTTGTAAATGTCAATAACGTACTGAATATAAATCTTTCGCACGTATAGTTATTAAAAATTTTTTTTTTTATTTTGTGTTGTGTTCATTAGTTCTCTATTTATTTTTCTAAACATTTTGGTTTTACTTTCGTTGCTTAGTGTTTGACAATATTTCACTATGGTATTTCCTCATTTGGAGAAATGCGATATGTTGGAAGCATACATTTTATGTCCTAAAAATTCAATAAGGACTAGCGAATATTATGCTGAACACTATCCTTTACGACAGCAGCCAGATCGACGTTACTTTCGAAAACTTTACAATCAGTTTACACTGCATGATTGCTTGTTTAGAAAGAAAAGAACAAAGAAAAATATCGTCGTCAACGAAAAAGTAGAAATTAGAGTGTTAGCATATTTTGAAGCCCATCGCGAATTTTCCATTAGGAATGCTACTAAGGAATTGACATTAAGTTATTCATCAGTTCAAAGAATTTTGAAAAAGCATAAGTATATCCCCAAGGACATCACACACGGATGAAAACTGCTCAATTGTTGAAGGTTTGATTAGGGAAGATCGTCGCATTAAAGTTCGTGAAATTGCGGAATTGACTGGCATGCCTAAGAGTTGTGTTAATGAAATCATGTGCGACCTAAACTTTTGCAAAGTTTGGTCTCGCTGGGTGCCGAAAATGCTCTCCAAGAACCACAAAACCAAGCGAATTCTTTCATTGAAAGCATCATTACCGGAGATGAAACCTGGGTTTATGAGTTCAACCCAGAGTCGAAACAACAGTCCATGATGTGGAAACATCCAGATTCCACAGTTCAAAAAAAAATTCAAAACTCAACCATCTGCCCACAAAACCATGGCCACCGTGTTCTGGGATAGTGAAGGCCTATTGCTCTGTGAATTCCTTGAACCGCGCACACCATTAACAGCGACAGATGCTGTGAAACTCTCCAGAAATTACATAAAGCCATTAGGAAGAAAACACCAGGACGATTACGACAAGGAATTAAACTTGTACACGATGGCACAAGACCGCACGCGTCAAATCAAACCAAGGAGTGGTGACAGAGCGGAAGTGGGAGGTACTCCAACATCCACCATATAGTCCCGATTTGGTTTCCTCCAATTTTTATTTATTCGGACCCCTGAAGAAATCTTTGGCGGGAAACGCTTTTCGAATCAACAGGAATTGCAAGACGCAGGTGTGGACTACTTTAATCGACTTGACAGGCAAGACTACCGTGAAGGGATGTCCAAACTACTGTCACGCTGGGATAAATGTCTCAATCTTTATGGAAAATATGTCGAGAAATAAACAAAAGTCGGTAGTTTTTTGTAGAATGTATTAAATATTTTCTTTAAATATGTACCATTAATATCGGACATCTGGTATAAATTAGTGTTCATTTCTTAAAATCCGTGAATTATGTTTTATTTTCGAAAAACTATTTTAACAAAAATAACATTAAAAAATTTGAAATATTCACATATCCATTAAGCAATTATTTAGTTTCTGTACAGAATTTCCTATTCACTGCTTTTTTTTTTCTTGTTTTTAAACGATTACATCTTTATTAGAGATTTTAAGATTAGCATCATAACTGTACATTTAATAATTGTCGAACATCACGTGTGAAAATGCCGATATTATTTCGGCATTCGTGAATGATTACAGGTTTCGGTTATAACAACCACTATTTTTACGCCTCGTTTATAATTCCCTTTACGCTCGACCGTAAAATATTTATTTTCGAAGTATGTTAAGATCTTATTTAGATTTCACTGATGGTGTATTCAATAAAGCTGATTGAATGGAACTGATAGATTGATGTGTTTTTTTAAGTTTTAATCACTAAAAGTACCGGTGGAATATTGAAAATAAGTAATACCTATGCCGCATGAAAATTTTAACAAAAAAAAGATCCGAAATTCGTTGCTTTTAGATTGTATTTATTTATAAAGAAACTTTTTAGTACATATATGAATAATGTCATTGATAGACTAAGTTCACATAATATTTCAATGGCTACTCACTGTAAAATCTTTGATTATTAGACTTTATTAGTGATAGATTATTTTGTGAAGAAAAAAATAATAACAAAAACAAAATGGGGTGGGAAATCGGGTGTTTCATCTTACTACAGAATCATCAGTACATGTTGCTGAAGAGATACTTACAAAATATAAACAAAGGAAAACTTAAGTTACAGTGGAATCCACCTATAATGAACTCGCTTATAATGGAAACCCTGCTATAATGTACACTTTTTTAAAGTCCCGGCACAAACACGTGTAAAATCCTCGGTTGAAATGAACTCGCTTATAATGAACCTAAATTCGTTATTATGTCCATTACAAGCGGAGCGATTGGGTACTTTCCCGAATTATATGACGCAATCGAACAGAAGCTGAGACGCGCGAACTGATGTCGCTCTTGCAGTGTATGTTAGGGGATTGACAAGTGTGCCTCGCTGCAAAGATTTGGTCGTGAAAATGTCTGAAAAAGGTAAAAAACGTGCCTTTACAATGCATGAAAAGTTTACGATAATAAGTGAAATTGAGAAAGGAATGACCCAAGCAGATATTTGTACGACCATGAAGCTGAAGAAATCTACTGTTTCGAACATATGGAAGAACCGCGACAAAATAAAAAATTGTAATTGGAAAATCAATGATAAAAAGAAGAAAATGCGGTCTTCTACACACCCGCAAGTAGATGACTTGTTATTTCAATGGTTCTTGCAAACAAGAGCGAATAATTTTCCCGTAAGTGGCCCAATGCTACAAATGAAAGCTGAGGAATTCGGAAGAATGATTCAAGATAATTTTAAATGCAGTTCAGGGTGGCTGGATAGATTTAAAAAAAGACACAATATTGTTTTTGGAAAAGTTTGTGGTGAGTCAGCTTCAGTGGACAGAAATGTAACTGATAATTGGATTTCTAAAGTTTGGCCTGCTATAAGTAAAGATTACTCATTGGACGACGTTTTTAATGCTGATGAAATAGGGATTTTCTACCGAATGATGTCAGATAAGACCTATAAAATAAAAGGGGAAACCTGTGCAGGGGGTAAAATGTCAAAAGAAAGGATAACAGCGATGGTTTGTGCTAAAGCTTCCGGTACTGAAAAACGAAAACTATTTATTATTGGTAAGGGTATAGGTCTTTTTACAATAATGTAACCTGTACCTACTTCATACCTGTCTGTTCTCTTTTAGGAAAGTTTCTAAACCCTAGATGTTTTAAAAATGTAAAAACATTACCTGTAGATTATTGTGCTAATAAAAAAGCATGGATGACTTCACAAATCTTTATTGATTATTTGAAGAAATGGGACAGAGAGCTTACACAACAAAGACGCAAAATATTATTGCTGGTTGATAACTGTCCTGCTCATCCAAATGTTGAACTTCATAACATTAAGCTACATTTCTTTCCATCTAATGCTACGTCAGTGTTGCAACCTATGGACCAAGGTGTCATTCGGTCTCTGAAACAAGTTTATAGAAAACAAATGTTGACGCAAATTATGGCACTTCAGGAAAAAGGTGTTACAAGAGCTGTAACTCTTTTAGATGCTGTGAATTTGTTAAGCGTTGCATGGGAAAGTGTTTCTTCAGAAACAATTAGGAACTGCTATCGTCATGCTGGTCTAGTAAATTATAATCCTGAGGCAATGGATTTCGATGCAGAAGATGATATACTCTTGAGTGAACTGGTCAACATCAGTAACCTAATGGTTCTAAGCAAGTTTGACGAATATGTGAGCATTGATGAAAATTTAGAAGTTACGGAACAATTATCGGATGTTGATTTAGTTCAGCAAGCAATGGAGGAACCACAGGAGGAAGAACACATGGAAGATGAAGGACTAGAAGGGGAGGAAACTGCGATAACAACTGAAGACGCAATAACTTCTATTAGAAAATTTCAGCGTTATTTTCAGCAAAAAGAGAATAACACTGACACTATATCAATACTAAATAAAGTTGAACTTATTCTTAATAAAGATTATCTGGACAAACCGTGGATTCAAACAAAACTGACCAACTTTTTTCAAAACATGTAATGTTAAATATGTACACAAACATGTGTGTACGTACATAGATACCTGCTACTATGTAACGGGTTGGCCATCTAATGTTGCGGTTTTAAAAATCGCGCTATTCCCTTGTATATATAGAAATTAATATAATATATATTTTTTACACTAGAGGGCCAAGCGCGGTTTCCAATAAATATATGAAAAATTTGCCTTGTCAGTTTTCAAGATGGCGTCGTATCCAACGAAAGTGCGCGTGGAATTAATAAAATATTATTATAGAAATGGGGAATCTTTTGCAGCTACGGCAAGACACTTGCGTACTCTATTCGGGAGAAATAACGCACCAACGGAAAACACTATAAAAAGGTAAGGAAAAAAAGATAAATTTAGAAAAGTAACAAAGTATTCGTCTACTAATCCGACAATATCTTAGGATTGTAGTGAAATTTGAAGCAACAGCATCTGCGGCAGACGAAAGATCAACTGTTAGAGAACGTCAAAAGACCATCCGGGTACCAGAAACCATAGAACGAGTACGGGGGCACTTTACAGCTCAACCTTCAACATCGACCTCAAGAGCATCTCAAGAACTTGAAATACCCCGTACAACACTAAGGCGGATCCTAAAGCAAGATCTAAAGATGAAAACATACAAAATCCAGATCGATCAGCCGTTGAGACCATTTGATATGGAGCGACGCTACAATTTTGCGAACGAAAGAAACTGCGCGGACAGGCGTAACTAAAAAACAATTGAAGAAAAAAAAATTCAAATATTCTCAAATGTAGATCAAAATATCCTAACAAACTTTTATATTGAACATAATTCCCTAAAATGAATATTAACGAAAATAAATCGTCGTCTCCGTACTTTTAACTAACCCTGTATAATAATATGAACAACGTCAAAATATTCCGAAAATGGAAAAATTAGAAGAATTTGCTTATATGCCCGAAGAAATTCTACACGATGCTCAAGCCGCAAGTTGTGCCCTAATACCAAACAAATCAAAAGAATTATATAATAATGAGCTCGCTAAATTTGAAGAGTGGAAGGAACGTCGAGATGTAATTGAAATAAATGAAAATATCATTCTGAGCTATTTCTACAATTATAGAAAAAACTTAGCACCTTCTTCACTATAGACGAGGTATTCCATGCTTAAAAGCTTATTGAAAATATATAAAAATATTGATATATTAAAATATGGAAAACTGGTTTCCTATTTAAAAATACAGAGTAGGCAAGAATTTCAGAGAGAGAACATGTAGAGCAATTTCTACGCGACGCACCTAACGACCAGTATCTGATGATGAAGGTATTTCCATTTTCTTATCTTTATCCAAAAGTATTTATTTATTTCCCCCATTAGGTCGCATTAATAATGGGAATATCATATGCTTGCCGCTGTGACAAGATAGCTAAGTTGAGTACCTGACACAAAGACGAACATCTCAAGAAGTTTTGTAATTATTAGAGAAGGATTTTCAGTAAACTCTTTGAATGTTTATAGAAAATACGTTTCTCTGAGACCTAAAAATGTCTCACATTGTAGATTACTTCTTTATTATAAGAATTTTAAATGTAGTAGTCAACCCGTTAGAATCAGCACTATATCGAAAATACCTCAGCTTGTTGCATCGTTCTTGCATCTACCTGAAGCACAATAAAGGACACAGTATGAGACATTCCTCAGCAACATTGTTGGCAAATGCAGGGGGCCGATATTACAACAGTAAAACGTCATGGTGGTTGAAGGTCCTCTACCATAGCTGAGGGCTACATTCAAGAGTCAGTTTCGAATAAATTAGAAATAGTCAGAAGAATACAAGGTTCGAATACGACATCGACATCAACTTCTGCCGAAATACCTGAATCAATTTCTCTAGATGATACTAAAACTACACACAATATAAATGTAGGTGTAGGTTTCCGCGGTCGTTCTCTAGATGTAGATCTCGGTTTCCGGGAGGGAACCGCGTCGAGTTAGGCGTAATTGCCAACGTTTCGTCGACTGTTTCAAGGGACATCTTCAAGGCTGTACGTAGATGTTCGTCATTCTTCAAGCTACTGCGAAACGACGAACATCTACGTACAGCCCTGAATATATTTTTTACACACACAGAATTTTTTACACAAATGTACCATCATGTTCATTAAGTAAAGGCTGAAGCAATCCTATATTATTTCTTAGTTTGACATTTGAAAATGACGTATTCATGGGTGATAACACAGTACAACATTTTTCAGGTCCTTGATTTGCCTCATAACATTGAGGTGTTGGATAAAAAAATGACTTTTCGAAACATGTTGCCGTAATGAAAATTAAAAGACCTTTTGAACGAGTGGTCACAAGACCGATCTTTCCAATTTAAATTTATTTTAAAGCCTCAGACTCGACATTAAAAGTTGTCCCCATTGATATGAAAATTGACAGGTTTCATAATTTTATATAAATCAAAGCAGGTAAAGAGTTATTTGAGGTGGCTCGTATCAATTTAAATGCCCTGTATACGCTGCCAGGATTGTTCTTATCGCCACACATAGTAAAATAAAAACGTTAAAAATATTGAAAGTTATTTCTATGCCTTGAAATAAACTGTACGCTCTTTTGAAGTGTTTTTTTTAGTTTTTTCATTTGATATATATACAATTAAAGTTTTTTTTATATATATAGAGCACTATAATTGTAACTAAAATAGTAGTTTTCTTGAGTACTAGTAGCGAATAAAGTACATTGCATAAAGCACTTATACAAACGATAAAACACAATTTAACCGTATATTTTCCAAAAAAAATTAGCCATCCTCATTTACTACCGATAGTAATAAATCTCCATTGCTTATCTAAAAGCAAACAAACATTTGAACCGCCGCAATTTATCTCCGAATAACAGAAAATCTTAGTTCATTCTAAAACACCGTCTCTTTACTTATTTTTTTAAAGTTAGGTAGCTTAAAAAACAATATTCTAACTTTTTTTTAATCATACGTATACATACATCATTTTTTTTCAAGCTTACAATATAATAACACGTTTAATCCATCGTTATCTTATCTTGTTTGGCCCGAATGTTGCGGTAGAACGAATTCATTTTCTCTTAAAGGTGTGTTAGAAGCGGGTGAACATGAGGGAAATTATACATTTACAAGCCGGTCAATGTGGGAATCAAATTGGTTCAAAAGTAAGAATTTTAATTTTTTTTATTTTACATCATTTTGTATATATGTATTTTCAATTATTTTTCTTGTTGTTATCAGATGTATTTGTATATGTATGAGATAGATATGTGACGATCACGTTTTAGGAATTAATATATTTTGTAGGTTAAAGTATTAATACTTAATACTTATCATATTTTTTAGTTATTCAAAATGGATATAGTTTAATTTAAAAGAGTCGTTTTAATAATATTTACAAATTACTTATATTAAATTAAAAAATATATTTGTATAGTGTATTAACAACAACAGAAAAGGCAAGTCGTAATCAATAACCTAAAAGACACAACTTCCTAACATACGGCAAGGGCAAGGCTAGTAAATATCTAATAAGATTGCTCAATCCTTATCTCGTAATTTCGTAATGTATTTCGAGTCATTTGATGTCACCTGCGTTTCAAATATGTCGCGTCCCATGCTATACAATTTCTTGATTACCGTTTATATGAAATTTTGATTATTCAAAATAAGTGTCGTTAATTATTATTAGACTATACTATATACTAAAATAATATATGATCAAAAAGTCTTTGGCTCGCGATAACCATGAAGTGTAAAAACCATCTATTAGAATTATTTACTTCTGTACTTTGAAGTACACATGTCACAAATAAAATAGATTTTAGGTTATGGCAATTAGTTGCATTTTATGTATGTTTTATAACCAGTTAACTTGAAAGTTGTCAAATAAATGTCAAAACTAATTGATATAAATCATTTCATAGATATCTCGTAAATTCCACGGCAATAGCAATTCAAAAACTTTTTGATCATACGATTTATGCTAATTGTGTTATATTTAAGTTTAAAAAAATATAAAAAAAAATAATTTAAACAAATATTGAGTACCACTAATCTAGCCGTTATGTGCCGTATGTATATTCCGTGTCGCTTACAGATATGCAGACGAATTCGTTTACATACGGTTTGTTTACAATGAATGAATCTATACATAAGTAAGTTATGAATCAACCTCAACAAAGCAATTGTAAAAATAATTTCAGTTTGCCGGCATAAATGCACGTTAATGTGAATCAATAAAAAAAGGTTTATTTATGGAAGAATGATTCATTGACAAATAGTGACGTGCGATATCTACGATTCAGTAAGCGTTATCGCACTGCAATCGCAAAAATCTCACAAGGGACATTTTAGATAATTTTTTTATGACATATTAGATAACATGTTTAACCGAAAATTAAATTCTCTGACACTCATTCAGAATAACACTGTATATATATTATCATATAAGATATCCACCAAATTTGAAAAGAATTCTGAAAATAGGACAATTTTTTCACAAATTTCCTTTTCGGAGCTACTTCTTCCGACTACAGTACGTTTTAGACACCTAAATTATACATATTCTTACTCTAAAAAATCGAAATTTAGCCTATTTGCCCAACGATGTAACAACTCACCCAACTTTTTAATTACTTTTAAAATATTCCAAAATATGCTTTATGATCCGAATCAGTGGAGAGTATGACTTGAAATCTGGGAGATAACACTGTGTATTATCCCACTGGCGGTTCAGTGAAGAGAAAATAACATTATTTTTATCTTTCAGATTGTTCTACTGAAGATTGCAACTTAATTGTCGAAATACTTAGAGTTTATTGATTTATATTGTGGTTAGAAATTGTTCTTGTTTCTGTCTGTTTCATGCTTTATCATATATCAAATTACTCATCTCAATATATAGAGATTACTAATCCCTAATGAAAAAATGCATTTTTTGGTCCAGCCTCAAAATCCAAATATCTAGAAATTTCACTTATTTCCATGATTTTTTTTCTATCAAACCGTACAATTCCCCGCTTGAACTTTCAATATGTCCTCAAAAACAAATTAGATTATAGCTATTCGAGAAGAAATCGTCGAAGAATCGAACTTTAGTCGTTCCTTCCTACGTAAACCCATATTGACAAAGTTGTTAGACAGAAACGCATGCGTCTGTGGTTAAAGTTAACGCTAATAGTAAATACGTGCTGTTAAGTTCATGTTTGCAGATACAGATTTGTTTTATGCAGATTTGTATCATTTGTTTAAATATGTTGTACACACATCCTTCCTATAACGCCTGATAACACCTAAACTGTGTCCAAATGACCCGGATAAAGCTTGGTTCAAAACCCTGCATTTCGACATATTTGAAAAATTCGTAGCTTTGTAATTTGGTATCCCTATGTACTTTTGCCTCCTAAAAACGATACCGGGATTTATATTCCAGTAAATATCATAGTTAATTCTCCAGCGAACGCCAAAGTTGACAAAAACGCAGACCTACTTTCAACGCATCATAACGATGGACTTATACTGTATATTTGATTTTGCTAAATGACTTGAAATAGAGAAAATATAATATCACTAGACCTCTCGCGGCGATCTTCGACATTCTAATCCATAACTCAGAAAAAAAATCTCAAAATAGTACTATTTTTTCACAAATTTTTCTGAGCTCTTATTCTGGATTATGGTACGTTACAAACCCAATAAGCTATACATATTTGTAACCTACGCGAAACGAGTTTTAATTTGATATAAAAGGAGTCATATTTTCTCAAAATTCAAAACTTGATCCAATTTGATAGCCCGATGACGTAACATCTCGCTCAACTTTTCAACTACTGTTATAATATTCCAAAATACGCCTTATCATATATCAAATTACTCGTCTCAACGTGTACATTACGAATCCCTAACACAAAATACAGATCTTTTTATCCTTCACAAGCTATCCAGGGTTAAAAGTCCAAATGTCGACGAATTTCACCTATTTTCATTATTTATTTTCTACTAAACAATAAAATTCCTGCGTTTCATCTTTCAATATGCTATACGCACATCCATCTTCTAACGTATCATAATTTTTTTTATCAGTTAAATTGTGCCCAAATGACCCTGAATGGGTTCGTTCTAAACCGTGCGTTTCGCGATATTTTAAAAATTAAAAAACAGAGAGGAGATACATTCAATCTTGTATTTTAACCTTAAATTAATTTAGAATACAAAATTATAAAAATCGCATTTTTTGACAAGTATTATTCATTTTAAACGTCATTTCACATTTTCACGATGCCAAGACGTCATTTAAATAAAGAAACTTTTGATTTAATTGCGTTATTGCATCAGCGAGGGCAATCTGGAGCAGAAATTGCCGCAATTTTTAATGTGTCTCCAAGTGTTGTTAGTAGGGCTCTAACAAGATTCCAACAGGTAGGATCTGCAAGGAGAAGACCCGGTAGTGGATCTGAGAGGAAAACAAATCAGAGACAAGACCGCTACATACGAATTCAGACAAGGATGAATCCGTTTAGAAGTGCTGTATGGTTGCAAACACAGTTACGTGCCGCCAGTGGAGTTAGAGTTTCGGATCAAACCATCAGAAACCGTCTGAGGGAAATGGATCTTCATAGCTGCAGGCCTGTGAGACGCCCAAAATTAACTAATGCCAATAGAATGGCTAGAAGAACTTCGGTTAACCAACGACTAGCAGAAAATTTTCAATGGGGGTTTATACACCGATGAATCCAAATTCTGCTTATTTAGTGATAATCGTAGAGTAAGGGTCTGGAGAACTCGAGGAGACCGTTATAGACGCGAGTTTACAAAAGCTATGGTGCCTTTTGGCGGCGATGGTATCATGGTGTGAACGGGCATTAGTTTGAATGGACGTACGAACCTCCATCTCTTTGAAAACAATGTCAATGGACACATATACAGAGATGACATTATTCAGCAATATGTGGCCGACTTTCGTGAGGCTGTGGATGAAAACATGGTTTTTATTGATGATAATGCAAGACCTCATCGTGCACAAATTGTAATGCAAGCAATAAATGACCTCCGTATTAACCATCTACCTTTACCACCAACGTCTCCCGACTTGAATCCAATTGAGCACATTTGGGATAGACTTCAAGAACAGCTCAACGAATATAATCCACCCCCAGTTAACGTGCAACACTTGCGGGAAATTTTACCGCTGTGTTGGAGAAGAGTGTCACAAGATCACATTAATAATTGCATTATGAGTATGCCCCGAAGATGTACAGCTGTGAGAGATGTCCGTGGCCATTATACACGATTTTAGAATTAATTGTTACAGAAAAATGTTTATTTTAGCTATTGTTAAAAATGTTGCTTATTTCATTTTTGATCATTTCTTAGTAATCTAACGCTTTTTCTGAATAAATATACTTGAAAATTTTAAATTGTTGTGTACAAATATTTACCCATACTATCTAAAAAATACAAAAAAGTAAAAATTCCTTATTCATTTTTGAGTAGTTTAACTGGGAACCTACACGATCAATTGATTTTTTCTGTTTCAACTATCGTAATCAGCGGAACAATACAACTGTCCTAATTTAACCGACGTAGCTCCTACAATAACCAAGATAGCAATGGTGAACACTTAATTTGGATCAGCCTGTATATTAAAAATATGAAATGAACAAAGTTAATATTATTTTACCAAGTCTCTAAAATCTAATAATTTATACACAATTGTAGTAAAAATATGTGGCCCATCTAGTCGACCCTTACTGTTATACTAAAGGGTACTAAACATGTTTACAAATAAACATTTTTTTAATAAACTAAATTTATTGGAAATATACAAATTATCCACTTCAGGCAGTGTATTTCTTCAATATGTATTAGCATATAGTAATTAGGAAGCAAAAATATGTTTAACTATTTCTAAACATACATGAAATAAAATCGAATAAAATGTATCGTCGTAAAAAAATATATTTTTCGAATTCTTTCTAGATTTTATCGTAATATTGCGTAATTTATCAATATAATACAGATATGTACGATCACAGATGAATGTCAGTGAAAAGTAAATAATATTTTAATTAAATTGATGACTAATCTTTTTACATCATATTCACAGAAAAGCTTATCTATACAAGCTTATCAGAGTAAATTCATGAATAATACTAGTAATCTTTTAGGTGTATTGTAACGATTTTTTTAAATATTGTTAAGTTTTATGACAAAATGACCAGCCATATCATCTCTAATACATCCAAAGTATACAGTATGTTATACGTGCAGTTTGAAAGGCGAACACTATTAATAATAGTAATATAAGAAGATAATACATTTTTTTATTTTTAAGGAAACAAAATATATTATATGTACTATTATTATGTGTACTATTATTACTACTATTACTACTATTACTACTATTATTACTACTATTATTACTACTATTACTACTATTATTATGTGTACTATTACTATTATTATGTGTGTGTGTATTATGTGTATTATTATGTGTATTATGTGTATATTATATGTACTATTATTACTATTAGACTTAAAGCAATAACAAATATCTATGTTTTATCTTCAATTATTTGATATTTATTTCGTCTGGTGCGGAAGTATTGCATGTCTGTAAACACGGTAAGTTATAATACCTGCGCATTGAAATTTATTCTTATAGAACCGCTATTATTATTATTATTATGAGTAATGTAATAAATAATAATTAATAATAAAATAAAAAGTTAGTTAAATTTTACAATTTAGTATTGTATGTATGTACAGTACAAAATATAAATAAAATTAATTGTACGTACGATTGAAATGCGATTACGAAATGTCCTATAAAAACATAGACATAACACTGAAAAACAGATTAAAAAGATGATTGTCTACAAGCAATTTCGCGGTAATATTAGGATGAGTGCTTTATTGTAAAATCGTATCTACTCTACATGTGAACAGGACAGGGCAGAGCAGCTTATTAAATCTAATAACATTGAATAATGTGTAACAAAATAATATTGCTAAACATCTATAAACAAATAAATAATTTCTTATTAATAAAATAAGAAATAATTAATAAATATTGTAAAATAAAAATAAACTCTGATAATAAAATAAGTTAATGTAATATCAAAACTTAATTTTAAATTAAGTGCTTAAAGAGTGCTAATCAAAACAAAATATTCCCGCCCCCCCACCCAAAAAAAAAATTATTTGGGGATGTCAGGTGACCGTGCAGGATAACGAATTGTACCGTGTATATCAATCCAACAATTTTAAAATCTATTGTTTAAAAAGTTTTGTGCTATGCGGGTATTATAAACTAGGCAGCCATCTTGTTAGTACCAGGTGTCTTTGATATTAGATATTGTTGAATCGCCCCCAATACATTAACCTTCTAAAGATATTGCGTTTGCGTAGGAATGTTTTCCTCAAATTCATCCGCGACCAATATCTAGTAATAGTCGGATTATATCTGCCGTGTAAGAGAAATAACGATTCGTCTGTAAATACCGTTTTTTTTTAACTGTGCGCGTTGAGGATACATTTACTATCCTTTCGTAATATTTTAATTTCCAAGATTTTTTTATGGTTAAATATAAGTAAATCTATGATATAGAATTCAAGCACACACATTTCCAATTTTATAAAATATTTAAAGTGCATTTTCAAGTTTAAACCACTGTATAACATACTTTTATTAGCACATTTCAATTATAGAAACATTCTTTAAATTCTAAGAAAGCGATATCCTTTACATTTACAAATCTATTTATTACCTACAATTATAATTTAGACCACTCGTTTATTACCTAGAGTTCTTAACAATCGGCATCTTTTGCCAAATTTATTTATTCCTTTATACATCGAACCGTTCGTTTATTACTTAGGGCTATCAGTGAACAAGATGACTCTCCTATTGTTAACTAAATATGTATAATAGGCTCACGATTTCTAAATATGTATATACTATATAAATCCATTAATGAACTAACCCTTTAATTTTGATATTCATGTTAACATCTCATTTCTTAGATATGTATAATAAAATTTTATTACTCTGACAAGGGACGATCCGGAAATGCATACTTAAGTCTATAACACCTACTAATACTTAATTAGTAATGATAATTTATTAGTTATTAGTTAAGATTAGAATTTTAAGACATTATCGTAAACCTTGAGTATTGTTGCCGTAGGTATAATTTCTAGGAAATAACACAAGAATAACAAAATTCCCCGTTATGACGTCAAACAACACACTGTACAACCAATCCACGTTTGGTTCAAGAGCCAACGTCAACCATAATCTTCATCATCCCCAACAGTACAGTACGATTGTATTACATTTATTAGTCATTACATTTATCAGTCAATAACTTCACAGAACTGCATTCTTCGACAAATATAATCTTCGACACTTTCTCGTGAAATACTATATTTAAATGATCGATTTTTTTAAATTTTGCAAGCATTTAAATGATTCCTGCAAATTGTAGAATTTAGTGAAGAGCATATTCTACTGAAAATGGCAAACATAATTGCCGAAATACATACAGGGTTAGTTAAAAGTATGGAGACGGCGATTTATTGTCGTTAATATTCATTTTAGGGAATTATGTTCAATATAAAAGTTTGTTAAGATATTTTGATCTACATTTGAGAATATTTGAATTTTTTTTCTTCAATTGTTTTTTTAGAGACGCCTGTCCGCGCATTTTTTTTTTAATGGGAACTGGTAAATTTTTTTCTACCATTCGATAGAGAATTTTTTTCTCTTTACAATAATATTTTTGTATTTTTAAAATTCATTTTAATAACTTTTTTACAAAAAAAATTAAACAAATTATTAACAAAGTAAATTAAAGTAAGTGTTCAAATTGTCGTCCATTAGTAATTTGACAATGACCCAATCGATTTACAAAACCCCGAACAGAGTTCTGTAAAAAATCTCGGGAAATTTCTTGTATCGTTCTGGTAATTCGGATTTGTAAATCTTCGACGTTATCGGGCTTATCTTTGTAAACTTTGTTTTTTACGTATCCCCAAAGAAAAAAATCTAAAGGACTTAAATCTGGCGAACGGGCTGGCCATTCAATGGTTCCTCGTCTTCCAATCCATCTGTGGGGAAAAACGTTGTCCAGATATTGACGAACATTTACACCATAATGTGGTGGGGCGCCATCTTGCTGGAACCAGATACTGTCATTGGGCAGGTGTTCATTGTTTTCATGAGGATAGAGCGTAGCACAAGCAGGTATTATTTCATTTTGCAATAACTGCAAATACAGAGCCGAAGTTAAATTGCCATTGATGAAAAAGGGACCGATAATATGACCGCCTAGAATGCCAACCCAAACATTAACCTTTTGGGGGTACTGCGTATGGTGCTCCAAAAACCAAGAGGGATCTTCCGATGACCAGTATCTGCAGTTATGTCTGTTTACTTCACCGGTAAGGCAAAAAGTAGCTTCGTCAGAGAAAAGAATATTGTTGACAAAATTTTCATTATTATTGCAAATATTTAAAATTTCTTCAGAAAATTGTAATCTCCTATCAAAATCATCTTCCGTTAACTCGTGTACAAGGTGTACCTTATAAGGTTTATACTTTTCACTTTTTAAAAATGACACGATCGATGACTGTGAAATATTGAAATTGGCCGCTAATTGATTGGTTGATAAATGGGGATATTCAGATACAGCCAATAAAATATCCAGTTTGTTATCATCGCTTTTTGCTGTTCTAGGTCTACCACTCCTTGGCAAATCTTTAACGCTATCCGTTTGTTCAAAGCGTCTTAAAGTTATACCAACAACGGATTTAGAAATTGGATTTCTATTTGGATGCGTATCATTAAATAAATTACAAACGTCTTGTAAACTTCTGCGTCTATCTCCATAACCCAACATCATAAGTATTTCAATTCGTTCATGTTCACTTAAACTCGCCATTGTTAATATTAACAGCAACAAATTGCACAAATGAATAATTTCTGTCAAAGATTTGACGTACACAATAACCGCTGATAAAATTATGTCGCTCAAGTTTGTTTATCGCTACGCTTCTGTCTATCTGCGATGTACCGAACATCTGTTAAACACATGAACCGGCCTTTTCTTATAAAAAAAGTTATTAAAATGAATTATAAAAAAACAAAAATATTATTATAAAGAGAAAAAAATTCTCTATCGAATGGTAGAGTAAAATTTACTAGTTCCCATTTAAAAAAAAACTGCGCGGACAGGCGTAACTAAAAATCAATTGAAGAAAAAAAAAATTCAAATATTCTCAAATGTAGATCAAAATATCCTAACAAGCTTTTATATTGAACATAATTCCCTAAAATGAATATTAACGACAATAAATCGCCGTCTCCATACTTTTAACTAAGCCTGTATATACAGTTTACCGATTTATATTGTAGTTAGAGATTTTCCGTGTTTCTGTGTTTCATTTCAATTTTTTTTTTGTTTGATCCATTCTGTGTAGTAAATAATGAAATAAAATAGATCCTTTTTTTCTTTTTAGAGCAAAATTATTGTTTGCAATTTTTTTGCTAGTCGGTTTTATTTTTTTCCAAAATGTTTTAATTCATAAACAAACTGCCGATCAACTTACTTATCGGCTCAGTTTAATACATGAGCGTCTTTCAATTGGACAGCACCATATTGACATTGACATAAAATTATAACGGGATAACCTAATATATAATTTAAATTACTTATTAGAACAGTAAAGATGTTTATGTTGGAAAAAATCGTTAATATGTGAACAAACCAATAGGGAAAGAGTGGTTTTTGTTTGTATATGGGACAATTTTGGATGCACCCTGTATCAAAAGCATTCAAAATAATTAAAATCGATCAACCAATTGAATAGTTCAACACGAACAAAGATCAAAAAACATATTTTACATGGATTGATAACCTCCTTTTTTGGAAGTCAGTTAAAATCAAAATTTCATAAAATCTGATTACAAATACAATCCTAAGCAATATGTGATTAATTCTTCACAGCATTTTTCTAGTAAATTTTATTATTTCAGTTCTGGGAAGTGATTTGCGAAGAACATGGTATCGACAAGAACGGTCAATATGTCGGAGATAATCCAATGCAATTGGAAAGAATAAACGTATATTATACCGAAGCAAGTGGCGGAAATTATGTACCCAGAGGAGTATTGGTCGACCTGGAACCAGGTACCATGGATTCCGTACGATCCAGCGCTTACGGAAAGATATTTCGGCCGGACAATTTCGTTTTTGGACAAAGTGGAGCGGGAAACAACTGGGCTAAAGGTCACTATACAGAAGGCGCGGAAATCGTGGAAGCAGTTTTGGATATAGTGAGGAAGGAAGCGGAAAATTGCGATTGCTTGCAGGGATTTCAACTGGCTCACTCGTTGGGAGGTGGTACTGGTTCTGGCATGGGAACTTTATTAATGTCCAAAATAAGGGAAGAATTTCCGGATAGAATTATGGCCACTTTCAGCATAGTTCCTTCTCCTAAAGTATCCGAAGTAGTTTTGGAGCCTTACAATGCCACGTTGTCAGTACAACAATTAATAGAAAATAGCGACCAGACTTATACCATAGACAACGAAGCTTTATACGATATATGTTTCAAGACGTTAAAATTAGTCAGTCCAAGCTACGCCGACTTGAATCACTTAGTATCTTACACGATGTCGGGAGTAACGACCTGCCTACGATTTCCAGGACAATTAAACGCTGATCTAAGGAAATTAGGCGTTAATATGGTACCCTTCCCAAGATTGCACTTCTTCGTTCCTAGTTTTGCACCTTTAACAGCAAGAGGGAGTATTCAATACCGAACTGTTTCAGTTAATGAATTGGTAAATCAAATGTTCGATTCAAGAAATATGATGGCCGCGTGTAATCCTGGTAACGGTCGATACTTGACGGTAGCAACGATATTCAGAGGTCTAGTGTCAATGAAAGAAATCGACCAGAAACTGTTGGACGTTCAAACGAAGAACAGCAGCTACTTCGTAGAATGGATACCGAACAACGTTAAAGTGGCAGTATGTGACATACCACCACCAAATATAAAAATGGCAGGTATATTTATTGGCAATACGACGGCCATTCAGGAAATATTCAAAAGAATTAGCGAACAGTTTACGGCGATGTTCAAAAGAAGAGCATTTCTGCACTGGTATACAAGCGAAGGCATGGACGAATTGGAATTTACAGAGGCCGAATCGAATATGAACGATTTGATATCTGAATACCAACAGTATCAGGTAATATAGTTAGAATCTTAATAAATAAGCATTGTATTAAAATTTTTATGTACTATAGGATGCCGATGCTCACGACGAATATGAAGAGGAGGAAGTAATAGAAGAAGAAGATGATGAAAAAGAACATTAATTATAATTTTACATTACTTAAACTTTTTTTACAATATATGTACCAATAAAAGAAAAATAAAATAAATATAAACGAAAAATTATTTTCGTTTTTTTTTATTGACATATATGCTGTGAGTTTTGCTTTGAATTTGATTTAATATAAAATGAATGAGAGTGTGCAGTTACTCAAATATATTTTTATTGAGACTCTGTCAGTGGCGGCTCTTTAATGAGAGCAAGTGAGCAATTGCACCCCCTGGAATTATGAAACAAAACAAACCAAGCGGCGACGAACTGTGAAAGCATTTATTTATTATATATATTATGTATTCATAGTTATTGTACAAAATTAGCCCTTGGATACTGGCCTTGGACATGTCTTTGCACGCCGTTAATAGCACCACTCCTGACTGCTGCCCAATCATAGCTCTGTGCAATCAGTTTTTCTGGGTCATCAACAAGCAAACTAATATCGTTAAGGATGGAGGCAGATAAAGAATTAGCATCATGTCCACTAGGCAGAAGAAATTTCCAAAATCTTTCGACCGGTCTCATGTTCACAATATATCTTAAAACAATCACCAACTGAAACTGATTGGACACATCTGTGGTTTCATCAGCTATCACAGATATCAAGTCGGCTGCTTTAATTTCACTGGCAACTTGTTCATGATACACGTTCAACATTGCATCAAGCAGCTCATTCTGTATCGTTTTTGATAATCCCTTAAAAACCGGTGCTGCTTCGATGTGATCTCTGAGCGATTTATCCAATTCTGCCGTAAAATTTATCAATTCCCGAAAAATGCCCTTGTTATCGACGTTTGCTGTTCATCATGACCCCGAAGCGCCAGTTCAAACGCGCCACAAAATCTAATGCAATTTATTATTAAATTTAACACATGCCTATTTTTTGTTACCTTTTCATTGTGTTGTTGAATTGCTTTTCTATATGATGAATCTAAAATATTCTGAATGTTATTTTTTCCTAACATTCTTAGACTAAATATATTTTTCAAATGCCCTTCGGAATTTTCATGTTTAATAATTTTAGCACTAAGATGAATTGAGTCTCTTATTCCGTTCTTTGACCAAGACGGTTCACCACCAAACAAAAGACACGGAAAACAAAACAAAGTATTTTTAATTTCACACCCACAAATCCAGTAATTTTTCTGATAAATATTCATTTTGAATTTTCTTATAACGTCTTTACCTTTAACAGATTGTTTATTTTCTAAACATAATTGAGGCATCGGCCGTTTAAGATTTTTTACTGCGATTTTTTCATTATACGTTAACCGCGAAAACGCGTTGTTCTGTAAAAAAGATACCGTATTCATTGTAACAACGCCCGAGAGCAGTCTGGTTCACTTGCTCCAACGCTATGTATTATACGACATTGAAGTACGGCAAAATACAGTTCTCCCCACCATCAATGTAATGTTAATGCCTTAACAGAGCAACAGTTGGGCTTTGCTCAGTATATCTGTGACGACCATTGGTGTATGTACGTTGGTAGCGTGCCACGTTCCTCGTCAATAACTATGAAAGTATGAATACATAATAAATAAATACTTTCACAGTTAGTCGCCGCTTGGTTTGTTTTGTTTCATAATTCCAGGGGGTGCAATTGCTTACTTGCTCTCATTAAAGAGCCGCCACTATCTGAATGTAAATCAATGAATGTCGAAAATAAATTAGTCAACCTCGCAAACTAATCAGTGAATGTTCTAATTCTACAGTGCTTGGACTTTTTATATCTTGCGTTCCGTGCTTCTCAGAATCGTTTTCCCACTCTCATATAATTTATTTCTATTTTATCTAATTTTCATTCCTATTTAACATTTTTACCCCTGTGTATTTTTATCTATCATAGGTGGCTTCTTTTTTTCAATTTTCGTGCTCAATCTCTTTATTTATATATTTTTTCTTTCGCTAAGAAATAAGTAATTAAACTTCTAGTTTCAAAAAATTCTTTTATTGTAAATACCACTACAATATTGTTTCGCCATACAATGGCTTCATCAGGTGGATGAATACTGAATATGTACAATTTAGCTTTAAATGACCAACTAGATTTAAACAACTCTCCTCTACTAAATTTAAGATTGTAAAAAAAAAATTTTCCACCACCATTCCCCAATAATTTTCACATAAATATTCTAACTTGCATTGTACATATTCAGTATTCATCCACCTGATGAAGCCATTGTATGGCGAAACAATATTGTAGTGGTATTTACAATAAAAGAATTTTTTGAAACTAGAAGTTTAATTACTTATTTCTTAGCGTTATAATGCAGTTTCAACAAGTATCTCCTTCGTCAATTAACTATTTTTTCTTTCATCATAATTTTAGTATTTGCAATTTTTATTATGGATTTGCAAATTTTAATCTAGTCGTTTCATGGAACGACTCCATATTCGCGTTTGAACCTGAAAGGTCTTCTTGGTAAAACGGCCTACGTCTTATTAAAAAACCTCGTGGTGCTTTCCTTCTCTTTCTTCCTCCTTGGCTTGTTCGGCGACATCAAAGATAAACATCTCATATGGTTTGGACACGTTCAAAGGATGCCAGAAACAAGACTACCCAAACAAATTCTCGAATAGAAACCAGGAGGAAGTAGGAAACAAGGTAGACCTCAAAAGAGCTGGCAAAGTGGCGTAAATGAAGAACTGAGAGAAAGAGGGCTGGAAGAAGACAGGGAGGAATGGAGATTGGGATTCGGAAGGCGCAGGCCGCTATAAATCATTACATATATATATATATATATATACACGGTGTTCCCTGAGGTAACCGACAAACTTACACAATGTATTCTAGACGTGATTCTGAAGAAAAAAGTTCATATACACTTTTCTGTTCTTCAGATTTCAACAAAAGGAGAAAACTGCTTCAGTAATGTATTTAATCATGACATTACATAACAAATTAATAAACTAATATTATAACAATTGCTCGAAATATTCGCCTCCTCTTTCTAAACATGTTGCTAGTCTTTGGGCGATATTCTGTTTCCAGTTAATAATATAATAATATCTGCAAGTTCATTTCGTAAGGAATCTAAACCTGCAACTACTCTTTCGATCAATTCTTCTCGCGTGTTTGACTTACCGTTACAGTAAACGCGATTTTTAGACAACTCCAAAAGAAAAAGTCCTATGGCGAAAGGCAGGCGCGGCTCGTGATGACGTATTTTGGTTTGCAGTACAATGATACGAGTGCCTCGTGTGTTTTCGGTGTTTACTAAGCAAACGTTACAGTTAGTACACGAGATTACACGAAGCACTCGGATCATTGTACTGCAAACCAAAATACGTCATCACGAGCCGCGCCTGGCGAAAGGTAAAGACAACGTGCAAGCTATAGTACAGACCCCCCTACCTATCCACCGTCCAAGAAAATTTTGATTTAGAAAGTCAATAACTTGCTTACTAAAATACGGTGGAGCGCCGTCATGATACATAATTGTCATTTTACAAAATGAATGGCAACATGTTTAGAAAGAGGCGAACATTTCCAGCAACTGTTATAACATTAGTTTATTAGTTTTTTATGTAATTTTATGATTAAATACATTACTGAAACAGTTTTCTTCTTTTGTTGAAATCTAAAGAAGAAAAAGAAATTAAGCTAAAATGCATATGAAGTTTTTTGTTCAGAATCACCTCTAGAACGCATTGTGTAAGTTTGTCGGTTACCTCACAGAACACCCTGTATACAGGCTGATTCATTTTCGGCCCTCACCATGGGGATCTCGCTTATTATTGGAGATAGAGTATAGGTTTAAATTTGGCAAAGTTGTTAAATTTTGTGTTTGTTATAAATCCGTAAAGAAAATAGACCTGCGACAAACGACCTTCGTTATTTTAAAAAAAAAACGCGAAAACCCCATTTTCTTCTTTTACCTGTAGCACCGACATTTGGCCTTGTAGAGAAAAAAATAAAAACACATCCTTGTGGCCATTTCTAAACCTCTATCCAGTGGTGTACTCTAAATTTTTATACGACGTTTCGTTTCATTCTGGCCATCATCAACTATCTAATTTCTTATAGGCGCCATATTGGATTTAGACACCTTCAGAAAGAGTTTTTTTTCTGATTTCAACCATGTACCACATGCTGACTAAAGTTTTTGACATTAGGTTTTATTTGAAAGAATAAATTATAAGATTAAATAAGGTAGCCATGGAATTTCAATCTGTCAAACATTTCATTTATTGTTCATTAATAATACAAAAATGTCATACACTAACGAAGAGAAACGAGATATGATAAGTATTTTTTATTCTTCGAACCGAAATTCAACAGTAGCGAGTACAAGATATCTACAATTATATCCAGAACGACAACAGCCTCATCGTACCATTTTTCTAGATCTCGACAGAAATTTGGTCGAGAATGGATCGTTTACTAAGCCGCGTAATGGTCAAGACAACAGGAATTTAAATGAAAATCGACAAGATATTTTACAAATCGTAAATTAAAAGCGTGTTTTCAAATTTCATGTTAATCTTGTATTTTTATAGATAAATAATAATCCATCAATTTCTACACGCGAAGTAGCGTCAGAATTAAATTTGTGTCAGTCCAGAGTTTGGAGAACTTTACATAAAAGTAGGTTTAAACCATACAGGATCCATGTTAGTCACTCTTTACTGCCTGGTGATAATTTGAGAAGGCTAGAATTTTGTAATTGGTTAATGGGAAGGATAGAAAATAATGAAAATTTTTTAAGCAAAATCATCTGGTCAGATGAAACAAAATTTACAAATTCTGGAATGTTCAACAGAAATACGGAGCACTATTTGGGCAGTACAAAATCCCCGACAAAACAGGGCTAGAAGACCACATCGTTTTGGAATAAACGTTTGGATGGGTATTTTGGCAAATCGTCTCTTAGGACCAGTTATGTATGAAGAACATTTAAATGGAGAAAGATATATTTAAACATTTTACGTACATACGTATCTGACTATCTTGACGACAATATCCCATTAAATTAATTACAATATTTATGGTGGCAACAAGATGGCGCACCAGCACACAATGCAGCTGTTGTTAGAAATTTCTTAAATCAAGAGTTTGCAAACCGTTGGATTGGAAATAGGGGAGTTGTTGAATGGCCTGCGAGATCACCTGATTTAAGTCCGCTAGATTTTTTTTAATGGGGATATGTTAAAAATAATATTTATAAATTAGATGCGCCACAAAACATTGAAGAATTACGAGACAGACTTCAGAATGCCTTCGATGCAGTTCCTAGAAGAACTATACAAAGGGCAGTACAAAATGCCAGAAGGCGTGCCCAATTGTGCATTACCGAAGATGGCCAGATAATTGAACATTTACTGTAATTGTTTATTGTTTACTTTTCTATGTATTTTTATTAATGTTTTTGTTATCTCGTACTCGCTACTGTTGAATTTCGTTTCGAAGAATAAAAAATACTTATCATATCTCGTTTCTCTTCGTTAGTGTATGACATTTTTGTATTATTAATGAACAATAAATGAAATGTTTGACAGATTGAAATTCCATGGCTACCTTATTTAATCTAATAATTTATTCTTTCAAATAAAACCTAATGTCAAAAACTTTAGTCAGCATGTGGTACATGGTTGAAATCAGAAAAAAAAACTCTTTCTGTCTAAACCCAATATGGCGCATATAAGAAATTAGATTAGTTGATGATGGCCAGAAAGAAACGAAACGTCTTATAAAAATTTAGAGTACACCACTGGATAGAGGTTTAGAAATGGCCACAAGGATGTGTTTTTATTTTTTCTCTACAAGGCCAAATGTCGGTGCTACAGGTAATAGAAGAAACTGGGGTTTTCGCATTTTTTTTTTAAATAACGAAGGTCATTTGTCACTGGTCTATTTTCTTTACGGATTTAAAACAAACACAAAATTTAACAACTTTGCCAAATTTAAACCTATACTCTATCTCCAATAATAAGAGAGATCCCCATGGTGAGGGCCGAAAATGAATCAGCCTGTATAGATAAAATACCCTATAAATTTGACATATATCACAAATTAATGCATAATAGGTTACAATATATTAAAACACAAAATATACTTACAATACCTTTATTATATTAAACACTTATATAACTGACGACTTATTATAGTAAGGATATGCCTTAAAATTACCAATTTTGTCAGCGCCTATGTAATTATAAGAAACAAAACAATCTTGACAGAGAAAAGTTCTGTCGTGTGGTAAGCGATCGCATTCACGGCACACCCATTTAGCCGTAGCCGCGTGGCATATATTACACTGTTCTGAATTGTATCTGTTGATGTTGCGATAATTGGGATAATCAGTAAAACAGAGTGAATCGCTCTTCTTTATCAATCGTACATCAGAAAATACCAACAGATGTTCACAATTACCGCGATGTTGATAAATGTATGGGTAACCTAATCGGTAATTTAGATCTTTTATTTCCACCTAAAATAGTATTCACTGTTATAGGCTTTTCACGTTAACAGAAGAGTCACGTGATAAACAGTTACTTCGTTCCAAGTAAAATTTAAATTACAACAATACCTAATAATCCTAGTAATTCTGTCGATTCAGTGAATATATTTTGTTACCAGAACTGGGCATGGTTGCCAGCTTGGATGATGTCAAATGTCATTCAAATTAGTTGTTTACATCGAGTATATATTTATAAGTTGCGATTTCATTGTATTTATACATCAATATTATATATAAGATCAGTTGTTTTCATAACTAAAGCATGCCTAAACTGTTAGGTAAACAAGCGAAAGAAATCATTCTATCATTGATCGGATAGTTGTTAATATTTTAAAATGACAACATAAACCTAACCTCAAAGCGATGTAGATTTGGCAACCCTGTTACGTAACTGTTTATCACATAACTCGTCTGTTATCCTGAAAGACCTATAGTAAAATCGTTTTCAATAAAAAATTTATTGGCTTTAGCAATGTTGCCAATTTAGAATTTCCACTAAATCTAGTGAATTAAAGCAGTATTTAGTAACTGAATTTTATCTTTGGCAGCAAAGTAAAAAATAGTGGAAATTCTGGGGGAATGACACCTTTAGAAAATATAAAAGGAAAAGTATAAACGCCACATATTGTTTTTCTTTGCCCTCCACATGTATTGAAGTAGAATTTGTCATCTTCTATGTCAAGGGGAAGACCTATTAGAAGCTAGTACAGATATAAAGCGATTTGATTTCCATCTTTCTTACTAACTGTTTCGCACATAAAACATGTTGCTTCATTTAAAACCAAATCATGCACTGTAAGTTTAATTGTCCACAGTTGGCGTAAGTAAAATACTTTACCAGCAATTAAATTAAAAGCGTAGTGGGCTAAATTATGTACCTCTAGTTGTCTGGTGTTACACATCAATATTTGAGATACCTTAATGCGCATTAGATTACTAGCAATACTCCGAATTCGGCACTGAGCTAAGGCAATATGTTTCAAGGAAACATTTTTTTGTGTGGAGACATTGACATGCAAAATTGACCGTTGAGTAGGCAAAAATTCAGATGGCAAAAGAAATACCTTCAATATACAAACAATTACAGGATTATGTTATGTTATTATTAGAGCTGAGGATGTTTGCGGTATAACCATGGTTATATCATGTACCTATAGTAATTTACTATGGTTACATGATATAACCATGGTTATACCGCAAACATCCTCAGCTCTAGTTATTATCAGTTATTTATACCTTCGACAATAAATTCATGCATCTATGTCAATCACAACAACAAACTTTCACTCTACGAATAATTATTTGCCAAATATTTTAAGGATAATTTGCCTGGTTCGTTCCTTTATTTCTTAAATTTAAATAAATTTGTTAAACTTTGTAACAAAAAAAGTATATGTTTTGTTCAAATTTCATAACGAAACATATCTAAGTATAACAAAAAATAATTCCTACCTCATTCATCTGTAAAACTTTAAAGTTTGCTACGTTTTTGTTTATACCCCATTGCTTTATAACTTCTGAATAATCAATCGCTTTGGGATGTCGCATATCTATATATAATACATCATTAATACCTATTAAACCAGATGGATACTCTTCCTAAAATATTTTTATGCATTCACAATAATTACAAAGAAGAAGCCATATGACTTACTTTCACATTTTGAATAGCTTTCGTCTTTAAATCATCTATTTCTAAAGATAAACCATTATCGTTAGCACACAAAATTTTATCACGTACATCACTCAATTTATTACTACTTAATGCTACAATTTCGTGACTGCACCTTGATTTCTCACCCTTCTTAGCTACTTTTCTATCGAGAATGGCCGAAAATGGTTGATACACTCTAATATATACTAAAGTGCTATTAAGTGGAATATCACGTCTGGCAGATTTATTAATTTTCTAAAAAAATTTAAATGTATTTGAAAAGCTAGCAGCGATAATATTTGAACTTTGGGTAAACTATATAAAATATCTCTAATAGAATAAATATTGTACGTACCAAAACAACATTTTCAAATTCTTTTTTTCTAGGCAAGATTTTTTCAAAATTCGTTTTCGCCTTTATAGTTTCTAGTTTTTCTGCTTCTTTTGGTACACCGTAGTTTCGATGTAATTTCATTGTATATCTAGTAGAATGAAAAACTTCTACCGGCGTAATTTCTCCAGGAACCGACAGCAAATTAATACTAAATACGCATTCTAATAGAAAAATACAAAACAACTCCTTGAAAAAATACTATACCTGCATGATTCGGAGACTTTTTTTAATGAATACTTCTTTTCATTTAATGATAGTTCCCTAAATTTGTTTTCTACTAATTCATCATTACTCAAATAAATATCGTCTGGAGTTGCGAAATTGGAAAGTTCCGCGAATGATTGAAAATATTCTTGTATATCTGTTAGTTTTTCTGTGCAGTCAAAAAATCCGGGAGGATATATTTTTTCCATATTTTCAAATTATTATACTTAATGTTTTCATTAACCTATATAGCGACTTTATAATCTGCTTTGTAAACTGTTTACTATTTTAATATTGACGTGCAAATATAACTAGTAAATGCCTGCCATCACAGAAAATAATTACGAACTACCATTTTCACTTTCTCTAAACAACACCAGATGACTCGCGCAATCAGTAGTTATTTTATGAATTTAATTTGATTCACTCACATAAATTATAAACGTTGAATAAAACAATTAAAAGGAGTCTATATTATTTATTTCAACTGACAATATCAATTAGAATCAAAAGGAAAAATAAAAATCGTTTTAAAGAGATGTTTATTTACAAAAACTGTAATCAGAAATAAATTAAGAGTTTCGTCGTTTCTGAATAGTCTGCTGAATCTCCTCTAACGTCTTTCCTTTAGTTTCTGGTACAAAATACCAAGAAGCAAAGATGCCAACAAACGTGCAAAGTCCAAATACCACAAACGGAACATATAGACCAAAATTTGATGTTAGCAATTGGAACACCTTTGTAGATATTCCAATAAATATCGCGAATACCACGTTCATCACACAAGAAGCTTTAGATTTAATACTGGCGGAAAATAATTCCCCTAAAATAATCGTAGGAACTATGGACAGACCTGTGGAAAAGAATATGACGTAAATACACATTCCAACTATTGGCACCCACGTGAAGGGCGAAAGATCAACAATGGCGGCCTGCTGAAGATAAAAATATGCAGCTTCTCCGAACAAGGCGATTGCACAGCCTGTACATGAAAGGGCCATAGCTTTTTTTCTACCTAATTTGTCTAAAACTATCGCTCCTAAGACGTTGGCGAATGCTAACATTCCAGTGTAAATCATAGCAGATTGGCCTTTATCTAAACCTCCTATCGCTTCTCCAAATATAAACTGGGTATATAATGCAAAAGCAGATATTCCACTAAATTGCTGTATCGCTCGTACAATTGAACAAACGATCATTGCTCGTCTGTTCGTTGAATTCAGAAATAAATCTTTAACGGTTCCGGTTTCAGACAGTTGTCTTTCAACATCACGCTTAATTTGAGTTAATTCAACACTTACGTTAGTGACTTGTCGTAGTTTCTTTAGAGATTTAATTGCTTTGTCGTCATTCCTTTTCATAATATAGAAATAAGGTGTTTCAGGCATTAAACCGAACATAACTAAAAACAAAACTGGAAACACCATGAATATAAACGCAGTTATTTTCAAATTAAAATAATAGCCAACAGCATTAATCAAAAATTGACCTAAATATATTAAAACCATCATTATATTTCCCCAAGAACTTCTGACTTTCGGTGTTGTTATTTCGCCAATATAAATTGGAACCACGGCAAATAAGCAGGCATCGCCTAGACCATATATGAATCTAGACACGTACAGGACATACATGGAATTAGAAAACACAATTAATAACCAGCCTATTAAATGTATAACTCCCATAGTTAAAATCATGAATTTTCGTCCGTAAACGTCCATTAAACCGGCGTACAAAGGACTTGCTACGACCATCCCTATTGATGGAATAACTGTTAGATACGATGCTTCATCCAGATTCGTGTTATAAATTTCGCTTTCGAGTATAATTGGTATGGATGGTGAAGTCCAATAGAAGAGGGTAGCTGCATTGAAAGCAGTAATTGATACTGAAACAAAAAATATTTTCAAACTTTTTCTTGTTAGTTTAAACAAATTAAAAGAGGCTTTTAAAATTAAAGAATGTCATTCTGAAGTAAGCAATAATTCTCTATTCATTTTAGTGCATAACCCAAGAAATAACCGCCCAAAAAAATATTTTAATTATTATTCGTTTTAATCGAAATAACTCTTTAGAATTGAGTACAATTGGGAAAATTCGTGACATTCTTACCACATATTTTTTTATTCTTCCATCGACTTTCTGCCACAATTCATAAATTCCAAAGATTAAAACATTTTTGAGGGAATAACAAAATGTTATTCTATATTTTTTTGATACAAAATCTAACATCTTTGTGTTTATATTATCAATCACTGCTTTCCAAACAATTCAACTCATCCGAGACTAATTAATTGCCTCTGAAGCAATTATTATCTTTATTATAGTCCATGTTCTCTGTTACTTAATTTCTTATAATTATCGTTTTATACAATTGCAAAATTGAATCTAAAGTACTTAGTCACTATATCTACTACCAAGAGCATTAATTTGCTTTCTTAATTTTCCTGTTTTCTCATCTAATTTTAGTGCCCAAATTAATACTTTTTTCTCAAAAAAGGGAATGGGAATAATTATATAACTGTTCCGTATCGTTATGTTCAAATTTTAGGAGTATAAAATAGACTTCATTTCAAGTAACGAAAACGCAAAACTTGTATATCCATTTTTATTTGTTTCGAAGTTACAAACCTATAAATGTGATTGTCAGATCATGAAAAAGATGTAATCCTAAAGTCAATACAAACTGATTTTATTTAAACAAAGTTATGCGATTCAATAACAGGCCTGTGATTGTTAACGTCGCAAAATAAAATGTTATCCTAAAATAAATAAACACGTGTCGTAGTGCATACAGTAATTTCTTGGAGATCTACAGAGTACTGGAAATTGATTTATGATAAAGAAGGTTATGTATTTAACATTCTGAACTTACTGCAAATGAGAATTAATGAATATTAATTCCCATTTTTACATGTCAATGTCGTCTTATGTGATGCATTAATAACTACAATCCGACAAACCAAGTTTGTACTAGCATGTATAACACACCTCGTCGCGACTACGATCTTACTGGTTGTTAGGATAATTAAAAATTACTGAAAAGCCAGTTCCATCAACGGGAACGTACAGACGCGTTTCGCTCTAATTGAAGCTTATCAATGTACGGTATCTCGAAGACAGACATGGCTTTTCAATTCTCTACTTTGTGTATATATAGTTAACATTCTGAACTTACTGCAAATGAGAATTAATGAATATTAATTCACATTTTTACATGTCAATGTCGCCTTATGTGATGCATTAATAACTACAATCCAATTTAATTATCCTAACAACCAGCAAGATCGTAGTCGCGACGAGGTGTGTTATACATGCTAGTACAAACTTGGTTTGTCGGATTGTAGTTATTAATGCATCACATAAGGCGACATTGACATGTAGAAATGGGAATTAATATTCATTAATTCTCATTTGCAGTAAGTTCAGAATGTTAACTATATATACACAAAGTAGAGAATTGAAAAGCCATGTCTGTCTTCGAGATACCGTACATTGATAAGCTTCAATTAGAGCTAAACGCGTCTGTACGTTCCCGTTGATGGAACTGGCTTTTCAGTACTTTTTAATTATCCTAAGGTTATGCATTGCATAATCAAAACAAATTTTTTGATTATGCAATTTAGTATTCTCTCTGATTTCTTTTTTGGAGTGCATCTTTCAATAACCCGTGGCAAGTAAGTATCTACAATTTTTTTCACGGAGAAAATGGTTATGAATCAGGTAATATGAAAAAAATGAATTATAATAATTCTACTCGAATATGTTGCTCTGCAATCACTTAAAGTAAAATATTTGTATTTTTCCTGTTCACTGTTATGATTACACGCGAAACATTACTATTTTCAAAATAATTTTAGTCTACGCGATTAAAACAACTTCAAAATTACAATCGAAAGCCTGAATGAAAAAGTAGAAAATAAGAAAAGGTTATGTCACATTGTTTTGTTTGGAAAAATTTATCCCGCGTTGCCTTTCTCTTACGTCAGCACTAAACTTCCCAATTAATCTCAACAGTTTAATCTTAATACTTTTATAAATCATGACTAATTAAATAGTAATTTACTGCGTTTTATTTTGTCCGGCGCGCCCGATGGGGTCCTCTTTATTTATAAACTATGTGTGTGAAGTAAGTGCTTCCTCATAACTTTATTATTACATTATTACTTCAGCTCTTCATGTTAACCGTAAGGACTTGTATATTCAGTAAGAAATTTTAACTGCCTGTGTAGTTATATTTTTTATTCTGTTATTGTGCGAAATTATCAAGATATTTTTATCAGAATAATTGAAACATACATGAGTAGGTAAACTCCACCAGTTTTGTATAATACAAACGTATTTTTAATAATATAAAATATTAAAAATCACAAAAATATTAATAGTGAACCTGTATTTGTGTTCTTCACACCAGATTTTTAATAATATTTTATATTATTAAAAATACCTTTGAAAGATATTTTTAATTTTTCGTGCGATATATTATTAGCTTACGTGCTAAAGTAATCACTAATCACTATTGTTTACGTATATCTAGTTGTTTTTATACATTCTTCGCTTAACTGTTTGTATAGTAAATTATGTTAAGACTATATGGAAAGCAGATAAAACAAGTCACTTTGTTTAGTTTGCTCAAGTGTTTGTTTTTCTCCTGAGAATGAAATAATATTTATAACATTTCGTAATACAAATTAATAGTCAGCGACAACCTTTTTTTTAGTTAAATTTACTGATTTTTTTACAATTAATATGCGCAGAGGCGTGTGGTATGCATTGATATTCACAAATTCATTTCATATATTTTTTAATATTTTGATTACAAAATCTAATTATAACACAATGTAGCACTAATCATAGATACCTATATATTATATTATTTCAACAAATAAGATCATCATCGGCAGTAAACAAAAGTAATGTTTGATTAAAAAGTCTTTGGATCACGATAGCCATGAAGTGTAAAAAACATCTATAGAATTATTTACTTCTGTACTTCTTTACTTTGAAGTACACATAAATCACAAATAAATTAGATTTTAGGTTATAGTAATTTGTTGGCATTTTATGTATATTTTATAACGAGCTGACTTGAAAATTGTCAAATAAATGTCAAAACTAATTGAAATAAATAATTTCATAGATATCTCGTAAATTTCACGGCAATAGCGATCCAAAGACTTTTTGATTATATGTTATTACAACTTATTATCTATACTCGGAGCACTAATACGTAGATACTTTACACAAGCAAAGTTGCGAACAATAGGAAATAGTTTTTTCATTGTTTCGACGTTTGCTTGATGTAAATCCATATCACAAAAAAATAAAACACAGATAAGATGTTTTAGATTTACACTTTATTAATAAGATAATGACAGCTGTTTCGCTAACACAGTAGCTTCTTCAAATTCAACTTAAGACTAAAGATACATACAATATACCAGTGGCGGCTAGCGCATAAGCGCTGCAGTGCTGCAGAGCTCCCAAAAAATTGGGCGGGCGAACCTGTATTAGTTATAACTAGTTTTCTTTTACATAATTTTTCCGACATTTCTGATGTTTATAAAAACATAACATATTGTTGTGAAAATTCTCCCCCTGTATATCAAAAAATTTGCATATTTTTCTACATCATTCTGTAGAGGACATCAAACCCTACAATTTGACACCTCAATCATTAAAATCCGACCAGTAGAAGCCGAGATATTCGCTTCCGAAATTCCAACATAAAATGAAAGCAAAAACATCAAAGTCGCATTGGTGCAGCAACTCGACGATCGCCGGTTATTATCAAATAATATTCAATAGGCGACCAGTGGAATAACCAATCTAATTCGCGCGATCCCTCACTTGTTCCTTATCTGGTCCACACGAACGTGCTCTCAGAGCTCTTTCAAACACCCGCGCGCACCCCGCTACCCATCGCGGCTGTTTAAAACCAATGCGTGATTTTAGCAGGCCTGTTCGCTGCATTTAGTCCAGCGCGGAGGGCGATATAATTCGGTATATTTAATATGTTCGCCACTATTTTTACGGTGCGGCGAGTTTAACGTAAAAACAATAATATTAGAGTGCGCGTGCTTCTGTTTTTGTGTATTGTTGACAATTTATATAAACTCTGTGTATTATGGAGGTGGTCTTTAATTTAATTAATGTGAAGAGATTCTTTAAATATTCATACGAAGAAAAGATAGAATTAAAAGCAAAAGGTAGGCCATTAGTAGATATCACTATTGAAAAAAACTGGTGTAAGTAGAGGGAAAAATTATACACGTAAATTTAGTAGCGTTATTTATTCAAAAAACGAATGGATTTGTGGATGCAACAAAAAAAAAGCTTTATATTGTTTTCCCTGTTTACTTTTTGGTGGCGATAAAGCTTGGACGGAAATAGGGGTCACGGATCTAGAGCACTTGAGTTTGAAAATAAAAAGACATGGGAATTCTAAATGCCATCTTCATAATTGTATGGAATTTGCGTTACTAGGGTCAACTAATATTATGGCTCAACTAGATTCTGCTTATTGGGTAAATATACAGAGACATAATGAAAATGTGTCAAAGAATCGGTATATTTTATCAAAAATTATTAATTGTATAAAATTTTGTGGAGCTTTTGAATTGGCCCTTCGGGGACATGATGAGAGCGATACTTCCGAGAATCCGGGGATATTTCGTGGACTTATTAATTTTTCGGCTGAATTAGATGCAACTCTAAGTGAGCACCTAAAAAATTGTTCGGTATTTAAAGGCACTTCCAAAGAAATACAGAATGATCTGTTACAGTGCATACTTGAAGTCTGCCAAGAACAAATAATTGAGGAAATTAATAATTCTCCGTTTTTGGCGATCATGGCGGACGAAACAACGGATGTTGCTGCAAAAACTCAAATGGTAGTTATTTTTAGATATGTTCGTGATGGTGAGCCAATTGAACGTTTTTGGAACTACGTCATTCCTGAAAAATGTGATGCAGAAACACTTAGCAAAACAATTTTAAGTGTCATAGATGCTTTAATTCAAAATTCACCTAACAAACTGATTGCACAGAGTTACGATGGAGCAGCGGTGATGAGCGGACAACACGCAGGCGTTCAAGCATTGATTAAAAAAAAGTACCCTTTTGCGCACTATGTACATTGCTATGCCCATCAATTAAATTTAATTATATCTAAAGCTGCTTCTGCAAATTCGCAAGTACGTGTATTTTTTGGAAATCTACAAGACATTCCCGGCTTTTTTAATAATTCACCCCAACGAGTAGAAGTGTTAAACAAGATTGTAAACAGAAGGATCCCCCACGGCGCTACAACCCGTTGGAATTTTAATATCAGGACCATTAATGTTGTGTACAAAAATAGGGCCTCTCTCATTGAGTGTATGGAAGAAATAGAAGAACAATTCTCCAACAACACAGTCTGTAGTGCAGCCGCCTCTATTCGCCGTACATTAAATGATCCGATCTTCAATTTTTGGCTGACTTTTTTCCATCATGTAATGCCCCATGTAGATATCCTGTTTAATCAATTGCAGCAAAGAAAAATTGAACCCACTCTAGTAAAAGACGCTATCGAAAATTTTGAACGCAGTATAGGCCAAGTTCGAAATAATATTGACAACATCATAAGTGAAGCATCAGATTTAATAAACGATGAGCCACCACCAGAAAAACGCAAACGTCCAAATAACAGCAGATTTAATCATCGAATTTCGGCTTTACAGGTGTGTGATGTTATTCTAAATTGTGCAAAAGATCGATTTCGTTTTAAAGAGCATCTAGTAGTGGCATCACTTTCTTATTCGGAATGCTTTGGAGAATATTGCAGTAAATTTCCTGAGGACAAACTCACTTCCGCATGCTCCTATTATCCCACCCTTGATAAAGAAAGATTACGAACTGAATTGTCTGTTATTTACTCAAGAACTGATTGTAGATCTTTAAAAGGCGCACTACCTTTTCTAAAATTTTTAATAAAAGACAATCTGGGAGATACGTTGAAGGAGACTAGAAAATTATTAGAAATTGTAATAACAACTCCCATGACAACATCAGAGGCCGAACGATGCTTTTCAACACTAAATTGAATTAAGACGTTTCTCAGAAATTCAATGACCGAAGATCGTTTAACATCTCTTTCCATGCTATCTATCGAAAAAAAGTTTATCTCCGAAATAGACAATTTTAATGACAAAGTGATAACAAAATTTGCAAATCGAAAAGAACGTAGAATAGATTTAATTTATAAGAAATAATTTGTTAGTAAAGTAGTGCTTAGTGACTCTTATTTTTTTGTGTGACAATTGACAATCGTTCCAGAAATACATTACTTCAGTGCGGAAGGCGAAGAAAGCACGATAAGATCGATGGGAGACAACCTCTTACTGCCCGTGCAAGGTAAATTTTTTTGTAAACCTTGCAGAACACCTTAAAATTTTTAGCACGAGCCGCCACTGCAATATACAGCGTTAAATCAGGTAGTTGACCAGTTAAAATTCTAGGAACTATTACATTTATATTTATTGCTTTTTGAAAACTATACTATGTCCTACTTGTGTGAGGTTTAAGTTTAATAATATAACATAAGCAACTAAGAAACAATATTTCAATGGGTGAACAGATTTAACAGTGGGGATGAATTCAAGTCTAAGTTATCGTTTAGTAACATTTCTGAGTTTTTGAGTTTATTAATTTCTAAAGACTCTAAACAATTTAGTTTTCTACCTTTATTTTCTACATGTATAATATCGAATTGTAAATTGAATTCGTGTTCATTCTCTATTAAATGATTAGAGTAGGTTGAGTCAGTTTTCTTATTGATATAAGAATGATAGTGGTCTTGGATTCGTTTTTTAAACGTTCTACCTGTCTGTCCAATATATGTTTTGGTACATGATCCGCATGATAACTTATAGACTTCTGATTTATTGTCTTTGGAAGTTTTTTCTATTATTTTTAATATATTTGGCTAGATTATTATTAGTTTTATACGCGATATTAATGTTTTCTTTTTTAAGGAATTTTGATAATTTAAGAAGAAGCTACTGTGTTAACGAAACAGCTGTCATTATCTTATTAATAAAGTGTAAATCTAAAACATCTTATGTGTGTTTTATTTTTTTTGGAATAGGAAAAAGATTACATTTTCATATAAAATAAAATTCTCTTATACAATCAGATATTAAAGCCAGTTTGGACATATGGATGTCAGCTCTGGGGTTGTGCTACTAAATCCAATATTAAAAAATTGCAAAAATTTCAGAACAAAGCATTTAGATGCCTCATAGTTCATTAGAAACATATCTTTAGAGCACTTTGGATATCACAGTGAGATTTGGTCAGATTTTGTCACGTAGTATCTCTGTACCATTGCATGCTTAATTCGATGGAAATGGTACTGGTTTAAATTAAATAAATTATTAGAATGGGGGCAGCCTCTACGTAGATGGCGCTGCTAGGCAAATAATTTGGTTATATCTTTCAAACTTTATTCTTTAGTTGGCAACGCAGAAAATTTGACAGTTATCTGTCAAATACTCGATTGTGAACAGCAATAAAGAAAATGCATGAACTGAAATTTGATTTGCTTTCACACCTACCATAATCCCACGATTTGGTTGCCTCAGACTATCATTTATTTTGAAAACCTAAAGCTTTTTTAGGTTTACAGGGGTTTTGCATGGGTGTTCTTTCGTCACTCGTTACACAATATATTATTCATACAGGCATTTACCTCTACACAAAGACTCTCTTTAATAACCTATTATACGCTGATGACACAGTAATTATGACGGACAACGTGCAATACATCTACTAAACCGAATAAGTTCTAAATTTGATGTGGTTATCTCAACGGAAAAGACTAAAACTATGGCTATTATTCGAAACGAACAAATAAGGACAAAAATTGTAATCAACGACGGCACTCTAGCACAAGTACGACACTTTAGATATCTTAGATGCGACATAACCTTTGGATACAGTAGAAACATAGAACAAAAGCTCAATAAGTTCAGTAATATATGCGGAACTATAAATAAACATCTAAAGAATAAAACAAGCAAAGACACTTAAATTATATTTTACAAGACAATCGCAGTTCCAACTATGTATATGGAAACGAGAACTGGATTACCACAAAGAGGCAAGAAAGCCGTATACAAAGTTAAGAAATGAAATTCCTCAGAAAAGTTAAAGGTTACACAAGTTTGGATAGAGTAATAAATCAAGATATAAGAGAAGACATATTGTCATGAATTTTTCCCCGAAGAAAAATTTAAGAAACATTATAAGACTATATATATTTATGTACATTTTATTCCAGGAAAATAATTTGAAATATTGTATATTGTATTTAAAATTTTGTTATAATGTGTATTTTTATCCACGCCTGTAGTATGTTCGAGCGTGATTATGAGGTACGCAGTCATGGCAAAGGCGGAAGTATATCGTAGCAGTTGATCTTTTGATTTTGTTATAGGCTAGGAGATATTCATTTCCGGAGGGAAGCGTGAGAGATTTTCCATTCGTTAAACAGATAGGTTCAGTTAATTTTTGCTGAATAAAGACTTCCTTTTTATTCAGTATATTATAGTCAATTTCGGTTTGTGTTTTAGTTGTGTTATTGCTGATGTGTTTAAAGTAATTCCCGATTAATTATGAGTTTCTGATACTTGTAATTTTTGATTTATGCGACCTATCTGAAATCTCTCTTTTAGAATTTTTTGTGAAGTGTGACGACTACATTAATTAATGTACGTGTATATTTGCAAGTATAATTATTTATATACAGGGTGAGTTTTTTTGAATGTTTAGCATTGGGATCTCAGAAACTACTGGAGATAGAAAAACGCTTAAATTGGGAAAGATGCGCAGTTTTACGAGTTTGATTTAAAACTGCTTTTGTTTCTCCGATAAATTTCATGGCTTATTAGATATTCAAAGAAAACTAAATTTTACGATTTTCTTTAAACATGCTTAGCATCGTTAATAGTAATTTTAGAGAAAAAGTGTTCAGACAAAAGTTTTAGATAATTTTACGCCAAATAAAACTATGTAGCTAATATTTTTTTTTCGTTCACCATTATCGAGTTACGACACAAACTTGTGTTTTTTTAAATGGAAACCATAGTTGGTTTTGACATCATTGAAAAGCTTATTTTTTGCTGATTACAATGCTATAAGGTTTGATATGGTTATTTTAAAAAATGAAGATGATATAGACATTTTTATGGTTTTTATGGAAAACAATTGAATTTCGAACTGATAAAATACAAACCAAACGAAAACTTATTTTGAAATCTTATGTAGTAATAAAATGAAAACTATAAGAACTTTTATTAAGGGCACACAACATTATTAATGTTCAAAGATACCTCCATTATTATTAATACACAAATTGCATCTCTTCACAACAGAATTTGTAGCATTACGGACTTTACGCCTATCGATGTTATGAAAGGCAACTAAGACAGCTTCTCTTAAATCGTCGATTGTTTCATATGTTCTTTTGCATACTGTGTCCTTTAGTACACCCCACAAGAAAAAATCCAAAATTGATAAATCAGGGGATCTAGCCGGCCATTCAATGGGTGCATTTCGTCCTATCCATTGATTAGGGAAGTTCAAATTTAAATAATTTCTAACATTCAGTTGATTGTGCGGAGGCGCTCCGTCATGTTGAAACCATTGCAGCATTGCTCGGGTTCTTAAATTTAAATTATCTAACATTTCCTCGAAATCTTGTTGTAAAAAATTAAGATAACGATTGCCAGTTAGTGATCCATCAAAAATAAATGGAAGAACAGATGATCCTATAACACCACACCAAACATTAAACCCAAATTTAATTTGTGGTCTCCTATGTTCAACGTGAAGTGGATTTGTTTGAGACCATATGTGCTCATTGTGCCTATTAAACATTTCACAATTTGTGAAACGAGATTCATCAGTCCATAATATTTTCATTGAAAAGTGTGGATCGTTTTGACACTGATCTTTAAACCATCTACAAAAAGCTATTCGTCTGATGTTATCTCCTTCATGTAAAGTTTGTGATACTGATAATTTGTAGGAACGAAATTTATGCTTCTTCAACACTCTGACAATAGTGCGTTGAGAGGAGCCCATTTCTGTTGAAATTTGTCGGGTCGATGTAGATGGATTCTGAGCGACACTTGCTAATATGTTTATTTCTCTATCTTCATCCATCCCTTTTTTTGATTTTGGTTTAACGAACGAACCATAATCTGCTAAATTATCCCATAATCTCTTAAAAGTAGGTAGCGACGGCTGACGTCGATCAAAATAATTTTCAAAATAAACTTCAGCAGCTCTAGTAGAATTTTTCTGGCACTGAATGTAACATTCAACCATATCACGCTTTTCTACGTTTGAAAATTCCATAGCCAATGCAAACTTATGATTAACGGCCGTTTGCACCGCTTATAGTTACGTTACAATTAAATTAATTAATAGTTAATTGTCAATGTTTGACAATTAACTTGACTTAAAAGTAAAAATTAACAGCTCTCACTTCTGTGACTCAACGTGAAAGCAATGTTAGTATATTTATCTCGACTGCTCCAACGAACACTATTGTAACTCAGATTTTTCGTTTTTGAATTACACCAAACATTTTTTTTTAAGTTTTTATCTTATAAAGTGATCAATCATAGAAATGTCTATATCCTCTTAATTTTTTAAAATAACCATATCAAACCTTATATCATTGTAATCAGCAAAAAATAATCTTTTTATTGATGTCAAAACCAACTTTGGTTTCTATTTAAAAAAACACAAGTTTGTGTCATAACTCGATAATGGTGAACGAAAAAAAAATATTAGCTACATAGTTTTATTTGGCGTAAAATTATCTAAAACTTTTGTCTGAACACTTTTTCTCTAAAATTACTATTAACGATGCTAAGCATGTTTAAAGAAAATCGTAAAATTTAGTTTTCTTTGAATATCTAATAAGCCATGAAAGTTATCGGAGAAACAAAAGCAGTTTTAAATCAAACTCGTAAAACTGCGCATCTTTCCCCATTTAAGCGTTTTTCTATCTCCAGTAGTTTCTGAGATCCCAATGCTAAACATTCAAAAAAAACTCACCCTGTATATATATTAATTTAGTTATATGATTTGTCTATTGATTGAGCTCTTAAATTCAGTAAAGTACTAGTTTATCAAATAAATTTATAGTTAAATAAATATCAAGGAAAATTTTCATACTTTTTATGAAGTATTTTTTTTATCAGTAATATATTTTAGAAAGTAGGAATTGGTGGGAAAATTACATTTTTACCATGTTGAATGTGCGATGGGTTAATTTTGATGCGCGCGCTTACAGTTATTTTTCTGTTTGACGTTTGAAATTGGGAATAACGTAATTATTGAAGTCTGATAGTTTTCCTAAATATTTAATTAGTTTAATTTTGCTCGTGGTCACGTAAGGTTTTTTGTCTAGTATATCAGTCAATATTTATACAAGTTTTCCTCACACTGTTGCATAATTGATGCTTCAGCACTTCTTTATACTCTATAAAGTCGATTTTTCTTTTTTTTTATTACACGTTTGTATTGTTAATGTTCGTTTTCTTTGCTAATACATACCTATTGTTTTATTTAACACGTACCCTTTGAGGGTAACCCTGAAGATACAAGAGCTCCTGGAAGGCTGTACCGATTTGAGTGAAACTGGGCGAGCTATTGTGTATTGTGGGCCAATTTAAATAAGTAATCAACACCACAATACATAGCAATATGTATATTCAACCTAAACGACAAAATGACTAATCGAAGAAAATGGAACGAACACCTAGACAGAATGAACTGCGAGAGGTTCCCATTTAAAGCAAAATACAGTGGACCCCCGCTATTCGCATCCTCTGTATTTGCCAATTCGTTAATTTGCGATTCTGTTTTTACTGATATTTCTCGTTATCCGCGGCTCCGTATTCGCCGTTCAGTATGGGTAATTCCCTGAAAATATCGGTATTTCCCTTGTTAATTTATTTCTTTAAAAGTTTACAAACCGTATTTGGCTCTTATACACAATATGTAACCTGTAGTCTATACGTACATAGGTACATACATATTATTTTTGTAGCCCGATATTCGCGATATTCGCGTGTTTTTTGCGGAACGCAACCCCCGCGAATAACGCGTGTCCACTGTACTATAATTGCCGCGGAAAAAGAAATGTAGGAAGTCCTCGAAAAAGAAGATGAAAATACAGATTCAGTTTATTCCTAAAAAATAAAAGATTCAAAACATATAGACCTACACCAGGTGTCCCGTATCGTTATGTTCAAATTTTAGGAGTGTAAAATAGACTTCATTTCAAGTAACAAAAACGCAAAACTTGTATATCCATTTTTATTTGTTTCAAAGTTACAGATCTATGAATGTGATTATCAGATCATGAAAAAAAATGTAATCCTAAAGGCAATACAAACTGATTTTATTTAAAAAAAGTTATACGATTCAATAACAGGCCTGTGATTGTTAACGTCGCATAATAAAAAATGTTATCCTAAAATAAATAAACACGTGTCGTAGTGCATACAATAATTTCTTGGAGATCTACAAAAAAGAGTACTGGAAATTAATTTATGATAAAGAAGGTTCTTACTTATTTCGTAAGTGCTGAACCGTGAATATCATACAATAAACAAATGTTCAGATGACTGTTAACATTGCAATTTTTAATAAAGGATTACATTACGTTTCAGTTCATACAACAGCTTATTAGTGAGTGGACACGTTTTCTTTATTCAAAATGCCTTACTGATTTTCTTCTCAAGAGTATGCGGACATGCATTTTGTGTATGGCTACTGTAACGGCAGTGCACGTCAAGCAGTTATTGAATACCAACATCGGTTTCGATAGGCGCATTCCTCATTACAGAACGTTTCTGGAAGTACACAGACAATTTCGGGAATGCGGACTGCGTGATTATCTTTTCGACCGAGGAGTAAATTTGCCAGCAGACTTAGAGGAAGAAACAGTAGCTATTGTTACAAGGGATCCAACTCTCAGTGTACGTCGAATCGCTAGACAACTAGGAGTGCCACGAACGACAGTTTGGCGAATTTTAAAACGTGAGGGTTTATATCCATACCACTATCGCAGGGGACACGGTTTGCTTGAGGCAAACCACTATGCTTGTCTAGTTTATTCTACCTGGATATTAAGACAGTCACGGCTTCATTTTGATTTCTGCAGAACAGTCCTCTGGACAGATGAATCTACGTTCACGAGAAGTGGTGTTACAAATCTGAGAAACCTGCACAGGTGGTCATCAGAAAATCCCAAAGCTATACGCTCATCTAAATTTCAACATGAATTTTCTATTAACGTTTGGGCGGCCCTAATCGATGGCTTGTTGATTGGTCCTGTCGTTCTTCCTGGGAGGCTAAATGCGGGCAATTACCTGCAATTTCTTATTGACGAACTGCCAGATCTTTTAGAGGATGTCCCACTGAATGTTCGAGGAGACATGTGGTTTCACATGGATGGGGCACCACCACATTTCGAAATTGCTGTCCGAAATTGGGTTAACGTCAATTATCCAAGATGAATTGGTCGAGGTGGTCCTGTTGCATGGCCACCCAGATCACCCGATCTTAATCCACTTGACTTTTATTTATGGAGGTACATGAAAAATCTAGTCTACGCGTAAGTTTCGAAGACAAGAGAAGAGTTGTTTGATCGTATTCACCTGGCTGCCGAGCAAATCCGACAAAACAAATATGAAATTCGGATAAGTACTTCTGTTGGCTTACGGCCACAAGCCTGCATTCAACAAGGAGGTGGACATTTCGAAAATATTATTAATTGCACTTTTTAAAATAAAATCAGATTTTATTGACTTTGAGATTACATTTTTTTTCATGATGTGACAATCACATTCACAGATCTGTAACTTTGAAACAAATAAAAATGGATATACAAGTTTTGCGTTTTTGCTACTTGAAATGAAGTCTAATTTACACTCCTAAAATTTGAACATAGCGATGCGGGACACTTGTATACAAAAAGGTGGTGGGACAATTAAGAAATACATTATATACGAATCCGAGATTAAACGAATTGAGAACGTAAAATCATATGTATTGTCTATGTTAATATTTTCTATTTACATATGTACATGTAATTTATACCACGAAAATATAATCCCACAGTTGATAACATTAATAAAGTTAAATTTAGTTTAAATAAAGTTTATATGCTAAATATTTTATGCTCGAAATAAATTCTAGGTAAAAGAATTTAAAAATATAAGAAAATCTAAAATTTGTATACTACATTTTGTCATTTTCTTCCTGTGTGTAGATATTTGTTGTTGAAAAAAAATCTATACACTTTTAACAAAAAAACAATGTAATTGTATAAAAAAAAGTCAGTACTACTACATAAAAGCATTAAAATTATATCAGAAATGTTTATAGCTGATAAAAGAAAATAGAACATAACACGTAGGTACACACCTGAAAATATCGCTAAAATCTGAAACCAACATTTAGAATCTTGATCATTTTCTTGTCGCTCAGATACCTCTCCTGTTTTCGCTATCATATCTCACTTTAAAATTCTAATATTGCTAATTTTCTTAAGAATAATACAAAACCGTGATAATATATACATCTATTCACTTCAATTTCAATTCAAAAAAATAGTAAACAGTCGAGTATTCTAAATAATTATAGTTATATACTTCATCAACATTGTTTCATTACTACTTATAATAACAATATGTTTGGTTTTATCACAGTAAAGGAAAAATAAAAGATAGGTAACGTATATTTACATATTCGTTACAATTTATAGTTATAGCAAACAAGTTTAATTAATTTAATTCAATGTGTTTTGTAACGGAATTCAAAAAGTTTTCCAGGGAGCCATGGGTTGGGTCTGTAACGGATCCATACTATATTTTCTTAAATGTCATAACTGTAGAGAACGGATGCAATTTCCATAAAACGCAATCGGCAATTGGAATTGTGTATAACGTCGCTCAGTACATCCCGGCGTAATTCAATGAAGTATTTGTTTGACTTACTCGGCCACCTGGTCTCGCTGCGATAACAATGGACAACTGAGCGATTGTATTCGGAGAATATAGTGTTTTTTAAAGTGTTTTCATGAGCGTAGATAGAAGCGGGTTTTTATAATGTATTTTATTTATTAGTTTATATTTCGTAAGATAAATAAAGTGCTGTGAGTAAGTTTCTTGTTTTCATAGTTGTGATAGATCCTGTTTAATATCGTTTGATTGAATCTACTTCTACCAATTATTTCGACGTAAGTGTGCATTGAATTTCGTTCAGTTTCAATAACTTACGTACACATTTTTAGTTTGCATTTATTTAGATCTAGAGCATTGTTTAAGTTACTTTTTCAGACATGACATGGAAGAATGTCGAGAACGGCATTGTAAAACAATGGCGAGTTGGATTGACGGTCATACTGATTGTATGTCCATTGTCAGTGATTCCGAAATTTATTACAAAATCCGTAAAATATCGTCAAAAATTCGTCACTTAGGATCGCAAACACATCTGAACTCTGTAAAACTTTTATGGCGGCTAATATTCCATTAAATAAACTTAGCAATCGCACTTTAAAAATATTTCTGAAAAAATGTACTGGTCGAAATGTTCTTGATGAATCAACTTTACGCAAATATTATGTTTCTAGGTGCTATACGAGAACAGTAGAACGCATTAGAAGCCATCTTTTAAATCAATACATATGGATAAGCGCCGACGAAACGGTGGATATGTTAGGACGCTGTGTGGTAAATGTTGTAGCTGGTGTACTACATCCAATGAACTATATACTAACGTAACTGGAACGGCATCGCCCGTAAACAGTTGTTGCCAGGGGCCGTGGCAAATTTTTGTATGAGAGAGACGGGTAGAGGTAGGCATACCGCTTCTTGTCTGTTTCACGTGCTTTTACTGCGTTTGATACTACGTTAGATATATTTTGTTTATGTTTGTTTAAAATACACTGTTTATCCAAACTAAATTGTAAATTTTGTACAGATATTCTGTTATTTTCAAAGAAAGATGAACATAGTTATTGTAATACAAATGATAGTCATAGGTTTTTAAACTTTAAAAATAGGGGTGACTTAATTTGCGCTTCTGAAATAGTAAATAAGATTGTTTGCTATTCTAAAAGGCAATTTAAATTAACATTCCAACACCGTTTAAATTGCCACAAAAAACCAAAACAGATTATTTTAAATAACGCAATTCGTCATTTTTCAGAAAAAATGTATCTTTTTAAACCCAATCATCCAATTGTTGAAGAATTTGGTTTCGAAGATTTGCACGAAATTCAATTAATAAAAGCAATTGTAAATTATTACTTAACATGTAGTTTGCATTATTATGATAGAAACGAAACTGAAAAGTTTATAGGGAAAGGTACAAGCATAAGACACAAATTAAATAAACTAATTCTGTTTAACAATGTTTAATCTTTGTATATTAATGTATTGTTTTTTTATATTGTAAATATAAGAGATTTTGAATACATATTTTTGCATTTTTTGTATATTTTATTAGTAGTATTTTTCATGATCCGGCGAAATTTAGTCCTTTATTATAGAAACTGCTGTAAGTCTGAAGTAAATCACGAATTTTATTGATTATATAAAAGTTTTACAACCTTAAGCTTAATACAAAAGTATCGACAAATAGTTTTCTTTCGCTCTTTAAAGCCCTGACCCCCCGTATCTTCTTTTACCTGTATTTCTACATGAATATATGAAATCAGTCCCATCTGTGCAATACTCGTCCAATGTGCTAGAAAAGGATGCAAATACCTACGTTATGCTGGTTGCCTAAAATCATCGAGGCCACGCGATTTGGGTGCTCGATACCGTTCCAGTTACGTTAGTATATAGTTTATTGACTACATCCAATATTCCCTATAACTCATATGTAATAGCAACAAGTGTTATAAATAGAGTTGATGCGGAAACAGTTGCTGAAACCATTAAGAAGAATCTGCAAAAAATGCTTCATTCGGACGCCACGTACAAAGAAAAAATACTTTTATTTGTCAGTGATAGTGCTGCTATATGTTAAAAACAGGCAGACTATTGAAGAAAACATATCCTAATATACTGCATATTACTTGTGTAGCACATGCTCTCCACAGAATCTGTGAATATATTAGACACTTTTCCGGAAGTTGATAGACTTGTATCAGCTTTTAAAAAAGTTTTCAGAAAAGCACCATTGAGAGCAGCTCTTTTCAGGGAAAAATTTCCATCTCTGTCACTGCCTCCCTCTCCAGTAATAACTAGATGGGGAACATGGCTGGAAGCTACTAGTTATTATGCTGAGAATTTCGATAGTCTAAAACATTTCGTAACACTGCTAAAGGAGGATGCTAGAAGTATTGGTGAGTGCAAGGAGCTCACACAAATCCCAAATTTAAAAAATCAGTTGTACTTTCTTCACGAACACTTTGGAAAATTGCCAAAACTAATCACTTATTTTGAAAATCGAAATCTCAAATTAAATGACGGATTAACCACATTAGATGTGGCTGTTAATAATTTGAAAAGTATTCCAAGTGACTTCGGATGTGGCCTTCGGCAAAAGTTTGAAGCAATTCTTAATAGAAATCCAGATTTAATTACATTGCAGCAATTATGTATGGAGACAATTCCACAAAATCTAACGGCTAAATATGAAGAAATAAAAGAATATTTCCAGTATGCGCCTATAACCAGTTGCGATTTAGAAAGGACATTTTCTATTTATAAGGATGTACTTAATTCAAAGAGACCAAAATTGACAGAAGAAAACCTTGAGAAACTATTGCTAGTCAATATTAATACCCCTTTACTCAACTTGAACGACAAAATGAACAAATAAAAATGTTCCAATTATAGAAATAAAATTAAAAACTTTAAAAATACAACTTTTCAACAAATACATATGTATTTCGTAATTTTATAGATCACCACCCGTTTGTTTTCCAATTATATAAATAAAATTAATTAATAAATATGTATTTCGTAATTTCAGATAGATAGATCACCACCCGTATGTTTTCCAATTATATAATTAAAATTAAAAACTGTATAAATACAACTTTTCAACAAATACATATGTATTTCGTAATTTTATAGATCACCACCCGTTTGTTTTCCAATTATATAAATAAAATTAAATATTTTAGAAATACAGCCTTTCGCCAGTACTGCACTGGGCTTTGCGTCATGTGGTAAGCGTGTCCGTTCTCTACTCATAAGGGTAGGATAATTATGCAGTAAAAAACTTCAAAATATGCGTGCAAATATCCACCAAAGACAATAAGAATATGCACTTAAATATGCGTTAAAAATCAACTTTTAAAAAATAAATACTCATTTTTTATGACATTATTTTTCCGTTAAAACACAAACAATTTTTATAAATCCAAATTATTGGTATTAGTATAGAAACAAATTATAATTACGTTTAACTACAATGTGATGTACTGTCGCGAGCAATAAGTTCCGGTCGTCGGAGCTCAAACTTTGATTAGATTGTCCTAAAATGTAAATTTCCCCCGCCTGATAATGCTTATTTCAATGAATTGTCGACATGAATTAAATGTGACAAAGAAAAAATGACAATTATTGTTATGCAACATGATTATAGGTTATGAGTATGACATTTACGACGGTTATGCAATGGGGCATGTGCCATTGTGTCAAAGCATAATTTTGACGACCAGAATTTATTGCTCGCGACTTTAACAAATTTTTAAAAATCAGTTTGCGCCTATTGTCGGATAGAATATTTTTGTACTGTGAAAAAACTCTCGACATCGCACGACACTATTGATACAAATTCATAGATCTTTTCCTTTGCATAGAAACACCTGGTGTAAAGTGTAGTTGGGTGCAGTTCGGTGTTACACCAACACCGAACTGCACCCAACTACACTTTACACCAGATTTTATTCCTTTGTTGAAAATCAACACATTATTGCTCTACTTTTGCTTTTCCTTTGCACGGTGTAAAATAAACCATTTAAAACCTATTTAAAATAAAATGGATGCAGAAAAATTAATGGGAATATTGGAAACTGATAGATTAGTTGGACAATTTTTATTTTGTCTGCATCAATTTTTTAGAAACCCTGTTTTCCATTTTAAACTAAAATTATATGATTTTTTTTAACATGTGTTACTAAGTAATATAGCAAGTGTTCATTTGAAAAGTCAATCTAGGTTACTTTGAAATTTTGATAGAATAAGACTGCAAATATATTAGTATGTGTTTGTTGTTCCGTAAACGTAAATCCAAATGACATTTGATAATGTCAATCACAAATATCAGTTAGTGCATAAAATAATCGTACGTCGATTCTGGTTTAAATAAATTGTTTCTCAGTTTTAAAATGGCTTTCACTTTAGAACATAAATTTTTTTTTAGTCCAGGCTTATTTTCGAAGTGGTAATAAAATTTATGGTTTATGGGTTTATTCAGTTCAAGATTGCATGGTAAAATTTCAAGTTGAGTTTCCACATATACAATTTAAGAATACTTTGGATAGAACACTTTAAAACTTTTTTCTGAAACTGGTAGTCTCTTAAGAAAATCAGGCAGCGGAGCAATTAAGAAACGTACACCTCAACTTGTCAATCGTGTTGAAGAAATAATGGAAAATGAACCACAAACATCTGTTCGACATTTGAGTCAACAAATAAACCTTTCTGTTGGTACAACTCACAAGTTATTAAAAAAAAATATGCAACTTTATCCATACCGTGTCACAGCAGTACAAGAATTGTTAGAAATTGATTACCCACGTAGACTACAGTTTTGTAATTGGTTTGTAAATATGAACAATAATGGAGAACTTTCGCAAAGAGTCATCTTCACTGATGAAGCATGGTTTTATAAAACGGGATACCTAAATTCACAAAATACACTCGCTACATCCAGAGAAAATTGGTGTTTGGGCAGCGATAAGCGAATTATTGGACCAATATCTTTCAGGGAACGTTAACTGCTCAAAGGTACCGTACGGAAATTTTACAACCATTTGTCAATCAGTTGCATGATGATGAACTTCAAAATGCATATTTCCAACAAGACCAGAGCACCTTGTCACTGTACTGCAGAATCTTTGGATTATTTAAGAGAATTTTATGATGAGCGTATAATTAGTCGAAATACTGAAATTGCCTGGCCTGCACGTTCATGCGATTTAACACCTTGCCACTTCTTTTTGTGGCCTTATCTAAAAAATAACATATTTCGAACACCTATATTGAATTTGAATGATATGCTACAGAGAATCGAACAGAAATGCATGGAAATTAATAACAATCCAGTAATGTTGCAGAATATCATCAGAAATTTTGAACGGAGGATTTTAAAGTGCATTGATCTTGAAGGACAACATTTTCAACATTTGTTATAGTTTTCAATAAATACCTAGTATTATTTGTTATTTATTTGTATGTATGAAACAGAAATAAGAAAAACACCCTAACCACAATATATAACAATAAATACTATATACGTATTTCGGCAACTAAGTTACCATCTTCAGTAGAATAACCTCAAAACCTGAAAAAAAGTGTTAAACGTAGCGTTTTTGGCTAAGGTAAACCTTAGATGATATGCTCTTCACCAAATCGCCAGTGGGATAACACTAAATTCCTAACATCGAAATAAACACTTATATACTACTTAAACCTAGCGTGAAGTTTAGGGAACCGTGAAGCGTAAAAATAATGCTATTGTCACAATAAGGCATACAAACTGGACTGAGGGATTGGTCCATTGTCAGAATTCATTAATTTATTCTTATTTCTATATACATATATAAATACCTACTTTCATAACTATCTAATTCCCTATAATTATTAACATTTTTAATCAACTTAAGGTTATGTGCCGGCACAGAATGACCTGTGTCCCAAATATGTCGGGCAACGCTAGACTTTTTGGGTCTGTTGAATCTAAAGTGGGAAATATGTTCCTTGTAACGAGTTGAAATTGAACGTCTAGTTTGGCCGATATATTTTTGGCTGCAATCGTTACACTTAATTTCATATATACCAGATTTATGTTCTACCTCAATTGTGTCCTTGGTGTTACCTAACCTAAAAGTGATTTTAATGAGTTACATGATTTAAACGCTATTCGAAGAGAATGGTTTTTGAAGATAGCGTTCAGATTTCTAGAGGCTGAATGGTATGGTAAACAAACACATTTCTCACCTAGGTCTTTTTGAGGTAGTAAGCTAGTGGTAGCATAAATAAGTTTCCTAAGCCTATGTTTCTTAATTATGTATGAAACTGTCAAAATATACGACTTCGTAGGTTAAGTAGCAGGTAAATTTTAATTTACGACATACTTCAAAATGTTCTCAGTAAATCACATGCTACTAGATTGACTTTTCAAATGAACACTTGTTATATCATCCATATGTATAGGAAATATTCTAATCTAAAAGGATAAATATAAAACATATCATCAGGCAAGCCAATTTTTCAAGGTTGCCAAATTATTTATAGTTACTCGGTATAAGCGACGCACTTGGCATCATTCTTTTTTTTACCGTACTTTGTAGTTTGTTTTAGTTGCATAACTGGGTACGACCTGTTGAACAATGGACAATATTATCATTATTATTAAAAAGTAATAAAATATAATAAAAAAATATAAATTCGCAACTAATTCATTCTTAGTTTTAAAAAACTATAGCTTACTACTGAAGATGATAATATTGTTGTCGAAGCATATACCACACGGGACAATTAATTGTTCGCTGAAAGAAGACAAAAGTTTATTGCCATCTCTTGAAATACTTTACATCAGCTCTTGATAGTTTTTTTTGGAAAGTATTTAAATAACCATGAAGTTCAATAGATTACATTCAAATAATAGGTCATTAATTATAGAGCTGAGGATGTTTGCGGTATAAACATGGTTATATCATGTAACCATAGTAATTTACTATGGTTACATGATATAACCATGGTTATACCGCAAACATCCTCAGCTCTATTAATTAATTAATATTTGTAAAATTATTCCGCTTTAAATGTCAACATCAACACATTAAATTTAATAAACAGAAATTCATAAATTCAAGATGAATTACTATATCATTCCCTTCCCTTCATTGTTAATGAAATGATTATAAATTTAAAAAGGCCATGTTTTAAGAAAAGTTCTTATTTAAATATGAATAAATAACAAAATAAAATAGGAAGTCATCTAGTGATATATGTATATATACAATTATTCTTATATATTTTGTACAAATTAAGTCTATTACTGTGCTTTTTAACTTATAATTAAATAATTGCTTTCAGAATCCTTTTTTAACCCTCTGTGGTAAAATAGATTCTTTAGCATAATTAAAAAATGAGAGCAGCCCATATTTCTTTCCCTTCTTGGAAAAATAGTTTGTCACAACATCTTTTCCTACAACAAAAATATTAGAATTAACCTCAGAAACGTATATATATCTTCTAGTTGAGTTTTACCATGGTCAGTAGTCGTGGGCAAAACATTTTCATTAGCAGATAAAGATATTAACAATGCGAAAGGTACTAACCATAGAAACAATGTGAAATATGCCATTACCTAAAATCGTCAATCTCGTACACTAAACCCATTATTAAAATACTCACTTACCTCTGAAAATGAGTAGAAAACGCTACCAAAATATGAAAACGCAAAATAGTGATTCACTACTATTAGAATTAACCCCACAATAAAACTTGGAGATATAAATGTAACGTAAGGAAAGTCTTTTAATATTATGAAGTGGACAATTTGAGCAATGATGCCACAAAATATCAATGACATGGGAAATTTTTCAAGAAGCCCTAATAATATGTACAACACTAGTATTACCTACAATAATATAAACATAATAGTCAATATCCTTATCTTTATTTAATACAAACGCACTAAATTTGTCCACCATATACATTTTTTTGCGAATACTGTGTATTCTTCTACTAGTTCAGCTAAATAATATAAACCAGCAGCTAAAATTGTATAAAAATTTACATTTACTGGAAACTTTTGCTAAAAAATATATATACCTATACCAATAGTTGCAAAAATTAATTGAACTAAAAAAGCAAAATACGTTACTATCGTAAAGAACAACATTTTAAATATCAAATTTTGAAAATGAATTCAGTATAACCTATTTAAATATATGATTCTACATGTTTTTGAGTGCTTTTTGGACGGTGTCAATATGAACACATTCTGACATAGATTAATTTAATATTAAAAGTAGTGCCAACACTGCCAACTAGAGATGAGTTGCTATTTATATATCTGTTATTTTACAATTGCTATTTGATAATAGCAATAGCAACCTGCTATTCAGAAATAAAAATAACAGGCACGCTATTTAATTCTGTCGAATAGAATGATATGTATAAAGAGCAGACAACAACTGCTATCGGTTAATGCGATTGCATAGTTGCAGATTATATAATCTGCTATTCTGTAGACAAATAAGTTAAATAGCAGAAATAGCAATTTGCTATTGACTGATTTTCTTGTGAGTTAATAATACAAGTTACAATATTATATTTATATTACAATATATTTATACAATAACTTCCTATTGATAATATTTTGTAGGTAATTGTGAGATTTTTTCGTTCCTTTTTTGTATTCTCCTACCCTAGGACCAGGAATAAATATTATACATATTTAACGCTAAGAAATAAGTAATTAAACTTCTAGTTTCAAAAATTCTTTTATTGTAAATACACTACAATATTGTTTCGTCATACAATGACTTCATCAGGTGGATGAAATACTATATAATATGGTAGTGTATTTACAATAAAAGAATTTTTGAAACTAGGTTTAATTACTTATTTATTAGCGTTATAATGAAGTTTCAACAAGTACCTCCTTCGTCAATTAACTATTATACATAATAATACATATTTAGTTTTTTTTTTAAATAAGTTTTTCCTGTTATATTCTTTTTTGTAGGGTGATACATACAGAAAATAGCAACTGCTATTTTTATCTTTTATTTCTAACTGTTATTTAGAAAAAACAACTTGAATTTTGCGATTCACAAACCACAAATAACAATAAACGAAACGAATGCGAAACAAAACGATTTCAACCGATCACATCGTATGTTCTATAGATTTCGTTGCTAGGATACTGTACTATACAATAATTTAAATGAACGGCAATGATGATACAAACAAAGAATTTTGTGTCAAGTTAGCAGTGATTAAAGTTCAAATGCAAGGCAATGGTGCTTCTTTTGCATTACTGGAGGTAAATGAAATAGAAAATTTCTTTAAAGCAAATACTTATTTTAATGATATATTTATATAATATAGGATGTTCCTAATGATACATTTACTATGAAAAGTAACAAGAAAAATATTCAATCGTTTAATCTATCACAAAATGATACGATACACGATTTATTGGACACAGATTCAGATGAAGATGTAGCTACTAATATCCAAAGGTTTATCAATGCGGATCCTGAGGTATACTAAAGCTAAGCATTATTTAAATAGGTACATTTCAAAATTTACATTTAAAGCTGACATCTACTGATGCCTTGAGTCACATAAATGGTATAAGACATAGAATACCTAGTGCTGGACCCTCAGGTCGACAAACTGTAACAAAAATAAGATCACCAACACCACAAGAACATGAGTTAACTTCCGAAAGTGACTCTGACAGTGATGATATCAAAAGAAATAAAATTAATTTACCAGGAGAATATGATCCTAATCAGTTTCAAGATTTGGATGTTAGTGATGAAATTAAGGATTTATTTCAATACATAATAAAGTAAATTTAATTCCCTTGTGTGTATAAATAAAAATTTTGCAACAATTTCAGGTATATTCCTCAAAATCTTAATTTGGACTTCAAATTTAAACCATTTATTCCTGATTACATACCTGCAGTTGGAGATATTGATGCGTTTTTGAAAGTTAAACCTCCGGAGTTAAGTATTTCCAATGAGAAATACAATGTTGATCTATCATATTTGGGACTGACAGTATTAGATGAACCGTCTGCAACTCAGAGTGATCCAGCTTTATTACATTTGCAATTAAGAGCTTCATCTGTAAATGTGAGCCACACGGATAATATGGTATGTTGACATTTTCAGATTAGTAAAATCAGTTACTAATCTTTTTAAAATTGAAGGTTGTAAAAACTGTCGATAATGTGGAAAAAAATTCTAAAACTATTGACAAATGGATCAAGGATATAACAGATTTGCATAGAAGTAAAACGTCACCTATAGTGAAATATTCAGAGTAAGTCGTATGCCAAATACAAGTTTGATCTCTAGCCACCTTGGTTTTGATTACCCGACTGAAAATTATATAAACATCTAATCATTTAGGAAAATATTTGGAATAACCTCATGAAAGTCATGAAATGCATAATCAGTTCGGTAACTTTCACCAGCAATATTAATAATAAATCATAGTATATAGTATGTAAATACATTAAGTAATATTTAAAGTTAAACGATTAAATAAACTCTTTATAATAAAAAGAATATGGCTTCGGAAACATATGGGGAAAACAATTTTGTGGAAAAACTAAAATCTGTTTGTATTTTTACAGTCCTATGCCGGATCTAGATGATCTTATGCAAGCATGGCCCGAAACTATGGAAAATCATCTCAAAGTACATGGATTTCCAAATTATCAATCGTGTCCAACATTAAACCAGTACATAGATATTGCATGTTGTATTTTCGATATACCAATTTATAAAAATAAAATACAATCACTGCACCTACTATTCAGTTTATATGCCGCTATTAAAAATTCTCAATTATATCGAGCTGCAAATATGTCTGAAGCGATAAGTCATCCTGAGAAAAAACAGGATACAGATCAGTTAGTTTTAGATTAAGCACTTGTACTTCATATTTATAGTAACTCTAGTATTTACATTTTGTATTTATTATATTTTATTTTTGATGTTCGAATAAATTTAAACGAGTGTTTTGTTTTGGTTCATATAACTATCTTAAGTTATATATCTATAATAAGTATTGGAAACTTGTTAAGATTTATCACACTTGCTGCATGTCTTTTTCAAGATATGATGATTTTATTATAATGGCATGCCCAAAAAAGATTTATGAACACTATATCGACCTAAATACATGGTGTCTGCCAGGAAGGTATGTAACTTTGGGAGTTTGTCAAGTAGGTATATGCTTGAGAGTTGTATTTGGAAAGAAATTATTGGAACCTTTAGAGGACCTAAACAGGAACAACTTTGCTTTATAAATTTATGAGGGCAAACGTACTGTACAGCTACAAAAAAATAAAAACAATTAAGTAATCTAGCACAACTAGCCAAATTTCGGAAGTTCCTGTTATTTATATCGACGCATTTTCACCCGACTCGACCCGTTTCACGCAGAGCCGACCCGATTCAACTCAACCCAAGTTGACAGCCTGATAATGTAAATGATTATCATGTCAATGTTTGCCAGAAAATGCCATATAAAAATAGCGATATTTCACATTATTTTTCGAGTTTACTTAAAGAATATGTTGGCTGATATAGCGGTGATGTTTAAATGATCCATTAATGCATGTAAATATCATGAAATTTGGCCGGTTGTGCTTGTGCACGAAAAGTAAGGTTACTTAATTGTTTTTATTTTTTTGTAGCTTGACAGTACGTTTGCCCTCATAAGTTTATAAAGCAAAGTTGTTCCTTTTCATGTCCTTCAAAGATTTCAATAATTTTTTTCCAAATAAAAATGTCAAGCAGATTCTTGACATTTTACTTTGTTTAATTATAACTTTTGGTTAAATGAAAGAGAATGGATCTAATGTTAGCAATTATGTATGGAATACAATGTCAGATTAATGAGTACATTTTTCATGACATTTTTAACACATTTCAACCGGTATCTCATTAATTTCTTTACGAATATTTTGTTTGAGTTGCTCAGGGGTTTCTGGTTTGTTTGCATAAACCTTGCTCTTCAGATATTCCCACAAAAAAAGTCCGGGGCAGTCAAATCGGGCGAGCGTGGAAGCTATTCAACATCACCATTTTTTCATATAAGGTGGCTTTACACAGTCAAAGAAGTTCATGAATTTATTGAAAATGCATACTTATATTACACGATTAAATATTTTATTGAAGTTTCACTAGATAAACATGCAAAATTCTGCTCCCATTTAAAAATTGACTCATTTACGCATGCGCATAACCAATCTTATATCGACAATTTACAAGTAGCGTTGCCAAATCGAATATTTATAATAAATATTGATATAGTGTGATTTATAGGTTAACAAATCAATAAATTAATTTATTCTGCAAACACAATTCCTTAACAATGGGTGTGCCTTGCAAAACTTCCTCTACCTGCTATTTCAATGAAAATTAAATTGAAGTAAATATAAATCAAATAATATTAAAATATATATATAATAATTTGGCAACGTCGGCTACCATAATTTGGTATGTTTGTAGCGGGAAATTCGAATGGGAGCTGAATTCTGCAGGTTTACCGTTTCACTTGATCTATTTTATAATGATATGCACTACAACCTATATACCCTCTAATACAGGGGTGCCGAAACGATCGATCGCGAGAACTTTTGGAGTGGATCGCGGAAAAATAAAAAATAATCACTCCACAATTTCGAGTTCTCTCGAACGTAAAATCTAGACCGTCTCTGTCATTGGAATTTGCGAGAATATCGAGGCAATGCAACCGCGCAACGTTCGGCGACCCTTCCCGATTCTGCTCGAATTGAATTAGTCAGATTCATATAAAAATTCGCGACGACGCGACACTATGCCAGTCATAACTGAGTACGACTGGCATATATATAATGTTTTAACAGTTAAAACACGTTGGTTTATCGATTATTTATCATAAGTAAAAACACAAGAGCTTTTTTTTATCGGATAAATTTCTCTTTGTAACGAAATTATTTTGCCAATCAGTAATTTGACGAGAAAAACTTACATGAAAAAATCGCGAGACCGAAAGGTCGAGCGATTTTTTCTAATGTAAGTTTTTCGAGCGAAATTACTGATTGGAAAAATATTGAGTTAAAAAGAAATTTATCCGATTGAAAGAAAAGCTCGAGTGTTTTTTGGCAAGATAAATTAACGACATGAATAAAACTTTTTAAATTGTCTCCATATTGACGATTTTGTATTTCTTGTGTATTGCGGTATTGATCTTTTGATATTTGAAATTTCCCCAAACCGACTCGTACATTTTACGTTCAACGATACTTAATACTTAATATCAGCTGCCAAAATAAATTAAGTGATGCAGGGCTACTAGATATGTAACAGGAAGAAGCATTTTTATCGGAGGAAGAAGCATTTTTATCGGTGATAAAAAGCTATGTATATAGGTTTTTATCGCTATCAAAGTGACAAAAATGTCACCCGCAAATGGACATTTTTATATAGGAGTTAATTTATCCATAATAAATTTGACACGTGTTTAGTTCTTGACTGACAAATATGAACTGTCAAAACTAATATTTACCAAAATGGCTGAACAATATTATAATAAACTCGTAAAACTGAATTCTTCTATCTTGATCTCCTGGACGAAAGACCCGAACAGATTGAAAAGAATAAGGATGCATTTTATTTTTATTTAAAATCCTATGTATTGATGTAAACTGACGGCCAAAAAAAATTGATAGTCGCCTCTTTTTTTTTGCTTTATAAAACGATCTTCAATATGTCAAAATAATAATTATTATAGCTGTAATAATGCGTCATGTAATAAATAAGTCATATTTCTACTGTTGTCTACTTAAATGAAGTAGGTATAACCTCAAAATTCACAAACCTAATTCACACAATGTAAATATACTTAAAATGTTAGTAAATGTCAATATTTTGGGTCAGTTTCTTTGTCCGCCATTTACATGAAGTTCCTACATCTGTAGACGCCGCCCTCTCACTCAATAACGATTTCATTACCTTCGTCGTCCGCAATCGACTTCGGAACTGTCTTCTTAACTTGAATACTAAAGCGAATGAAATTTGACTTTATTCGCTTGAATTTAGTTTTACACATTGCTGGTAAATGTGTAAAAAGTCATGTTCTTTCAATAATTTGAAGAGATTCACCATAAATATAGAATAAAATCAATATATCTCTATAAAAGATCTCTATTAGAATAAATATTTAATTCGTCTTGCATATTTCTGAACAACTTAAAACAAGTTGGACACGAAATAAACTTTGTGACAATTTTGACAGTCAGATTTATTATTCAAGGCTTACTACTAGGATTTTTTTTTTGATAATGATAATGCTATTAATAACAATAACTCTAAAACTATGAGAGATAGACATAGGGAAACCTATACGATGCAAAATGTTTATCTACTTACTATGGCGTGTTCATCTACAGTGTTCCATTAAAAAAAAAAAAACGATTTTTCTTTAATTAAAGATTACTTAAACAATTAATAAATTTCGAACACCTGTAACAGATTTATTAACTGTTTAGACATTACTCAATATCTTATACCTTTCGTTGTCTCCAGTAGAAATATGACGCAGTTCAATTCAAACACGCCTTAGATATCTGGTTTTAAAAAGTGCATTGTAAAAACAAAAAATTTCACAAAAACCAAAATAATTAAAAAACGGTTAATTTTTTACAAAAGGAACCTTAATATAAAGTGTTATAGCACATTACAAAGATATAACATTCCATTTAAAATATCAAAGTTGTCTAAGACTTCCGGAATAACCGAAAGTGTTAACTGTAAATATTTTATTTTAACACACCCAGTATCAAGATTACAGGCCGCAAATTTTCAAAAGTGTCCTAAGGTGTTAACATAGAAAACTTTTATCGAACGGGTTACATGAAAACCCCTGTGTATTTGTAGTTATTGATATTTAATAAATTCTGCATAAAATTAAAATCCATTAAAGGTCTCCAATCACGTAGAACATATACCACTATTTGGTCTTTCTTATGAAGTGACTATGAATGAATAACAAATTACACTCCGATAAGTTTTCCATATTTTCGCTTTTAAAAAGCAAAAAAAATATAAGAATCTTATAGCCAAATGTAAAACGTGCAAGAACCGCGTGTTTAAATATGTACTTTAATCTACGACGGTGTCATTATGACACATTTAGCATTGTCATTTGGATGATATTAAGAGCTTCATGATAACACTCAGTGCCATTATGAATTCATAATAACACGCTGCTGATTTTAAAATAAAAAATAAATAAACAGAAATTTAGTCACCACATTTACTTGTTATTATTAATTATAAAAAATTTCATTACATTTATTTATTGTAAACATTAATTACAAATTCTGAACAATTGGATAAATTAATTCTTGCACATGATAGGTGGTTTGAATTTTTAGAAAGTAGATTTATTTCACGAGTGTTTTGATTTTTCGGGAAGTAGGGAATCGAAAACGTTTTGCACAATGCTTTCGATAACTGAACTGACGCTCTGGGAATCAGAATTATTCGTTTTCACTAAAACTATGTGTATAGCACAAAATTGAACGTCAATAATAAAATTACAAATTACCAAAGTCAAAATTGAAACATTTAACAAACGCGGTTACCATGACATCGACTAATAGGGGGCATCTGATAATTTGAATTTATTAAATCATTTCTGGTGATTAAGAAAAGTCAAATTTATGCCAATGAAATCTATTTAGACCGTCGCAGATTAAATTTTGAATGATACACGTCGACATGAACTTTGTTAATGAAACTTGTGTCTTGTGTAACTAAACACCTCGTGGTTTAACGTTACACGCATTTCATTATAGTGTTCATATCGAACTATAGTATATAGTATCATTAATAACTATCTATATTATCTATAACATGTTTTTAAAATAGTAATTATTTGAAACTTAAAACTACGCGCAAGGTGACCAGCAGAAATAATTCCTAATGGTGAAGTGAATTTCTTTATTTTGGCAGCAATGTTATTTTGATTTGGTTATGTTATTTGGTTGTTGTGATGAGTTCTAAATTTTGTTCTTTCAAATATTCATAAGATTCCTGTAAAAAAATTGATTTTTACCAAGAAAAAGTAAATAATAATCACAATGGTATATTAATTTTTGTAATTCTTACAACTTAATTGATTAATTATTTACATTTCAGTTGTTTTATTCATTTTTTAAGTCTCTAGTCGGAAAAGATGTTGTAGTGGAGCTAAAAAATGATTTGAGGTAATTATTAAATTTCTGGGTAAATCTATAAGTAGAATATTATTATTATTTTTTATAGTATCTGCGGTACTTTACATTCTGTTGATCAATATCTGAACATAAAACTTAATGACATAAGTGTAACAGATACAGAAAAATATCCACACATGGTAAGCTTTTCCTTTAATTTTATGTGCGGAACTAATTATAACATTTTAGTTGTCAGTTAAAAACTGTTTCATTCGTGGATCTGTAGTTAGATACGTACAACTACCTGCTGATGAAGTTGACACACAATTACTACAGGATGCAGCAAGAAAAGAAGCGACAGTACCATCAAGATAAAGTAAACCTTGTTATTGAATAAGTCTGAAGTATATAAATATTTTAGGATGATAAGTATTAAATAAAATATTTTTCAATTTATGTGTTTAAAATTTTTTATTTTGAAGTATCGAATGCTCTAATTATTTTCATTACTGTGGCTGTATAAAATTTTTCTAATATATATTTAACAGAATTCCATATTATGAAGTTTTTAATTAAATTTGTAAGTTCAACCTTTTTTGAAGAAGTAAGCTTTTCTTGTTGGAGATCGACCTTTAAATAAGAATCCTCAAATAGATTATCTAGTAATTAATTTTCAATATCATGCATTTAAATTGTATCTTTTATGTGATAGATTAGGGAAAATAAATTATTTTTTCCAATACTTACCTAATTACCTACTATTAAAATGAGTGACCACACATTTTTCGTTGTCCAAGAAACACTAACCTCAACAATGGATAAAGTATTATTTTATCCTCTAGCTAGTGAATAAAGTTAGCTTTTTTAAAAGCAAATTTATTAGTAACAATTTATTATTATTTTCAAAAGATTAATTAATTTATGGTACTATTTAATATTTGACCAACACTTAAAAAGCAGCGTTTTTATTTTTTTACAATATCATCCCTAGCTAGCGTTGCCAGAGCTATTTTTTAAATTGTACTAGAATAGCAGTGAAAAATGTACTAGATTTCAACTTTTCGTACTGAAACATAAAGTCATAAATTAACTTTGCTAATTTTTTATTTGCACCTTCAAAGGGATAATTTCTTTTTTATAGTTACAAGTTTTTTCATAACAGAATATATTTCTTAAAATTACGGAGTTATGGACAAAAAATACGTTTTTCATTAAAAGGAAACAAAGCAATATGTAGGTATTCTTAAAATAAAGATCGATAAAAGAAATTAATATTTTTATAGTATGGGAACTAAAAGAAAATACTGAAACGGAAAATACAAAGAATTCTAGAAAAATTAGAACAAAAAGAAACACTTATTCATAAATAATGGGTTTATCTAATATATTTTCTTCCGGTTTTCACTGGTAGCATTTACTATTTCCCAGCATAATATTTGTCATTAGGTTATTAACAATGAATTGCACGTCTCGAGTAGTAAGTGATTATGAATGAAATGAGCATATATTTTTAAAAACAATTTCTTCGGCAGATTTTTTTAGGTTATTTAATTCAAACCAAAATTCGGTAAATTCAAGCACCTTATTTTTTTATGTCAATGGGCAAACTAGATATCTCTTTTGCTTCAGCTGAAATTTCTTTATATATTATTGTCAAGGAACTGCGGAAACTGTTTAAATAAAGGCGTAAGTGAGATTGGCTTTTCCAAAACTTGAACCGGTTTAAAAATTTAAAATTTTGGTAATTTAATTTATTATTTGCATTCATCAAACAATGCAAATGGCAATGATTAGGCAAAAATGTACTTGAAATTGTGAAATATATTTATAATAAATTCATACATTCGTATTGATTATATATTTCTTATGAAGGAGCTAGGATAAGTCCAGTATTTAAAAAAGGTTACAAATCTCATGTTGATAAATATAGATCCATATCGATACTCTTGAACTTTACTTAAAGTATTCGGAAGTGAATTTTTTTCCTATCTGTATTATATGTAACACCAAATCCTACATTTCTCCATTTCGACACGGCATTAGGCGACGTAGATCAGCAACGACTATTTTCCAGTTTATTAATGAATGAACAGTTTGATAATCGTGGCCAAATTAACATAATATTTACGGACTTTAGCAGTACCTCTTAATGTAATTGACTATGGAATTTTACTAAGTTGGGTTTTAACTTTTGCCAAAGTTATTCCCAATTACATTTTCAACTTTGCGTTAGCAAATTTTCTTTTCGGTGACAAACATTTTTGTCCAATTTACATCTTCGATATCTGAAGTAAAAACACCTGTGCATTTATGTTTAACAGAAATATGAATTATTTTTTTCATTTTTTTTATTTTAAAAATGAACGCGCTCAATATCTTATCGTAAATACGCGGATATTTTTTTCTTCAAATGCCGACAGCGCACATTTTTAACGCTAGAAAGAAAATTACGCCACAAATATGAAGTTGGTGTATAACTTCGGCAAACGTCGCATTTTTCTTAAGATATCGATGGCGCAATTTTTGTCTCTAAAAAGAAAATTTTCGCCACAAGTCGTGATTCTAGTATGAAGTTGGTGTATAACTTCGGCAAAAGTCGTGTTTTTTCTTCAGATATCAATGGCGCAAATTTTTGCCACCAAAAAGAAGATTTGCGCCACAAGTCGTAATGTTAGTATGAAGTTGGTGTATAACTTCGGAAAAATTCGCGGTTTTCTTCAGATATCAATGGCGCTAATTTTTGGCACCAAGAAGAAGATTTGCGCCACTAGTCGTGATTCTAGTATAAAGTTGGTGTATAACTTCGACAAAATCGCGTTTTTCTTCAGATATCAATGGCGCAAATATTTGCCTCGAAAAAGAAAATTTGCGCCACAAGTTGTGATTCTAGTATGAAGTTGGTGTATAACTTCGGCAAAAGTCGCGTTTTTCTTCAGGTATCAATGGAGCAAATTTTTGGCACCAAAAAGAACATTTGCGCCACAAGTCGTGATACTAGTATGAAGTTGGTGTATAACTTCGGCAAAAGGCGCCTTTTTCTTCAGATATCAATGGCGCAAATTTTTTTCTACAAAAAGGACATTTGCGCCACTAGTCGTGGTGCTAGTATGAAGTTGGTATTATAAAAATGTAATTGTAACTGATTTTAGCAAAAGCTAATGTACGCTGGAGCAAATTTGAGGAAATGTTGCCTAATAATTATTAGGCAAAAATGTACTAGAAATTGTGAAATATATTTATAATAAATTCATACATTCGTATTGATTATATATTTTTTATAAAGGAGCTAGGATAAGTCCAGTATTTAAAAAAAGGTGACAAATGCTCATATTGATAAGAATGATAAGTATATACAGAGAATTTCATGTAACTTGCAATATATGAATGTAGTAACCATAGATTCGAAAATACTATGCACTTGCACTGTCCCACATAAAATGCAATATGTAGTTATGATCGATATGATATCTTTCATGGTTGTTTTGTCAAATTATTGACAGTAAAGCCTATTTATTCAATGTAGTGTTTTAGGATTAAAACTACATTTCCGATAAATATCGTTTATTGAATTGAATCCCGAAAGATACCATGTCACTAACTGAGTTCTCTCTTCCTTTGTGTATATCATTTAAGATTGATACTAAGCTAATATCGAAATAGAAATACTGCTACTTTTGACTTAACTAATGTCAAATTATATTGATATGTTGCATTTTACGTGGGACAATGTAAGAATGTATTACCTAGTTTCTATGGAAATAAAAAACCTATACATGTTTGTATATTGCATCTTAAGTGAAATTCTCTGTAGATCCATATCGATACTCTTATTCGGAAGTGTAATTTTTTCCTGTCTGTATTATAACTAGAGCAGACCAATTTCCGTGCGCGCCATGAGCGCCGATATGGGAGTGTAATGACTTGGTAATATATTAGAATATGCGATAGAATAAGGACGCAACATGAGCTTGTTACCGATATAAGTATAGAAGTAGAGACATTTATTCTATCAGAAATAATTAAATATACATTTGGTTTTCTGCTATTAAAGTAATATGCATAAACACACGAAAAATAAGAATAGTACATCGGCGCACACGGCGTGCACGAAAATTGGTCTGCTCTAATTATAACACCAAATTCTACATTTCGACACGGCTTTATGGGACGTAGATCAGCAATGACAAACCTTGCGACTATTTTTCAGTTTTTTAATGAATGAGTAGCTTGGTACTCGTGGCCAAATTAACATAAAATATAGTAATTGACCTAAGTTATCGGCGTTTGTGTTAACTTCTTCGCGTTAACTTTTGCCAAAGTTATTCCTAACTACAGTTTCTACTTTGCGTTGGCAAATTTTCTTTTCGGTGCCAAAAATTTGTATCCAATTTACACTTTGGATATTTTTAACAGAAATATGAATTATTTTTTTTATTTTAAAAATTAACGCCCTCAATATCTTATCGTCAATACGGCGGTATTTTTTTCTTCCAATGTCGACGGCGTACATTTTTAACACTAGAAAGAATATTAGCGCCGCAAGTCATGATGCCAATATGAAGTTGGTATACAACTTGGACAAAAGGCGCATTTTTGTTTAGATATCGATGACGCAAATTTTTGGCTCCCAAAAGAAAATTTGCGCTACAAGTCGTGAAGGTAATATGGAGTTGGTGTATAACTTCGGCAAAAGTCGTGTTTCTCTTCAGATATCAATGGCGCAAATTTTTAACTCCAAAAAGAAAATTTGCGCCACACGTCGTGATTCTAGTATGAAGTTGGTGTAAAACTTCGACAAAAGTCGCGTTTTTTCTTCAGACATCAATGGCGCAAGTTTTTGGCACCAAAAAGAACATTTGCGCCACAAGTCGTGATGCTAGTATGAAGTTGGTGTATATCTTCGGCAAAAGTCGTGTTTCTCTTCAGATATCAATGGCGCAAATTTTTGGCTCCAAAAAGAAAATTTAAGCTACAAGTCGTGATTCTAGTATGAAGTTGGTGTATAACTTCGGCAAAAGTCGTGTTTCCCTTCAGATATCAATGGCGCAAATTTTTGGCTCCAAAAAGAAAATTTGCGCCACAAGTCGTGATTCTAGTATAAAGTAGGTGCATAACTTCGACAAAATTCGCGTTTTTCTTCAGATATCAATGGCGAAAATATTTGGCTCCAAAAAGAAAATTCTCGCCACAAGTTGTGATTCTAGTATGAAGTTGGTGTATAACTTCGGCAAAAGTCGCGTTTTTCTTCAGGTATCAATGGCGCAAATTTTTGACGCCAAAAAGAACATTTGCGCCACTAGTCGTGGTGCTAGTACGAAGTTGGTATTATAAAAATGTATTTGTAACTGATTTTAGCCAAAACTAATGTACGCTGGCGCAAATTTGAGGAAATGTTTGGCGCCAAAAGGAATATTGACGTCCAAAGGCCAAAATTGTAATATAGAAATTTAATTATTTATAACTTTCATTATGAAACGGACATGTAAATAAATTTACATATCTGTAACTGTATACTTGGACAATACCTCGTATTTTCGGCATTTACTTCTGCTTAAGACATATGTTTCTGCCTATAAATGGCAGAAAAATTAAAAAAATCAGTTGTACTTTCTTCACGAACACTTTGGAAAATTGCCAAAACTAATCACTTATTTTGAAAATCTAAATCTCAAATTAAATGACGGATTAACCACATTAGATGTGGCTGTTAATAATTTGAAAATTATTCTAAGTGACTTCGGATGTGGCCTTCGGCAAAAGTTTGAAGCAATTCTTAATAGAAATCCAGATTTAATTACATTGCAGCAATTATGTATGGAGACAATTCCACAAAATCTAACGGCTAAATATGAAGAAATAAAAGAATATTTCCAGTATGCACCTATAACCAGTTGCGATGTAGAAAGGACGTTTTCTATTTATAAGGATGTACTTAATTCAAAGAGAACAAAATTGACAGAAGAAAACCTTGAGAAACTTTGCTAGTCAATATTAATACTCCTTTACTCAACTTGAACGACAAAATGAACAAATAAAAATGTTCCAATTATAGAAATAAAATTAAAAACTTTAAAAATACAACTTTTCAACAAATACATATGTATTTCGAAATTTTATAGATCACCACCCGTTTGTTTTCCAATTATATAAATAAAATTAAAAACTTTATAAATACAACTTTTCAACAAATAAATATGTATTTCGTAATTTTATAGATCACCACCCGTTCGTTTTCCAATTATATAAATAAAATTAAATATTTTAGAAATACAGCCTTTCGCCAGTACTGCACTGGGTGGTAAGCGTGTCCGTTCTCTAATTATAACACCAAATCTTACATTTCTCCATTTCGAATCGGCTTTACGACGTAGATTAGCAATGACAAACCTTGCAACTATTCCAGTTTATTAATGAATGAACAGCTTGATATTCGTGGCCAAATTAACATAATATGTACCGACTTTAGCAGCATCTCTTAATGTAATTGACTAAAATTGCCTGCGTTTGAATTAACTCTTTTCCGTTAACTTTTGCCAAAGTTATTCCCAATTACATTTTCAACTTTGCGTGGCAAATTTTCTTTTCGGTGACAAAAATTTGTGTCCAATTTACACCTTCGATATCTGAAGTAAAAACATCTGTGCATTTATTTTTATCAGAAATATTAATTATTTTTTTCATTTTTTTTATTTTAAAAATTAACGCGCTCAGTATCATATAGTAAATACGCCGTTTTTTTTTTCTTCAAATGCCGACAGCGCACATTTTTAACACTAGAAATAAAATTACGCCGCAAGTCATGATGCCAATATGAAGTTGGTATATAACTTCGGCAAACGTCGCATTTTTCTTCAGATATCGATGGCGCAAATTTTTGGCACCAAAAATAAAATTTGCGCCAAAAGTCATGATTCTAGTATGAAGTTGGTGTATAACTTCGGCAAAAGTCGCGTTTTTTCTTCAGATATCGACGGCGCAAATTTTTAGCACTAAAAAGAAAATTAGCGCCACAAATCGTAATGCTAGTATGAAGTTGGTGTACAACTTCGGCAAAGGTCGCGTTTTTTCAGATATCAATGGCGCAAATTTTTGGCACCAAAAGGAACATTTGCGCCACAAGTCGTGATGCTAGTATGAAGTTGGTGTATAACTTCAGCAAAAGCCGCGTTTTTTCTTCAGATATCAATGGCGCAAATTTTAGCCTCCAAAAAGAAAATTTGCGACACAAGTCGTGATGCTAGTATGAAGTTAGTGTATAATTTCAGCAACAGCCGCATTTTTCTTCAGATATCAATGGCGCAAATTTATTGCACCAAAAAGAACATTTGCGCCACTAGTCGTGGTGCTAGTACGAAGTTGGTATTATAAAAATGTAATTGTAACTGATTTTAGCAAAAGCTAATGTACGCTAGAGCAAAAGTTTGGCGCCAAAAGGTACATTAACGCCCAAACGCCACAAGTTTAATGTCAAAATTTACATATTTATAACTAACAAAAATGGGCGGCGATTTTTTCTTAAGATATCAACGGCGTAAATTGACCACAAAATTTTGACGTCAAAATGAAAATTTTCGCCGCAAATTGTGCTGCCAACTTCGTGCGCCCTAAAATCCTACTTTAAAAAATATCTAACGTTAACTTCTTCAACCACTTCATTCGTCTTGAATTTGTTAGACCCTATTTATACATATGCCGCTAATTACACCATAGCTATGAAGTAACACGGCTTGACAAACACGCAGTTTCTAAAGAGAATATCGTAAAGTTAAAAAAAAAGAACAGATCCCGGAGCTGCTAAGCTCAGAACTAGAGGAAGTATTATAGGCTTTACGGCTTCTCAAGTAGTCTAATCTATTTATTCCATTCAAAAATACACAGTTGTTTATATTCAGAATCATATTCTATTATATTAAAATTTCTCACCAGATGTCATGGTTTTTTGAGTTAAAAATTGTTAAAAATAAAACACTAATTTATTAAACAAGTTTATTGTATAGTACAAACTATAAACAATTATTTTAAAGCTTGAATTTTACACATGTATACAACGTCTCCTTCCTACATTTATAAAGTATGTCACACAAGAAGACATTCATTGAGGAAATCATTATAAATATCAGCAACATTAATCACTTCTTTTTTAAATTAAAAACTGACTACAAATTGATTAAAAACAATAAAATAGCTACATACAAAAATAAAGAGTTTAGAAAAAAATTCATAACAATTACGACTTATCGTATACATAGCATAAAATTCATTATAAATCTTGAAAAAAGTCTAGCTTGTTTATTATAATTATTATTGAAAAATTTTTCTGGTTATCGCATTCCTCGTTCGATATCTTGTCTTTTCACGTTTCCTCGGCGTTTCTCTAATATTTACTCGCTGATGATAATTTATAATAATAATCATAATTGTAATAATAATGATCCTAATTTAAGATGACTAAAGTTTTCTTGTCAACACATAAACTGTATGTGATAGCAAATTAAATGTACAATTATTTATACGTTATATGCGGCACTTATATATATAAATAAATTGTAATAATTTAGTGTCAAATCGATTAGATTCAAAATTGGAAACCGCCCATCGGTACAGACTGGTCCGCACTAAAGTTGTATTGTTGCTGTTCCACATCAACTGATGGCGCCACCCTAGCATCCTCTTCTTCCGTTCCGAAATAATGTTCTATTATGTCGAATGCTTTCTGATATATTTCCATGTTTTCATGTGATTGCAAAAACTCTATCTTATCTAGGCCTGTAAACAGAACAATATATTAAAGAATAAATTAACAGAAAAAAAAATCATTTACCATAACACTCTTCAACGAGGACTGCGTATCGATTGGTACCATTGTGTAGTTTAGCATCTTGATCGCCAAGCCTAAGTATATTTTCCAATCCGTTCAACGCAACCTGAACAATCTTGATATCCATTACAGTCAATAAATCGCACAGAGGCCCTATGCAATTTTGATCGACTAAATATCGGATTTGATCCGGAGTTCCCCCGCTCGTTGCATTTGTTATCGCCCAGGCGGCCTCCTTACGAGTTTTAAACTCGGCTTTGCTCATTAATTCAATCAATATAGGAAATATGTTTGCGTCTAATACAGCCTGTAAATATAATTTATATGCGATTTAGAAATGTGGTAATACCAAGTTCTTTTAAAATTTTAGAAAAATTATGGATTAGACCAGCGATGCACATACCGCGGCCCACTGTCGATATTTATGCGGCCCGCCAACGAATTTTAAAAATTGTTCGAAAAACTACAAAAGTAGGTAAAAATCCATTCAAATCAATATTTCTTAACTTTTTATTTTGTTCTAACTTTTGTAATTGTTAATAAGATATGTATCTTTAAGTACCTACTTCTTTCTTGTTCAGGTTTACTACGTAGGACAGGTATGCTCCTCGTCGTTCCAAGCATATTGTTACGAGACTAGAAATCTGTTGAACGAACTAGATTACTCGAAGATTCGCGAAACACGTCGGTATTAGCCCCGAACAATGTGGTAGGTTCTCGATGTTAGGTAACTCGTATAAATACAACGCATCGCTATCGGGGCAGTTAAGTTTTAACTATGGACAAGCGAACGTTATATTGTTTGAATTGTAATCTGTGAAGAATAAATATTTCGTCGTTCGAACTTGGCATCTACCTACGTAACAATATAATATCAATTTTGATATGGATAAACCAGGCCCCAGTAGAAAACGTAGTCTAAGGTTGAAGATGAAAATCGACTGTTTCAAGATATTTGGACCGAAAAATACTTTTTTATTTCATCGCATAACAAAAGTGTCTGTTTAATATGCAAGAGTAGTGTTTCTATTCCGAAGGAATATAATGTGAAAAGGCATTATGAAACCCAGCATCATACTTTTACCAAATTAACCGGCGAAAATCGAACGCAAAAAAATTCCACTTTACAAAGGGAACTAATAGGCCAGCAAGCTATGTTTACAAAACCAATTCAAGATGCTGAAACAGCTACTGAAGTTAGCTTTGAAATATCTCGAATAATAGCGAAAACTTGTCGGCCTGTTAAAGATGGTGAGTTTGTTAAGCAGTGTTTAGACATCGCCGCAAAAAGAAAGTGTCCGAAAGATGCAAAGAGGTTTAAGAAAATTCAACTAAATCGGATGACTGTTCAAAGAAGACTTACCACATTAGCAGCTAATATAGAAGAGCAATTAGCTACGGAATCGAAAAGTTTTGAGTATTTTTCTATAGCACTCGACGAATCTACAGATATAAGTTCCACTGCTCAACTCTTAATATTTTTACGAGGTGAAACGCAAAATTTTGAAGTGAGTGAAGAACTGATTGGTATGAGTTCTTTGACAAGTCAACCAAGGGGAGTGACATGCTCAAAGCTCTTCTGGAAAAATGTTCTATAATGGATTTGGATTTAACGAAATTATCTGGAATTACGACTGACGGAGCACCTTCAATGGTTGGAAGTAAATCTGGGATAATAACTATGTTAAAAGAGTATTTACAAACTAAAAACATAGATACCAAGGAATTAATGGAGTTTCATTGCATTATACATCAAGAGACCCTCTGTTCAAAATTATTGGGATTTGAAAATGTGATGAAAGTTGTAGTACCTACTGTAAACTTTATAAAATCACGAGGTCTCAATCAGCGACAATTCACACAATTTCTCGAGGATATTGAAAGCGAATATGGTGATCTCCTGTTTTACACTGAAGTAAGGTGGCTAAGTCGCGGGTTGTCACTAGAGCGGTTTCTTAACTTGATTGAAGAAATCAAAATATTTCTGGCGGAAAAGAAAAAGGACGTCTCCGAACTCGACAACCCTGATTGGCTATGTGACTTAGCGTTTCTTGTAGACATCACAAATCACTTGAACGTCTTAAATACGCGACTCCAAGGCAAAGATCAATTGATTTCGCAGTTATACTGTCATATTTCGTCCTTTTAATGCAAATTGAGTCTTTTCAGGACACAAATCAATTCAGCAAATTATAGCCATTTTCCGAACTACAAAAAAATTATGGAGAAATTCAATAAAACTAATGTCAATTTCGCTTATGTTGAAAAAAATTGATATTTTAATACAAGCTTTTCATTTTCGTTTTCTCGACTTCAAAAAAGTTAAACCTCTATTAGACATTTTCAGCAATCCTTTCAACATTCACCAGAAAATGCACCGGAATCAATACAGCTGGAATTGATAGACATGCAAAATGATGATAATTTACGAAACAAGTTTAATGAAGGTAATTTACTCAACTTTTACCGTTGCGTTGACAAAACCGCTTATAAAGAGTTGCGAATAAATGCATTGAAATGCGCAAGCTTATTTGGATCGACGTATGTTTGTGAGCAAACGTTTTCAGTGATGAAACTTAACAAAACAAAAAATCGAAACCGTCTGGCAAATGAAAATCTGGAAGCAATTTTACGCGTGGCGACAAGTAATGTGGAGCCAAACATAAACAAAATTGTTAGGTCAATGCAATGTCATGCATCAAAATAATAAAACATGAAATATTACATTGTAATGACTAGATTACATCACGATTACATAATTACAACAAACATTTTTGAATGTTCTTTTATTTTTATCATTTGTAGTAATTCATACTATTTAAAAATAAAAATATTTGTCTTTGTTGTGGCCCGTCCTTGGCTTATAATTTTCCCGAGTGGCCCCTGTTCCCTATAAGTCTGTGCATCCCTGGCTTAGACAAATATTTATAGGATTAATGGCCTGTAAATATGTAGTCTATATCACAGTAGAACACTTGTAACGCGGACAAATTCTGGGTTAATATTATTTAGTTATTCGTGTACAAATTGCTTTTAATATAAATAAAAAGATTTAGGAAATTATTTTTTTACGAACCTGTATTTGTTGTCGATTGCCTGCGGTGATATTGCTTAACGTCCAACAAGCTTCCTTTCTTACCGTTTCTTTAACTGAACTTAATAAATGATGTAAACAAGGTAAAGCACCACAATTGAGAATTACTTGCGTCTGCATGTCATCACCAGTTACAATATTGCCGACAGCTCTTAACGCGGCTGAAACTACATTTGGCTGCTGGTGCATTAAAAGTTCCACTAATCTACGGCAGACGCCTGCATCTATAACAGCCTGTAAAGTAGAATATTTTGAAAATAACGATATATACGAAGTTAGATATTTATGTATTTGGAAATGGCAACAATAGAGTTGCTACGCGCCATTTGACATATCCATCGTAAAGCTTGGTATTTTTTACTTTTACATTCGTTTAAAGAGAAAATGAGTGATATGAAACATGGACACCGAAACGTCATGAAATGTTTATCAAAAGAGGGCAGTAGCCTGAAGTATAACGTGTTTCAAAAATAATTACATCTAGTTGTCATGAATTTCTCCTATAAATTATGATGTTCTGCATTTTTGAAATGCGGATATAGCTTAAACTGCCTGTCACTGTCTAATCGAGACATATGGTGATGAAATTAATAACAAGTACAATTAAATTATCAATTTATTTAATAAGAAAATTTTAAAGATAGCATATTAATCAAACAACCATGGTAAATAACTAATTTGTAGAAATTTTAATTATTAAAATTATAACAAGTGTTCAAAATGGTCTGTTGTCAAAAATATTCTGCAAAACATTCGGTGTTATTTCATTACATGCAATCGTAAAAAGGTATATAACCCCTTACCACAATTATTAATCGTATCCTAAATACGTAGGTAAAACCACTAATCAAGGTGTCGCACATGGGGCACAGTAAAGCTAGAACACCGCTTACGCAACAACTACTTTATAGTCCTTTTACGATAACAGACGAGGCACGTCATAACCGGAAACTTCAGAATTACCTACCTATACAATACTAAACCCAAAAAGAACTGCCTTTCACTATCGTATATCTAGAGATTTCTTCTTTGCAAACGTTCCTATCCTGCGTAACGTTGCCAACTTCTATTTTCGCTACTGTCATTCGTATCTGTCACTTGTGCGCCATTTGTTGTTCTGTATTTTTCGTGTCCCTTTTATTCAGTTTTGTGGTATTATTTGCATTTCATTAGTTCGCAGTTTGTTCTTTAGTTTTCGTGTTCCTTTTATCCAGTTTCGTCGTATTATTCGTATTGTATTAAAACAACGGTTCCTTTAATAACCAATAAAACATGCCTAAGCCACTAAGCAGGCAATCAAAAGCGCTCATTGCGTCTTTAATCTCGTATTTCGAGAAAGAACGCGATAACAATGCCACGCTATTGCCGTTGAAAGCAGTAAGAGAGGTAATTCTAATAATTAATATATTTTTAGAGTATTAAACCTTGCGTATTTTATAGAGAGTAGCCGATGCTTTAAATATCCACATTTCTACGGTTAATAAGATTTCTTCAATGACTAAACAAGGGATTATTCCATCTAGTCCAAAGAAGAAAAGGGTAAAAAAGAAACTAGTAGTGAACATTGATGATTTTAATCAGTGTGCCATTAGAAACAAAGTTTATAACATGTATAGAGACAGTAAGTATTTATTATCTTATTTCGAACTGTAACATTAAGTTTCCCTTAAACACATTTTAGAAGAACATATCACCTTATGTACTTTAAACAACGTACTTAAAAGAAGCGATATTTCTAATGGTTGTACTACTTCCCTATGGAAAGTGCTACGAAACAATGGTTTTCACTTCACGAAAGATGATCCTAAACGAGCGTTGATGGAACTGCCTCATATTGCTTTAAAGCGGATCTCTTTTCTACAGCAGTATATACGCATAAAACAAGAACATATATATCAGTTTATATTTCTTGATGAAACCTGGATCTTTCAAGATGGAAGCACTTCAAGAACCTGGCAAGATGAACAGTCAAAACTGTGAAAGCGAAACAAATAGGTGGCAAAAGGTAATCGTTTTTCTTTTTCTTTGTTGCATAAATTTTATTATGTTCTGTTCTAATAGGTATATAATATTACATGCTGGAAACGAAGATGGCTTTATTCCTGGTGCTGAATTAATATTTACATCCAATAACAAAAACTCTGATTATCATGGTGATATGAACCGTGACAATTTTCTGTTTTGGTTAGAAAATAAACTACTACGTAATTTAGAAAATCCTTCTGTGATTGTAATGGATAATGCAAGTTATCACAGTACAATTAAGAATAAGCCTCCAACATCTTCCACAACAAAATTAGAAATTACGAACTGGTTAAATGCAAACTCTATTGATTATGATGCATCAGCGTTAAAGCTACAGTTGCTAGATTTAGTTGAGCGGTTAGTATAATTATTCTTTTTTTTAATAATTACTGGCTATTATTATTTATAGTTTTAAACCACCACCCATTTATGAGGCTGATGAGTTGGCTAATAAATATGGTCACGTTGTGCTCCGTCTACCTCCATATCATTGCATTTTTAATCCTATTGAACTGATATGGGGTATTAGCAAACGCTATTATAATAACCATATTGGCAAATACGGCAGAACAGAAGAAGGCTGCATAAAATTATGGAAGGAAGCGCTCAGTGAAGTAACCCCAACATGTTGGGCAAACAGCATCAAACACACCGAAACAGAAATTAAAAAAATGGTGGGATAGAGAAATTGGCTTTGAACGAGAAGATGTAAGGCCTTTAGTTATTAATATAGGCGCAGAAGAAAGCTCAACCGATGACAGCGATTTTGAATAAAAATTATGTTTGTCATTTATATCATGTTATATTAAATTTGCTTTTCTTTATTATAATGTCAATTTATTGTGTATACTGATAATAATATTTATTGAAATAAACGTATTTCTATTTTATTTCGATAGCTTAATTGCTGTTAATAACATGTCTCAATTATGCTAATTGTCAGTTATAATTTACCACGTACATAAAACTATAGTTAGAATGAAAGGCGTTAGGTTTATCTAATTGTTTTAAAAGTATGTAAATTATCGTTATTTCCTAAGTATGAACAAGACCTACGTAACTGTCAACGCGGATTACGTCAACTTATTTTTAATACATAACCTCTGTGATAGATGTAAACAAAAGATTTGGCAAGAGTGCGTGACGCAAACATGACGTATGTTGATGACGTGCCTCGTCTGTTATCGTAAAAGGACTATACACGGCGTCCACGTATAGACTAATTTAAACATGCAAATATATCTAACAAAAAAGATCGACAAATTTACCTCTCTTAGGGAAACGGCATTCACATATGTTTAAACTCCAATATGAAATAATCGAACGAAAGATCGACAAAAATTACCTCTCTTAAGGAAACGGCACTCAACATGTGTTAATACTTCAATTTAAAACGTCGACGACCCTTTTATCTACTTCTATCCTTCCCAGTCCTAACTGAGACAATTACCACACTTTTAACTGATCCAAACATCAATACCTTCTTTTTTGGTCCAGCAGAGGGACCTGAACCTATTCTTTATCAACACTTATTTTGATTCTTTGGTCACCCTGACACAACCAATTGTTTGCTCGAAATCTTTTGTAGAAATAAGAAAAATCAATCAGCGACACAGGAGCATTCTTCACGATAATGTAAGCTCTCATAAACATCGACACAAACAACTCAAAATTTGACCGATCAAAACATTGAATTGATGGATCATCCACTGTGCAGTCCTAATTTAGCACCCAACAATTTTTTTCTGTTCCCGAACGTGAAGAATAAACAACGTGTTCAATGATTTTGGACACCAGAACAAGCGGTTAATGCGTCCAAAATGCATGTTTTGGTACATTTTGGTACAGTTTAGATACATTAATCGGAATGGGGAAAGTATTGTGAAAATTGGTTCAAATATATGCAAAAGAACATCAATCATCATAAGGAATATTATGGAAAATAATAAAACCATTTTCAATTATAAATATTTGTTTTTGTTTGATATTCCGGATACATTAATGGCAGACTTAGTAATTTGAGAGATTTTATTTAAAAAAATAAGCGAAAGATCTTAAAATTTATTAAACAAAAGAAAATATCAATGTTCAGATCAAATACAGTTAATATTTTGTTTAATTAAATGGTTTTGTCATCATTAAAATCTATTAACGAACACTGTTAAGTTAAAACGGCCATGAAAGTAGATTCGTATTTATCTCTATTTCTATTCAAAACTACATATTGTTCAAAATTTCATTGATTAATTTAATAAAAAAATTATTCAAACATACCTGTATTTTTTCGTTCGGTCCATCGGATAAATAACTGAGTGCCCAACAAGCATCTGAGAGTACGTCAGGATCGATATGAAATAAAAGGCGGGCCAATACTGGTAGAGTGGGCTGGACTTTTGAAAATTCTGGTGGTGGATTTTTTCCTCTACAAAGATTTGACAGTGCCCAAATTGCATTCCTAGTCATTGTCAAACGATTTGAATTACCCAATAACCTAAAAAAAAAATATGAAAATAAATTAGACACAATCAAACTAAAATAGATTCTAGAGATATTAGTAAGGTTATATAGGAAATAATTATTTAAAAGAATAGCTTTATTTTTACTGTAAAAGTGGTGCTAGTATTCCTGAATCAAGTACATGATCTCGACATTCTGGTGAGTCTCCCGCAATATTTCCCAAGGCCCAAACAGCTTGTTCCTGAACATCTTCATATGAACTTCCAAGCAACTGAATAAAAATAGGTACTGCACCGGCTTGAATAACCATCCGTGTTTGTTGAGATGTACCAGATGCTATGTTTGTTAGGGCCCATGCTGCTTCAAACTATAATGAGAAATTTAATACTTAAATGCAAAATATATTGCATTGGACATACTTGCAATGTACAATTGGTTGTATTTTGTAAAAATTCAACAAATCTTGGTACAATTCCTGTTTGTATCACTTCATCTATTGGAGGATTAGGTTCTCTACTTAAAAGTTTTCTAAATTTTTGAGTGGCACTTAATTGTTCTTCTATATTTGGGCTGTATAATGCTTGCACCAATTGTGGCGTGATAAATGGAGAATTTTGTGGTAAGACATCACCTTCTAACTGGAATTATTAATTAAATAATCACAAGTTCATTGAGTGTTAAAATTTTTACTTGTAGTGGATCTGTATCATCTGGAAGTAAAGCAGCATCAACATTTCTTCTTTTATACAGTTGCTGTTCACGTTTTTGTTTTCTTAATTGTAATCCTTCTTCTTCTCTTCTCCTTCGTAATTCCACTGAGTCAATAGCTGAATTTTTGTATCGGTGTTTATGTGCTGAGCCAGACATCTGGAATTTTTAAAACAACCTACTTAAGTAATATAGAACAATGCATTTATATAAAATTTAACTATAAATATAATTAGAAGATATTGATATATTGAAGTACGTTTTTGACAACGTCAATTGGATGTTTGACAGAAGACATACCTGTATAATTATTCTTGTTCCTTGGATACCGTTTCTTAAAAAGATAATTCAAGTATGAGTTTTTAACTTAATCCTAAAAAGTACTTCTATTTAAGCTTTAGAAAAAATACTATTTATGCAAAAATTTTGCAAACCATCACCTTAAAACTATACTGGCTGAAGTTAGTTATTTGTGAGTCATTTCATAAGCACCAATAAATGAATACCAAAAAAAAATTATACATCCCCAAAACTGATCTTTTGTTAACCTCTTCTTAAGCAAATAATATGCCGGGTGTTATAATGGAGTGCGGAGATTTTAGAGATTTTCAAGTACGCCTTATTTTAATCACACTAATAATATTTCTGCGAATAAACAAAAGTAAACGTTTGTTTATAACCTCATTTTAAAGCGTGAGATTTGTTTAGAGACTTATGTGTATTATTTTTATTTTAGGATGCTCTGAAAGAAATGAGAAGGGTTGACGATCTCATTATAAATACAATAAATTCTGTAATTCCTACAGATTCTTTCCATCCAGACGCGAAAACTGCTTGTAAGGATTTGCACAAACAAATTGAAACTGGTAATAATAAACGAGAAAGTTCAATTAAGAACTGTATTACTATTACTGCAGATAAAGTAAAGAAACTTAAAGAACAAAGAGAAAGTAATCTCAGTGATATTCAGTTATCAAAGGAATTGAGGGCAGAGCAAACTAAGGTGAAATGTATGTGAAAACGTTTGCTTCATTTAAAACTTTTTTAATTTCAGTTACGTATGTTACAAGTGGAACTTAGTGTTGAAGAATTAGTAAAACAAAGGACATCACAAGTTTTTAATGAAAGATGTAGAAAATATATGGTTTGATGTCAAATTTATATTATATTTTAGTGCTTATTAGTAATTTTGAAATCTGTGGTTTTATACATGTTTATGGATGTTATATATTATGATAAAGAAAAACATCTGTTACAAGTTTTATATTGTTTTATTTTATAGCCTACAAACATAAATAAGTTCACCATATATGTATTAAATAATATAAGCATTCACATTTATTAAAATTAGGGCTGAGAAATTTAGATATTTAAATGATTTTGCAAATACTGTCACACTGCACTAAAAAATGAGGACTGCCAATTCATCCATTGTAAAAAATAGTAAGTAAAAATTGTTGAACTAACAAGTGAAGTAAATAAAATCCTTAATTTATATAGTGTTAATAAATCACTTACTTTGTGAATAGTGAAGTGCCTAGGATACGTTTTTCTATGGATTCTACTGCTAATTAATAAAATTACAGCAATTCATCTTTATTATAACAAAATATTTATTCTGTAAAAATATTGAAAATTATTTACATTTGTGAAGTGTCTATATTTTCTATAGTATCACACAAATACCTTCAATACTATAAATTCTATTTACTGTTGAATATCAACATCTGAATAGAACATTTTAAATCAATCAGCCCTTTACACAAGTCTATACGATCAGAATGTCTGTGTAATTGAAATACATTAATCTTTTTATCTCAATTTCATAGAGATTCGCATTTTACATTAGAAAGTTTTATATTCATGAAGTGGACTCGGAAGCTGGTTTTTCTTTTTCAGATAGTTCTTTCATCTGATTGTGCCAGTCTATATTCCTTTGCGAGAGTGATTCACCACGTTCATGTGCCCGTTTACCACTTAAAGATACAAGTAAGCAAGCCACCAGTGTCAGCAACATCATGCCGTTTGCAATTCGAATCCGCATTCTGTTTCTGGCCTTTTCAACGGTTTCGGCACTGTAAAGAAAAAAAAAATCATTTTGCTTGTTATGAAATAATCACTTGAAATGAATATTACTACAATAATATGAAAATTGCAATTACTTAACGTTATTTGTCACACGTACTATAATTTCGGACTTTAAACGGTAGAATTTTACTTTAAAAATTTTGAATTTAAAGCGATTTTGCAACATATATTTCTTGATTTAATGGAACATACACATATAAATATATCTTGGCTGTTTTAATAAAAATATCTTAATATAATCAACAAGATATAGATCATTTAATATTCCAATAGAATGAAATCCACAAAATTCAAACAAATCTATTATATGGCTTAACAACTAGCGATTCAACAGGTTTAAAGATTTATTTATCAAAATATTACTATAGTTTTATGCTTACTTTGGTTTAGTATTATTCCATTTTCTATTAGTATTTCATTCCAAATGTTTATGTTTTCTTCTAATTCTTTTTCGCTTTCTGCTACTATTGCAATATTATTCAGAAAGCTACATTCAAAGACTCATTATCTCCAGATTTCTGTAACCCACATTGGTAACATTGGTTTTATTCTTTTTTGATTAATTCATCCATAAAGGTAGTAAACAGCAGTTGACTTAATCGTTCTTCTGCCTTGATCCTTCATTGATTTCAAACTCCTCAGATATCAAATTTCTTAAGTACTATTTTTTGCTGTTTAAAGGCATTTATGTATGCATCTTCAAATGTTGTCAAAATTACTTTTATTTTGCCAGTGTATGTTGTAAATACATATTCGCACAGTCGAGTTTTATTATTTTAATTTCTTACGTTTTTCTGAATTTCAAGTCATACTTAGTGTATTTTATTTGATAGCATTAATATCATTTGATTCACAGAAGGTCAATTAAGATTAAGTTTACACGCAATTTATTACTAAAGAAGTTGATTGTCAAGGATAAATATTTTTAGTGTTCACTTAACATCATAATGCGAGGTTATGCCAACCATCTATTTTTAGATTAAGCCCACATTAAGTGCAATTATTGGCAATTTTAAATCTAAATAGTAAAAAAAAATCGGACATGTAATAAAAGGAAATTTTCTGATATTATTAGCCTTTGTCAATTAATAAATTAGAAATATTGAAAAATTACTTGGTAATATAAAATGAAATACGCTATCGCTATAATTATATTGGAACTATTGTGGACCTTCTCGGATATATTTTATTATTAAAGTTTCGAAAGTTATTTAACAAGTAAATTTATTAGTTGAGTCAAGGAAGACAAATTTCCTTTTTTTCACCCACTATGATAATGATCAAATACTTATCATAACCTTTTATAAGTTTTTCTATGCCTTTTCCATATTCAGTTGCTACCAGTTTAGTATGTTCTGTGGTTGCTGCCAGATTATTGAACCAACCAGTAACGGTCTTTTTCAGTTTATCGTTTGCGAAGTGACTATCACTAATTTTTGGAAAAAGATGGAAATCACTTGGCGCTAAGTCTGAGTTGTACGTTGAATATTTAAAAACTTTCCAGATAAATCGTTGCAACAGCCAATCACAATTGAATGTGAACGAGCGCCCAGTGTGGCCAAATTTCAAAAATTCTTGGCGCAGACTCTAACATCAAATATCGCCTAAAATCGCAGTCAACTTAAATTTTAAGAGTAAATAGTAATGATTCAGGTATTGAAGATCGCATTCCTTTAATCAGTTTCTTACACATGAACACGGTGTTTACATCCTAGTTTGCTAATTTAATTGTATTTTACTAGGATTTTTAATGAATTTTTAAGACAAAACAAAGAACACAAGAAATACAAATTACAGATGTGTATAAATTTCGTAGCAAAAATATGAAAAGTTCGAAAACGTAAAACCTAAAAACTGTCAAAAGTCTAACTGAACACTGTTGAAATATAGGTCCTGTAAAATTTAAATTTTTTAAAAAAATTATAAAAACCTACTGTCATTGTATTAATAACGAGCGATCATTAAAATTTTCACTCGTAGCTGGCCGTGTATATAAAAATTATGTCGTAGCTTTAGTCATTAAGATGATATTTCAAAGTGTCAAATATATATTTTAAAGTTTCATCAAAAGAAAAAGTAATGGCCTTTAATGATATGCATAAAGCCTTTATGGTAGAATGTTACTTCCTGACATCTCAAAAAATTGATGGTATTTGGCAGCATTCAATAGAAAATTGCCTTGCGGAGTTTGAAGAGAGATATCCAAATACTGTTCCTAGCTATAAAACTTTCCGTGATACGCTAATGCATTGTGTAAATCTTTTTCGTCAAACAGGCAGTATTTTAAGGAAAAAAGGCAGCGATCCTCCTCTCAAGAGAAGTCGCGGCGTAATTGAAAATGTCAGACAAATTATTAACGAATCTCCTCAAACATCTATTCGCAGAGTTTCGCAACAAGTAGGGCTTTCGTATGGAACATGTCAAAAAATTTTAAAAAAGACTTGCACATGTATCCATATAAATTAACTTCTGTACAAAATCTATTACCTACGGATTATGAAAAAAGAACACAATTTTGCCAATGGTTTATTCAAACAATGACAGACAATATTTTAAATCATACTTTTTTCACCGATGAAGCTTGGTTTTATTTGAAAGGTTATGTTAATTCGCAAAATATGCGTATGTGGTCCAGTGAAAATCCTCATTTCTACAGAGAAGTTCCTCTACATCCAGAAAAAATAGGCGTATGGGTAGGTATGAGTCGTCACCGATTAATAGGACCAATATTCTTTGAGGGCACGATAACATCGGAGAAATATCGTAACGAAATTCTCAGTGTTTTTACTAATCAATTGACTAATGATGAACTCCAGGTCGGATATTTTCAACAGGATGGGGCTACATCTCACGTTACACTTGAAAATATTCAGTTTTTTCAACAATTTTATGGCGATAGGATAATAAGTAGAAATACAGCGATTCCATATCAACCACGATCGTGTGATTTAACAGTCATGGATTTTTTTGTGTGGCCATATATAAAGCATATTATTTATGAAACACCAATTAATAATCTACAAGAGTTAAGACATAAAATCATAGAAAAATGTGAACACATCAATAACTCACCGGAAATACTGATCAATGTTTTCAATGCTCTACGAAATAGAGTGCGATTATGCTTGGTGGAGAATGGTCAACATTTTACACATTTTTTATAATATTCTATTACTTTGTATAAAAATTATAAATATATTTTATATAAAAGTCAGCATTTCCAATTATTTTTTAACAATCATGACGTTTGAAATTATAATGACAGATCTCCTCTAATAACTTAAGTTAGGACATACATTTTGTGTACATGGCTTACTTGAGCGAAAATTTTAATGATCACTCGTTAGTTAGTAATGTAACAAGTGCAAAAAGTTAGTGTTTATTACACGTGACGTGAAAAACGAGGCCGTCAGGTCGATATGGACAACACGTCAAGTGCAATATACACTTTTTGTACGAGTTATAGCAAGCGCCAATTAAGTTGGCGCGAGGAGGGGGTGCGCAGAAGCCGTTTTTAAAAACGTCGACCCCCACTACCCAAGTAATTGTCAGAATACATTTGTCATTGACGTTTGACGGAACATAATGTCTTTGCTAGGGGATCATAAAGTGATACATGCTCAGAGGTTAGAATTATCTGACATTTGATGTAAAACCAAATACAAATCTCCCCACTACTTTTAATCCTGCGCGAACTTACCCCTCCTCGCGCCAACTTAATTGGCGTTTGCTATAAGTACTTGCCATTAGTTATTGAAAAGATAACACTCTAAAAACGAAATCAGATAAAATACTAAATTGCTTAATAAAAAATGTTGTTTTGAAATATCGCATACTTGCAAAGTAAGGTTATGTGTCTTTATTTTGTTTGGAAAAATAATGTAGTGTTGCCATGTATTTTGTCCGTGACGACAAACTAATCGAGTCAATTGACATTAGTCAATGAGCGGCGATAAATATTCTTCCATGCTGTCTTATCTGTTAAGTCTTATATGTGGTGAATTTGGCTTTCCCAGTATCTCAGTGCATGATGCTGGAAAAGCCAATTATAGCAAGATGAAACATATGTTTGCATGTATCTGGAAAGAAATTTTCACACAAATATGAACTTAATTGAAGTTCTCCACATCCAATTTTTAATATTTCGGCATTTTTAAAAGTATTTTTGTTTTATATCAAAAAATGGTGAGTATTTCCACAATCAAGTATGTTTCAAATTGGTTTGGTTAATATTTTGATAAATAACTCGTTTTAAGTCAAAGATTTTCAATTCTCCAAGTCAAAACCGGCAAAACTCTCGCTTGGTAAAACACACGTAACTATTACACAAATGTTTAACTTTTGTATAATAATTTTTATTTATTTTACTTATATTTCCTCATATTGTGATAAAATTTTTTGCTGTGATACAAAGTAATACTTTTAACTCATGATATTGTTACCGTGTACTATAAGATTAAACTTATTTTGGGAAGGAAACAACTCATTGAAACCCTAGTCTAATTTTAATATAATTTTTTTGAAAATGTTCATTTCCTGCGTATTATGTTATTTAAGTACAGTGCAAAACATTATTTGGTGGTTAAGTACCTACAATCGGGTTCGATAATTTCGCTTATATCAACAAAACATTACTAATACATAATTCTGTTTTTTTAATAATTTCATAATACAATCAAAGCGTCTACGCTATCTTATTTGCATCTTCACTAAAATTTGTCAGAAATTGCCTTTAATTTCTGTAATTTGTATTTCATTTTGGGTTTAATAAGTGTAGAAATCTCGATTTCATAGTGTACTGAATACTTTAAATTTTTCAATAAATTAACGTAAATTTTGTACCTATAAACTTATTACGAAATAATACTGTTCATCAAAAATTACTGCTAATTATTAGAATCTTCATAACAACTGACGAATACGCAAAAACCGATAAAATAAACGGCAGGAAAACTACATCATGTTACATAAATGTTTAATAATAATGTTTTCTACGTTTACATACGTAGGTATTATTATACATATTGTGTAATAAAAATATGTTAAGTAAAATGAAAAATATTCAATGTGTACATTATATATTAATTAATGTTTTCCTTTACGGTTTATTTTCAATTTTGTATAACGTGTGTTCATTTGAAAAGTCAATCTAGGTTACTTTGAAATTTTGATAGAATAAGACGCATATATATTAGTGTGTGTTTGTTGTTCCGTAAACGTAAATCCAAATGACATTTGATAATGTCAATCACATTTGTTATTTATTTGTATGTATGAAACTGTAAAAATATACGACTTCGTAGGTTAAGTAGTAAATTTTAACTTAAAAAGGTATATAACCCCTTACCACAATTATTAATCGTATCCTAAATACGTATTTCGACAACTAAGTTGTCATCATCAGTAGGTAAAAACCACTAATTAAAAAGTCGCACATGGGGCACAGTAAAGCTAGATAACCGCTTACGCAACAACTACTTTATATACCTTTTTAAGTTCTTACTTAACCACAGTCTCCAAGAAAGAAAACAGTTGACATTTAATAATTATTACAAATCAGATACTTAAGTAAAGATATACGATTTTTTGTTCAGAGCCCACTTGACTTCGAATGTTTCTGAACACCCATTACTTCAAAATGTTCTCAGTAAATCACATGCTACTAGATTGACTTTTCAAATGAACACCGGTTATTCATAATATATAAATATGCTTTAGATAAATTCACATATAAATACATATTATATATAATGGTATAGTTAGAATTAGTTTAATTAATCCTAATATGATAAACTATTTGCTAAGAATTTTATGGCATAGAATCTATTTGTAATAGGTACAAACTTTTTTCTGGGTAAAAAGTTTGAAAAATATCTATGCAATTATATTTAATCAAGAATTAAGAAATACTGAAAAAACAAGCCTATCAACGCGAGGAAACGTACAGACGACCGTTTCGTTCTAATTGGAACTTCTCAATGTACGGCATTCCCTTTCGATGACGACCTTGCTTTTTCATTTCTATACTTTCTGTATATATAGTTAACATTTGGAATTTACTGCAAGTGAGAATTAATGAATATTAAATCACATTCTTACATGTAAATGTCGACTTATTTAATGCTACTAGTACAAACTTAGTTTGACGGATTGTAGATTTATACGCATTAAATAAGTCGACATTTACATGTAAGAATGTGATTTAATATTCATTAATTCTCACTTGCAGTAAATTCCAAATGTCAATTATATTTATTTAAAAAACAGTTTCTTGCCAAATTTTCTTTTTCACAATGTATCAAAATTGCATATGTGTAGTATATACATAAACCGATTTATATATATATAGAGAGAGACAGTTCTAAATATATTCTAAAATTTTACATATTTATATTTTTCCTTGTAATGTAAATAATTGTTATTAATAAATATTAGTGAGTTCGTAAAATAAGGTATTAATATAAACCTATTTCGTATGCATAATTAGAAATATATATTCATAAATTAAATAAATTAATAATAAATGTTCATTTTTTCGTATTTCTAAAAACTTTTGTATTTTTTTAATAACTCCATATAATCATATTTTCATATCCAAATATAAATTACAAACTCTTTACACAAAATTTTCTTAGTTCGTTCTAATTAATCAAAAATACTTACGGTACCATTGCCGGTACTTCTTCGGCAGTTTTAAATTTTCCCGTCCATACTAAAAACTTCTTCTCCAAACTATTCACTTTATGCAAATTTGAGTGGATTTTGTTAGATTCTAATCTAACACTGGTGCATAGTGCAGATCTAACATTTCTTGTTAAAAGGCCGACTCTCGGTAGTATTAATTTCACAATGTTAGCCATTTTATGCGACGAAAATAATAATCTATCTCACCGCAAAACAAAACATATGATTTATATAACGTAACTGCAGAACCACACGACACTAAGCAGATAACATCTTTATCTCGAAATCGCTAAACTCAACTTATATATACGCATCCAATGCAAGGAGAGAAAATCCTTGATTTTTGTTTCAGTTCTTGTAATTGTTAATATACGTTGATATATCAATTCCATATCGAGGTTAATACCTTTTTTTTATTGGGAAACTTCGATTCCATCGCATTCGTAATACATCGCGCCATCTATATATGATACTACTTATCTATTAGAGTAAATTCATCTTTATGATTATCTTATGATTTATATGAAATATAGATGCTTTGCTAGAACTTCATTATAATAAATCTCATTTTTACACAATATTTTTGAAGAAGGATGAAAAATATAATGTCGATAGTACCGCCATCTTGTTTTGGTAACAACAATGAAATGTGTAAAAATTCAAGGTGAAACATCACATTAATTTATAAAAATTTCTCATATGTCCAGCAAGTTCTTAATTTCTATTTCTACAGGACGTATAGAACTTTTAATATGGAGCACTGTAGAACACATGGAACAAAGCACGTACAGTTTACAGAACGTGCATTTTGTCTCGTTGCTTTGTAGAAATATATGTTAAGTTTTTTCGTATAAAATAATTTTCTTCTCACTGCTTTTGTCGTTTTTACTTTCTTCTCATTACAAAATATGTATGTTATCACGTATCTTTAAATATCCCTCGAGTATCTTATCTCTGGCAATAGTTTTAATTTATGTTTTATAATTTGAAACAAATCAATAAAATATAAATAAAATAAGAGTTTATTGGTTTTTATTATATGTTGATACACTGTCATATAAGAGTGAAATATGTACTTCCAAGAACATTTTAGTTCTTCAGAATCTTTAGTGTCGTTTTTCAGTTAGGATGTTACTTAGTAGTTCAATTAATACAATATAAATTGTTAAAGTTAGAACTAACTTGCGAGTAAAATTAATAAAAACATAAAATTTCTTGAATTTATAAATAATCATACAATTAATGAGGCTTAAATTAAACAAAAAGTCGGGCAATGAGGAATATTTCTAGAATATATTGTATACATTTCACTAACCGTATTATCCAGACATTTAAATATTTATAATCAAAAATGATGGTAAACATGGTAAATGATTGGAGAAAAAAATTCATGTTTTTTTTTAAACACTTAATTAACCAATTCGAAAAATTTAATGTAAATATATGATACTACCTATTATATTATACTTCACATTTTCGAATTATGTTTTATTAATGAAACCTTGCACAACTTTTTGCATTATTTATGTATCTTATCCAAATTTATTTGTGATCGAAAACAAATAAATTTAGATAAGATACATAAATAATGACTAACAAAAATTAAGAAATATCCTAAATTTGGTTTGTTTTAGTTATTTTTATTTTGAAATTGTTTACTTATTGTCTGCTTATTGTGAACTATGATTGTGAATAACTTCACAAATATTTTTAGTAAGTTGAGAATTTTTGATTGATGTTTTGTATTTTTTAAGCTTTTTGTTCGTGTACAAACAAGCAAAATTAGCAAGATGACTGGCACAAATATTTTCTTAGGCGTTCGTTTGGCCCAAAATGATTTTAAAAGAATTGAAATGGAAAATACCGATTTGGATATAAAAGTAGATTTATTCAAATATGAAATAGCTAAGCGTATCGGAGTAGCAAAGAATTTAATAGGTATTTAGTTATTTTAGGTTAAGTATTTTACAATGACATTTTTTTGTTAATAGATTTAATATATTGCGGAATAATTCTTGAGGATGAAAAGTCTTTGTCTTCTTGTGGAGTTAAACAAGGAGTTACAGTACATGTATTGAGAAAACCGAATCTGCCAACACCAATTATTCCTAGAGTAGTAACTGAAAGCGACATCCAAGAATTAGCTCTTGCATTCCGGGTATTTATGACATCACCAGGATATAGGGCAGCTCTGCATGTAATACTCTTATTAAATTGTTTATAATTTGGAATACATACATTAATTTTTTAGAGATTATCCAGGCCGGAAGTATTAGAAACAATAAAAGCTGCTACACCTGGTTTGGCAGATGATCCAATAGCTTTAGCTATAATTCAAGATCCAGAATTAATAGTTCAACTTTCAGACATAGAAACTGTTAAACGAATAGCAACTCATCATCCTAGTTTGATAGAAGCCGCTAATCACATAGCTGCACACGTTCATGAAGAAACAGCTTCTGTTAATACTTTAAGGGCAGGCACTAGTACCGGCTATTCTTATTCATTAGAGGCTTTATCAGACGAGGACGACGAAATGGAATCGTCACAAAGTGAACCTTCACGTGAGCCAAATCCGTTAACAAGAAATACATCTTACGAAGCTATTACAGCTGCACAACTAGTAGACGCTATAGTGAATGCAACGCAAAATTCAAATTTTGGCCCGACAAATCCAATTTTACCAACGACACCTTCAGCACCAGCAAGTGCTAATGTACAGCCAACAACTCCTAATGCAAGTGGTAATGTTATTACAAATGAAATGTTTTTAAATGCTATTCAACATGCACTTTCATCATCACCTGCTGCTGGAAATTCTAATGCAAATACTGCTTATAATTCAAGTAGCGATGCAGCAGAACCTATAGAAAGTTTAAGAAATCGACTACAACCCCAGCTTCGCCAAATGCGAGAAATGGGTTTGATGAATGAATCTTTGAATATAAGAGCTTTACAAATTACTTCTGGTGATGTTCAAGGTGCTGTAGAATTAGTTTTTAACGGAGCCATCGAATAACTTCATATATATTTTGACTTAATTTTGTAAGTGTATTTGTAAATATAAGACACAATTGTTTACTTTGGATTTATTTTTATTTTGAAGTATACATAATACAAAAATCTGTAAATTATTTTTATTTATTTCTAACAAATAAAAAATTATACATTAAATGTCAGTTACTCTCTCTTATCCTTTCAGCCGCATTCAAAATTTTATTCAACCTTTTACCAATTAATTTTGGGTATGTGTTGTTTTTTATTCTAAATTCCTTGCTTTGATGGGAAACTGCACCATTTTCTAATTGAAAGTTACATAACATATGCAACGGTTTTACCAATTCCTCTCGGTAAATATCATTATGCTCTAGAATGCTTAAGGCTTCAGCAGCCGTTTCTAATGTACTTAAACATCCATCTATTGGTTGTGTCCTAATTGTATAATTACTAACATTATTAGTAACAAGTTTAACTTGCCTGATATCGTGGAGTATCGAGTTACTTGAATATATTGCTTTAGCTTGTGGCCAGGTACCATCTAAAATAACTATATTAAAACATTTATCTTCTTTATTGCTCACTTGTGAAATATCAATAGCATTTGGACTTGGATATAATAAAATAGTATTCGGAGATGTCAATATCTTTTCTAAATGTGTGTTTTTCCCAGGAAATCGTTTTCCTTTAAATACCAAACATTTATTCTCCTGCAAACCTAAACTTAACATTGGTGCTGTTCGAAGGCATCTTTTTTCTTCTGCCGGGTGTTGTAATAAAATCACAATACTTTGAGGATTTAAAGGCACTTTAGGTAATGCATCGCACCAACAAACTACAGATGGTCTTCTTCGAATGGAAATAATATATTTAAATTTACTATGCTATTTATTAAGTACTTACTCGCATTTATTGCATAAGCTTCTCATTTGTGGTGGGTCAATTGGCAATGATCCTAAATCGTTAAAGATATCGTTTATATCCATTTCACATTTACAAAATATTCTTATATTTTTAACACATTTAATATAATAGAGAGGTTATGTACTTATTTACGTATTTAGCATTGTAAATTTGTTGAGAAAAATATGAAGTCAATGATTATTCATGGGAATTATTTTAAAGTTATCTTATTTCACTAAATCTACTCTACATTAATTTAATTATTATTCAGTGAATCATTTCTTTCATATTTAATGCCTGCAGAAACCAATAAATACTTTGCCATTTCGTAAAATGTGTTATGACGTAGATCTATTAGCTACTAGATGTCAGACCAACATGCTAGAGTTATTTTTGATTTAATATTTTGTTGATGTTAAATCAATGGTAATGATATTCGTAAAATATAACAAAACTACACGGTATATTAATATAATTTCAGTTTTTTACCAAAGAGATATTTTACAATTTTTTTTAAGGAAAATTTAAGATTAGTTCATCATACATTTGGGTTTATTGTGGCAATATAAATTGGTTGAAGGAAAATATAAAATCAAAGATTATTTCTGGCAATTATTTTAAAGTTATATTATTTATTTAAATCTATTCTAAATTGATTTAATAATTATTTAGAGCTTCTTCTCAGCACCTACAGAAACCTATAAATACTTTGCCTGTTTGTAAAATGATAATGACGTAAACCTATTAGCCACTAGATGTCAGGCTAATAGTAAAATTATTTTTGGATTTAATATTTTATTGAAACCAAATTAATGGTAATGGCATTCGTAAAATATAACAAAACTTACATGGGATATTTAAATATTTCAAGTTTTTACCAATTAGATGATTTATAAATTTTTCTAAAGAAAATTGAAAATTAGTTCATCACCTAGGTTATTCTGGCATTGTAAATTTGTTGAAGAAAAATATAAAATCAAAGATTATTTCTAGCACATATTTTAAAGTTACACTACTTCAAAGAAATCTGTTTTAAATTGATTCAATAATTAATTAGAAATGTTTTTTGTTTAGTGCCTACAGAAACCTATAAACAATGCCTTCTTATAAAATGTTTAATGACGTAGATCTATTAGCCACTAGATGTCAGACCAATTTGCCAATGTATTTATTTTTGGTTTTAATATCTTATAGAAGTTAAATTAATGGTAATAATATCCGTAAAATTAAATTAATGGTAATGGAATTCGTCAAATATAAAATAAGGTACATGATGACAATATTAAAATATTTCCAGTTTTTTACAAAAGATATGTTTTACAATTTTTTTAAGGAAAATTAAAATTTGATCACCATACAACTATATTCCGGATTGTATATTTGTTGAAGAAAAATATAAAATCAAAGATTATTTGCGGGAATTATTTTAAAGTTACACTATTTCTCTAAAGCTGCTATAAATTAATTTATTAATCATTTAGTGAATGTGACTACAGGAACCTATAAATACTTTGCCCATAAATGGTACTGACGTAAATCTATTAGCCACTAGATGTCAGGACTAGTTATCAACGTTATTTATTTTCGGTTTTTTTTTAATTTTTTTTTTATTGAAATTAAATAATGGAATTCGTAAAATGTAACAAAAATTACATGGAATATTAGAATATCTCTAGTTTTTTATTAAAGAGATGTTCTACAAATTTTTTTGAAAAAATCTAAAATTTGTTCGTCGTTAAAAATGGTTTGTTTTATTTAGTGCTTACAGAAACTTATAAATACTTTGCTCTTATGGAAACTGGTAATGACGTAAAGCCATTAGCCACTAGATGTCAGGACAATATGCTAAACTAATTTATTTTTGGTTTTAATACTTTATTAAAATTAAATGAATGGTAATGATATTCCTAAAAATATAACAAAAATTAGACGGAATATTAAAATATTTCCTGTTTTTTTTCCAAAGAGAGGTTTTACAATTTTTTTTAAAGTAAATTTGTCTGGTATGTGAATAATAATTTGTGTTCATTTCATAATCAAAGCATAGCCGGGAAAGTCGAATTATTGTAGCAGCCTTTGATTAACAAAAAATAGAAAGAAAAAACTATACTTCTATGAAGGTGTAGGTTTCCGCGGTCGTTCTCTAGATGTAGATCTCGGTTTCCGGGTTGGAACCGCGTCGAGTTAGGCGTAATTGCCTTCTTCAAGCATTCTTCAAGCTACTGCGAAACGACGAACATCTACGTACAGCCCTGAAGATGTCCTTTGAAACAGTGGACGAAACGTTGGCAATTACGCCTAACTCGACGCGGTTCCAACCCGGAAACCGAGATCTATATACTTCAATGAATTTATCAAGATTAACTTTAAAAATTGATGCTAGGCAAAAAGGATTTAGTTCCTGCCCCGTCATTATAAGTAATTAATAGCTAGCTTCCGTATTTTTTAGGAATTTAGAAGGAAGTCTGACCAATATGCATCATGTGGACGTAATCAACATTCAATCGACACTCAACGACTGAAGCTTATCAACAAAAATTTGTATCAGAAATGTGTGATGTTGTCAGAAGGCAGCATCGAAGGCATTTGCACCATAAATCAGATTTTAAAAAGTCTGAAAATTATAAAAAATAGAAAAATAGAAAAATGGAAAAATATAAAAACATAAAAATATAAAAATATGAAAATATAAAAATATAAAAATATAAAAATATAAAAATATAAAAATATAAAAATATAAAAATATAAAAATATAAAAATATAAAAATATAAAAATATAAAAATAGAAAAATAGAAAAATAGAAAAATAGAAAAATAGAAAAATAGAAAAATAGAAAAATAGAAAAATAGAAAAATAGAAAAATAGAAAAATAGAAAAATAGAAAAATAGAAAAATAGAAAAATAGAAAAATAGAACAATAGAAAAATAGAAAAATAGAAAAATAGAAAAATAGAAAAATAGAAAAATAGAAAAATAGAAAAATATAAAAGTAGAAAAATAGAAAAATAGAAAAATAGAAAAATAGAAAAATAGAAAAATAGAAAAATAGAAAAATAGAAAAATAGAAAAATAGAAAAATAGAAAAATAGTAAAATAGAAAAATTGAAAAATATAAAAATATGAAAATAGAAATATATAAAAATAGAAAAATGGAAAAGTAGGAAAAATAGCAAAAATAGGAAAAATTGGAAAAATAGGAAAAAAAGAAAAAAAGAAAAAACGGGAAAAATAGGAGACAGGTAAAATGGGAAAAATAGGAAAAATGAGAAAAATATAAAAATAGAAAAAATAGGAAAAATAGGAAAAATAGGAAAAATAGGAAAAATCGGAAAAATCGGAAAAATTGGAAAAATAGGAAAAATAGAAAATTAGGAAAACAGGAACAAAAGGAAAAATAGGAAAAATTGGAAAAATAAGAAAAAATAAAAAAACTCAATATGCACAACAGATGAAAGGCCGTCTCGGCTGTCGGAGTAATTGGTCAGCTTGTAATTCGTTCCACCCTGTCTGTTAATTTCTCCAACGCAATGAGCTAATGCGGCAATTTCCGCTTGAAATATCGTATCAGCTCTACTTAAGCTTGGATTTTTACTTGGATCATTGTCTTTTAGTCCATATGGCTGCTCATAAAGCTTTGTGGTCTGATATATTAGCAGATCTTGAAGAAGCTGCGCAGCTCGGAAAACGATTATGTATGTATTGGGTATTAGTCTTGTCTGTACAACAAAGTTGAAGCGCCCATCGTTACGAGAATGTACATGTGGAACTCAATCAACGGTATTCGGCTTTTGGTTTAAATATGCTTTCATTCTCTCGTATTTATTACATAAATATAATCTCTATTTATAAAGTATATGTCCGGATCTAATTTACGGTTTCGAGTCTGAAACCGTAAATGAGATCCTATTCTAAAATACTATTCCGATTCTGTTGTACGAACGAAATATCACAACTCTAATCATTAGTTACATCGATTGTGAAGTCCAATCAAATTTGAAATATTTAGCATATTTATTTCATTTATAAATACGTACGATTATTTCGTTATTAATTTTTAAACGGTTCCGAAAACATCGCGTCGAGAGAAGTAAACGGATGTTTTAAAAAGTTATGTTGATCGAGTAAATATTTATTTGTCTCTGGAACAGTCATTTCATTTTCTGTCATGTTTAACCGTCGCATAGATTGTTTTCCATTCGTCACGGTTTCGCTTTGTCTAAATCGAACGCCCTGAAACAAATGAACAACAGCAATTGGAATGGCATTATCACAAAGAGGGTGTCACGCGGTCCGCATTGTTACCAGCTATGTACCATGTAGGGCAAATCCAGTGACATATTTCAGTGATGCATTGACTTGTCCGCCAATTGGTCTATTGTTAGGTAATTTATTCGGTCCGGTCGGAGCCTAACACATCAATATATATATCTACAGATATATCTTCGCATTAGCACATAACAAATGCTCACCGGCATTAACTGGAATGATTGAGATTGAAAGTAATCGTCGAGATTTCTGGGAAAGGTCCGTTCGATCGCTGGCGTCATTTATTCGGAAACTAGAGTTAACACGACTGAAGCGGGTATTAGAGCTTTCGCTTTTAGAGAAATCAATAAATGTCATGTTTTGTTTATGTCCTTATGCTATACAGGCCAAACGACATATTTCTGCAATTTAATTATATTTTATTCAATTTTTAATAACAAAATTGGTTAAAATTATTTTGGTACATAACCGCAGATGATTACTTCAATTGCAATTCTGATGAAAATTATCAATTTTTCCTTCTCAATTTGATATAATAAAAAATATGGGACGCGCGCATGGAATTTTGCATTGAATTGAGCATGTTTGTGTATTAGTAGCTTTTCCAGATTGTTATATACTATTGCGGTTTGGCTATCGGTTATGCGATTGATTTATGCGGTCCGAATGCGTGGTTTATACGTGAACAACTGACACATCATCATAGAACAGGGCCGCAAATCGTCCGCAGTTATTTTACGGAGTGTGGTCTTTTGTTCGCCGAAATGGAATGTTAATTTATGGATATACAGGCACGGACAACTTACCGCACATGCAACGAATTCGTGTATGGGATATGCGAATAAACGACTGGTTTTGTAACTAAACTTAAATGTATTGTAATAGGCGGTGACGAGTTTATGAATCGCAGGCTTACATACATAAATTTGAATATTACAATTTAGAAAAATTTAAATTTATTACAGAATAAACTGCATAAAATTCATTTCATCTGAAGAAGTTTTTCTTTGGAGGATGTTCCTAAGTAAAAGCTTTAAAAATGTATAAAACTCCTACGCATATTAATATTTGCGTGCTTCGACAACTAAATTGTCATCTTCAATATGACAACAGGATGAAAACTTACTTGTCCAAATATTTGTTTAGGATACGAATATTAATGCATTAAGGTGTTTTACACCCATTTTAAGTTATTTTATCTGGTTTTTCCGTTCTATTAAAACAAACTATACCGGGTGGCCTTGAAAAAAGACAAAGTATGACAAATGGAAAGATTAAATTATATAGAATATACAGGCTGATTCATTTTCGGCCCTCACCATGGGGATCTCGCTTATTATTGGAGATAGAGTATAGGTTTAAATTTGGCAAAGTGGTTAAATTTTGTGTTTGTTATAAATCCGTAAAGAAAATAGACCTGTGACAAATGACCTACGTTATTTAAAAAAAAAACGCGAAAACCCCATTTTCTACTTTTACCTGTAGCACCGACATTTGGCCTTGTAGAGAAAAAATAAAAACACATCCTTGTGGCCATTTCTAAACCTCTATCCAGTGGTGTACTCTAAATTTTTATACGACGTTTCGTTTCTTTCTGGCCATCATTAACTATCTAATTTCTTATAGACGCCATATGGGATTTAGACATCCTCAGAAAGAGTTTTTTTTTCTGATTTCAACCATGTACCACATGCTGACTATAGTTTTTGACATTAGGTTTTATTTGAAAGAATAAATTATAAGATTAAATAAGGTAGCCTTTGGAATTTCAATCTGTCAAACATTTCATTTATTGTTCATTAATAATACAAAAATGTCATACACTAACGAAGAGAAACGAGATATGATAAGTATTTTTTATTCTTCGAAACGAAATTCAACTGCAGCGAGTAAAAGATAACAAAAACATTAATAAAAATACATAGAAAAGTAAACAATAAACAATTACAGTAAATGTTCAATTATCTGGCCATCTTCGGTAATGCACAATTGGGCACGCCTTCTGGCATTTTGTACTGCCCTTTGTATAGTTCTTCTAGGAACTGCATCGAAGGCATTCTGAAGTCTGTCTCGTACTTCTTCAATGTTTTGTGGCGCATCTACTTTATAAATATTATTTTTAACATATCCCCATAAAAAAAAAACTAGCGGACTTAAATCAGGTGATCTCGCAACAACTCCCCTATTTCCAATCCAACGGTTTGCAAACTCTTGATTTAAGAAATTTCTAACAACAGCTGCATTGTGTGCTGATGCGCCATCTTGTTGCCACCATAAATATTGTAATTGATTTAATTGACGTATTTGGGAGTGCAAGTACAATGATGCGAGTGCCTCGTGTGTTTTCGGTGTTTACTAAGAAAACGTTACAGTTAGTACACGAGAATACACGAAGCATTCGCATCATTGTACTTGCACTTCCAAATACGTCATCACGAGCCGCGCCTGATTACAACTACTTCAAATCAAAACTAACATTTAATCCTTAACCCACACAGACCGATCTTGTATTTTCTTCTTTAATATAGCGCAATGTGCATCTCAGTACCTTCAAATCACCCGATCGTCAGTTTACTTGTAAACGTTGAAGTTGATTGGTGACCTTATTTCTTACAAGAGTGAGATTAAAATTTCGACGCGGTCACAGTGACCGGACTGCGGCATTAGTGTAACTATTTTAATTTTGTCTACGTTTATTTTGTGTGACTTCTGACTATGAACAACATTCCTACTTCATCAAAAAGGGTTCGTTATGGTGATACAGACTTTGAAAATACTTTGCAAAATTGGTTCAATGAAGCAGATAGCGGAATTAGTAGTGACGAAAGAGTCGATGAAGATTATTACGGGGTAAGTGATCATGACGCAGCTTCGGAAGCAGAGGCAGATAGTGAAGATGAGGTTGAACGTATCGAGGAGATGCAGAGTGTAGCACAGCATCAGCTAACACCTCAACAAATTTTATGGCAAAAATCGCTACAAATGGCCATCAGAAAGTTTTATATCTCGAACCAGAACACAAAAACATAAAATTGCAACTTCCTGTTATACGTCCATCGGCAAATTTGGGTAACAAAACTGATCCAGTTACTTGTTGGAGCATGTTATTTTCGGAAGATATACTGCAATTTGTACTGCGGTGAACTAACATAAAGTTACAGTGAAAGTCGAGTATAAAAATGAACAAAGGTCTGAACTTCAGGATTTAGACATGACCGAGGTAAGCGCTTTTTTGGGCTTATTATTTAATACTGCCATTTTTATTTCGAATCATGAAAAAATTGAACGGGTCTTTGCTACCACCGATGGAACTGGGTGCGAAATATTTTCTTGTGTAATGAACAAAAATAGATAAGTAATTAAACTTCTAGTTTAAAAAATTCTTTTATTGTAAATACCACTACAATATTGTTTCGCCATACAATGGCTTCATCAGGTGGATGAAATACTACAATATTGTAGTGGTATTTACAATAAAAGAATTTTTGAAACTAGAAGTTTAATTACTTATTTCTTAGCGTTATAATGAAGTTTCAACAAGTATCTCCTTCGTCAATTAACAAAAATAGATTTTCGACCTTGCTTATTGCTTTGCGGTTTGATAATCCTGAGGATAGAGCCGTGAGATATCAGGAAGACGCATTGGCACCGATTTCAGAAATTTTTAATAAATTTATCGCAAACTCACAAAATTTATTTTCTCCTGGCGTAATTATGTGTATCGACGAAATGCTGGTTTCGTTTAGAGGAAAATAATGCATGCACAAAATGTATATGCCAAATAAGCCTTGTAAATATGGCCTGAAGAAAATGTGCCTAACTGATGTACGAAATGATTACTTCTATAATGGTTACGTTTATTGTGGAAAAAATTCTGATGGAATTGGTCTTACAGATGAAGAGAAAAAATACTCAAAGCCTACGCAGTCTGTTCTCAGACTAACTGAACCAATTCAGAGAACCAATCGCAATGGAACTGCTGACAACTGGCTTACGTCAGGGGAATTAGCGGAAAAAATATGTGGGAACGATGAAAAAAAAAATAAAAGAGAAATACCCCAATCCTTTTTGCCAAATAGACTTCGAAGGATATGTGGGTTTAGATTGTATAAAGGCTTAAAAGTCGGGCAAATTGAGGAAGTGAATTGTGTGTTCAGCTTTGAAGAGACTCATTTATTTTGTTATATTTCATGCCAAACTAACCTCAATATTTGTATTATATTTATTTCTGCGTTAAATAAAAATTGACTATTTAGTCTTTCGGTATATTATTTAATGATATTGATTATTGTGCTATCATTATCCTAAAACTTCCTTATTTACATATTTTTATTGCCAACAAAAAATAACCGTTTGATCGCACATTACAACATTTTATATATGGCTTAGAAGCACATATGTGAAATCTACTATTATATTTTGTTGGTAGATTGTAGATTGTAAATGTTGTCGAATCATACAATGAATAATAAATCTAGTACTGAAAGAAAATATCGGAAAAATTTAATAAAATCTATTTCGTCTGCCTTAAAACTTGAATATTTCTTTAAATTTATCTCCATTGCGCTAATACATTATTCTGACATTAATGAATACATTTCGATCTTTACGATATCTACTTATTTTACGGGCTACGTTCACATATGATATCGCAGGTTTAACGTACTCGTAGCCTTAATGATATTCTCTCGCCAAACGTCAGTTGAATTTCCAAATATGTACGTATGCACTGATTTACTGAACAGAACACAGATGGCGTCGGAGTTACTAAATTTATTAAATATAGATGGCGTTGAAGTTACTAAATTTATTAAACGAAAATGCAGAATGTCCATATCTACGCCGTATTGTAGCTTGCGTTTCAAATATGTGATTTGCCGTTTTTTGATTACCGTTTATTTGAAATTTTTACTTGTTATGACGTTATTTATTATATTGTTCTTTGTATTATGTATTATAACTTCTTATAACTAATATTCCAGCAGACAGTTTTAAAGGGTTTCTGGTTGTGAATAAATTAAACATCAAAATTCGGTTTGGACTATTTGAATGTTTTTCAATTCATTATAATAGAACCGCACATTTACTCATAATTGTTTACGAAAAAAGGTTTAAGTATATCAATACTTTAAGCACGTATTACGCATAATTGTTATAAATCGTTTGCACTTTATTAAGGTACTTATGGAAATATCGTTCTTATTAAATCGTATTAAAATGGTGCGCATAGGTTTCAGTACATGAGGCCTTATTCCTGTGATCTCCGTAGTACCTTAGGTTAGTCATCCAGGTCCTATTCTGTTTTTTCTATTTATAAATGGTAGTTAATATTGTATCAACTGTTTGTAAGATTCTTCTTTTTGCTGACAACTTAAAATTATTGATTATTAATTCTTCACCGTAAAACTGAATCAACCTTCAAATAGATATCAACGTTATCTTCACGTGGTCTGAAGACAATAACATGTTATTTAACACTAAAAAATGAAAAGTTTATAACCTTTACTAAGAAGATAACAAATATATGTCATGATTTCAACATCAATGGAACTGTCGCAGAACGAGTAGACTACAAGTATTTGGGTGTAACCTTTGATTCTTCCCTAAAATTTAATTTACTTGATAACTTCTTATCCTATTATATAAAACGCACAATATTTCAATAAACATTAGTATATTTTTCAACGAGTGAGAAAGTTGGCCATTTCAATGAGGAAATTTGCGATAGGAGCCGAAGGTGAGTGGAGTAATTTATTCGAGTGGAAATGGCCATTTTTGACCAGTTTAAGAACTATACCTTTTCTAATAATATTAAAGAATTAAGAAATAATGAGTACTATGTTTTTTATATCTTATTTTTATTATCTACATATACGTTAACTGTACTGTAGTATACAATAGTAAATGGAGGCGATTTTATATCTACACGTTGGTTATATTTTCATTCGCCGTAGTATTGCATATTGCTGTTAGAAGCTTGAAATGCGTTGATGATTTCGTTTGGCTGAGTCCATTTTGTTTATCATGGAAGTGTCTATATAACCCTCGGCTACTGATGTGGACTTCGACCCTCCGTGCCTTTTCAAAGCAATTATATCGGCACCTGCATTCTACTAGTATTGTACAGAAACTATGTCTAGATTTCGGTAGTTTTAAATAGTTGACAATATCTCGCCCCATTTTAGAAATCTTGTTGACACCTATATTTTGATTAGTGCACTTGCGTTTCTGAGAGTTTAGAAAAAAAATTGTTGCTCGACACATTTGTCAGACATGAAATATTTATGAACGAAATTATAAAATTTACCAGTTATGGTGAATTTCCGTACAATTTTGGTCTTTATGAGGGGGGGGGGGACCAACATTGTTTTGTTCAAGTCATCAATATCATAATTTTGTTTTTGGCGCCGAAAATTTACGCCGTTGATATTTGAAGAGAAACTCGACTTTTGCCGAAGTTATAAATCAGCTTCATACTAGCATCAAGACTTGTGACGCAAAATTTCTTTTTGGCGCTAAAAATTTTCGTCGTCAATATCTGAAGGAAAATGCGACTTTTGCTGAAGTTATATACCAACTTCATACATATCACGACATGTGGCGCAAATTTTCTTTTTGGCACCAAAAATTTGCGCCATCGATATCTGAAGAAAAATGCGACTTTTGCCGAAGTTATATTCCAACTTCATACATATCACGACTTGTGGCGAAAATTTTATGTTTGGTGCCAAAAATTTGGGCAGTCGATATTTGGTGAAAAATGCCACGTTTGCCGAAATTAGATACCAACTTCATACTAGCATTAAAACTAGTGGAGCAAATTTTTTGTGCAAAAAATTTGCGCCGTCGATATCTGAAGAAAAATGCGGCTCTTGCCGAATTTATATACCAATTTCATATTAGGATCATGGACTTGCAGCCCTAATTTTTTTTTTGGCTCCAAAAATTTGCGCCGTCGATATATTAAGAAAAATGCGACGTTTGTCGAAGTTATATACAATTTCATATTAGCATCATGACTTGCCACGCTAATTTTATTTTTTCCACTTAAAATTTGCGCCATCGATATTTGAAAAAAATATGCGACTTTTGCTGTAGTTATATATCAACTGTATATTAACATAATGAGTTGCGGTGCAAATTTGATTTTTGGCGTCAAAAATGTGCGTCGTCTGCATTTAAAGAAAAAAATAATTTTTTCTATTTTGCGTTCGAAATGAACTCATTATGAAACCCAAAACAGTATCGAAATGAGCTTCATTTCGATACGCTTTTTTTCATTTTTCAATGTTGGCGTTGTTCGAACAGAGAAATAAATATCATTGCTGTCATTAGATTTTAAGAATTTAAGTACATTTGACAGATATGATATATGTTCGTTCTCTACACAAACAACGTATATTGTATACAATTGACAACAAGATATATTAGTTTCTATGTCACTCATGTTTATATTTTTAAATAAAATATCAAGTAATGTTAACGAAAATTAATAAATAATATGTAATATAATATACTCCGCGGATAGAAAGATTTAAATTTGAAAATGTCAAGTATCAATGTGACCAACTGCATGATTTATATAAACATTAAACTCTGAACTTCCAAATTAAATAATTCCAATTTATTAATGTAAAAAATGCAAAATAGAAAAAATAGTATAAAAAACTCGTTTCATAAGGCCTTTTGCCGCACTCGCTCTTTAGAAAACTCGTTTTCTAAACTGATCTCGTGCGGCAAAATGGTGCCTTATGAAACTTGTTCTTTAATATACTATTACCTGTGTATAATACACTATTTTTTCCCTGACGGAAAAAACGACGATTTAATATGGAAAAAACATATTATTATAATATATTAAAGTCAGAAATTCAATCGATGTGAAATTTGAAGTTTTAAACTGGTAGGCTGTTGTACTTATAGCGAATATTGGACCTGCGTTGCTAAGGAAACCTTTCAATAAATTAAATATCTGTCAATTTAGTTCTGTGATTGGGTTTAAAAAATTGCGAACTTAAGTTGTTTTGTTGGTTATTTTGAATATTCAAAGTTCAAAAATGGACATTTCATCAATCACAGATTCAATGACAAATGTCAACTTCAAATAATTTTTGAAAAAACAATACAGTTGTATTATCGTCATAGTAACGATAAATATTGCCCGTGGAGAAAAGTAAAATCTCGTCGGCTTATTGGTACCCATGGAGAAAGACGAGAAAGAATTCTCCCCACAGTTGAAGACTGAACAACTTTTCAATATGATTAGAAAATGTTATTTATTCAACATAGTAGAATCTACAAAAACTGACACAATTAGCAGAACCATCTAAAGTAATTCTAAGGCCTTTTAAAAAAATTGATTGTTTTGGTCTGCATTCTTGATTTCATCATTTGCGGAAAATATTACCTTTCAAATGTTTTTTTAATTTTGTAATTCCCTCATGGTGCAAAATTTGGAGGTCAACCAAATTACAACCAATCTCGTCAATTTTTTGCAGTGCAATTATCAACATGTGCGCAGGAGCGTTGTGGGTGAAATTCCTGGATATTTTGACTTTGAGGCTGGATATCTCGAGCAAGACATAAAGTCTTCTTTCTTTATTCTTTATTACGGATTCGTATTCTACACGTTGAGATAAGTAATTTGATATATGATAAAGCATATTTTTGAACATTACTCATAAATTAAAAATTATTCCCTCTTTATTTTTGTGTAGGGGGTAATATGTGTCTAACTTTCTATATCACTCAAAGTTTTAGAAAATTATTACATTTTCTAAAACCATTATATCTTGCTCTTAGTGTGACAATCAATGTATTGGCAATATACCCAGATTAATGTAATTATTGTATTTTCTACAAAACAACGAAATTTTCCAGCTAATAGGAATCGAATAAATTTTTGTAATTTCTTGAATCTCTTTGGAGTATTCAAAAGGGGTTCATAAAATAAAGTACAACAATGATAGTAACATATATTAATTGCTTAGTACATATACAGATTTATTAATTTCTACAATTAAATTTTGGCACCACTTCATATAGTACAATATATTCAAAATTTCTCGTATAATTTCATGTAAGTTCTTCCATTGATACATACATATATTTACATTAAATTTACACAAACAAAATTACGGGAATCGGGAAATAAGGGTTTAGAGTCCATAAAATGCACCATTTATTTTTATTTTTTTGTTCTTTTTTTATACAACTGTTAAGACACGAAAAGTTTTACTCTAACATAAATATTATACAGTGGAAATATGTTTAAATTCGTACTTATAAAATACACTCCGCAAAAAGTTATAAAATCACCTGTTGTATTACAAACATCTTTCTTTTTATTGTTAAATATTAATCAAAACAAGAAGGATAAGAGAAGATATAAAGAGCATCGAAATGTAGTTAGGAGCTTGAACTAATACAGGATATTGCTGATACCATCTCTGACATGCATCTAGATAAGAATTCAATAAAATTTCTAAAGTAATCGTGGCTTATTTGATTTTATTCTTTTGTAGCGAAGCAAACTTTAGAAGATGAAGATCGTGTGTTGATCAAATTGCAACAACTCGACTGATAATAGAAGAAACATTGGAGTAGAATAAATTTGGCGTTTGTAGACTTTGCCAGGGCATTTGATAGTATAAATAATGGCTATGTTGTGGAATATATAAAAAAGGTATTGGCATTCTTTTAAAACTAATGCAGCTAATCGAAATAATGTACAATTAAACAAACAATTTGTCATATTCTTCATAGGAAATATTTAACTATAAAAATGTTAAATAGGGATGTGTGTTCTTGCCATTATTGTGGAACCTATTGCGTAAAATATTAGTATACCTAGAATATGCATAAAAGACATGAAAAATATGTAGACATGAAAAGTATTTATCATCACCTGATGAAGCCACTGTGTGACGAAACATTATGTAGTGTTTACATTATATATTTTTTAAAATTAAACGTTGTGTTATTAATTATTGAAAAATATGCTTGCAAACTTAGAAAAAGACTCTATAGAAAGAGGGTTGAAAATAAATGTAGCTAAAACAATAGAAATGAGAATAGTAAGGTGAGAGATTGAAGAGGAAAAGCTGTATATAAATCAGCCACAGATTAAACAAACACAGGAATTTTGTTACCTCAGCAGTGTAATTGGTAAAGTAATACAAATATCAGAGATAAATTCGTTCTTCAATGCACATAGTGATCGAAGAACCAAGAAAATCTTTAACGGAATTGTTAAGTCTGTTTTGTCGTATGGACCTGAAAAGGGTCCATGACCGAGAAATATCAAAAACGGATTTAAATATTCATAAATAACTGCCTCAAGAAAAGACTGAGACTTTTCTGACCGAATATAATCACTAGTAAACAATTGTGAACTAATCTAGAATTTGATGAAGCATGCGCTGAGAAAAAAACAAAGAAGATTAAGCAAATGAGATGGACGGTAATAAGACAGAGAATTAGAGAAAGAAAAAGGACCAGACAAAATGGAGACGAAAAATACGAGGGATTAGGAAATCCATTCTAAAGATTTAGTGGATTCTATTATGCGTTCGCCAGTGAAGTGGGGAATTTTGAAAGTCCAATCGTTTATTTTCTACTCACAAGGGGGCGTGGCAGTTTTAGATTATTCTTTGACATTTAATGCTATTTGTTAAATATGGAGCAGTAGTCCGGTGCACACGTGTTTTCTGCGTTAAATCGTTTTATAAAAATGGTGACTTTGTTACTTCTGTACAACGATTGTTTCGCAATTTCAATATTACACAATATGGGAAAGTGCCGTCCGCTCATGCAATTACATCATGGGTGAAAATGTTTGAAGAAACTGGTTCCACATTAAGCTTAAAGTATAGAGGAACAACAAAGTCTGTAAGACCAGAGGAAAACACAATTCTGCAATGATACATACATCAGCACTAAACATTAGTGACACGTAGTTACGCCGAATTTGGAAAAAAAAAACTTATCTTTTCACCCTTTCAAAATCCAAGGTGTGTAAGACGAAAGATGTCGATATGATGGCTTGCAGAATTTTCAGCGAAGAAACGATGAAATATTGCACGTGTTAATAACGATTAAAATTTTATTCACCGCACGTTTATGTCAGATGAAGCACATTTTCATTTGAATGGATATCTAAACAAAGAAACAGTCGATATTGAAATAATGAAAACCCAGGTAAGTTGCATGAAAAGCGATTACATAATCCGAAAAAAACAGAACATAATAATAAGGTGTGGTGTATAGTTTTATCATCTACCATTATTGGGCCATACTTTTTCTAAGAGGGTAGAGGAAGCGCCGCAACTGTTAATGCAAACCTATACACACATGGTCAGAACATTTTTGATGTAACAGCTCCCTAGGTTCGCGGAAATTATTTTTTTTCCAATATGAAGCTCGTGCCTACATTGCTATTTTAAGAGAACTCTTCCTGGACGGGCCCATATCCAAACATGACGACACGTTGTGGCCTGCCAGATCCCCAGATTTGTCGGCTAGCGATTTTTTTCTTTGGGGTTTTCTGAAGAGCAGGGTATACAGGCTGATTAATTTTCGGCCCTCACCATGGGGATCTCGCTTATTATTGGAGATAGAGTATAGGTTTAAATTTGGCAAAGTTGTTAAATTTTGTGTTTGTTATAAATCCGTAAAGAAAATAGACCTGTGACAAATGACCTTCGTTATTTAAAAAAAAAACGCGAAAACCCCATTTTCTTCTTTTACCTGTAGCACCGACATTTGGCCTTGTAGAGAAAAAATAAAAACACATCCTTGTGGCCATTTCTAAACCGCTATCCAGTGGTGTACTCTAAATTTTTATACGACGTTTCGTTTCTTTCTGGCCTTCATCAACTATCTAATTTCTTATAGGCGTCATATTGGATTTAGACATCTTCAGAAAGAGTTTTTTTTTCTGATTTCAACCATGTACAACATGCTGACTAAAGTTTTTGACATTAGGTTTTATTTGAAAGAATAAATTATAAGATTAGATAAGGTAGCCATGGAATTTCAATCTGTCAAACATTTCATTTATTGTTCATTAATAATACAAAAATGTCATACACTAACGAAGAGAAACGAGATATGATAAGTATTTTATATTGTTCGAACCGAAATTCAACAGTAGCGAGTACAAGATATCTACAATTATATCCAGAACGACAACAGCCTCAACGTACCTTTTTTCTAGATCTCGACAGAAATTTGGTCGAGAATGGATCGTTTACTAAGTCGCGTAATGGTCAAGACAACAGGAATTTAAATGTAAATCGACAAGATATTTTACAAATGGTAAATTAAAAGCGTGTTTTCAAATTTCATGTTAATCTTGTATTTTTATAGTAAATAATAATCCATCAATTTCTACACGCGAAGTAGCGTCAGAATTAAATTTGTGCCAGCCCAGAGTTTGGAAAACTTTACATAAAAGTAGGTTTAAACCATACAGGATCCATGTTAGTCACTCTTTACTGCCTGGAGATAATTTGAGAAGGCTAGAATATTGTAATTGGTTAATGGGAAGGATAGAAAATTACGAAAATTTTGTAAGCAAAATCATCTGGTCAGTTGAAACAAAATTTACAAATTCTGGAATGTTCAACATAAATACGGAGCACTATTGGGCAGTACAAAATCCCCGACAAAACAGGGCTAGAAGACCACAACATCGTTTTGGAATGAAATGTTTGACAGATTGAAATTCCAAAGGCTACCTTATTTAATCTTACAATTTATTCTTTCAAATAAAACCTAATCTCAAAAACTATAGTCAGTATGTGGTACATGGTTGAAATCAGAAAAAAACTCTTTCTGAAGATGTCTAAATCCAATATGGCGCCTATAAGAAATTAGATAGTTGATGATGGCCAGAAAGAAACGAAACGTCGTATAAAAATTTAGAGTACACCACTGGATAGAGATTTAGAGATGGCCACAAGGATGTGTTTTTATTTTTTCTCTACAAGGCCAAATGTCGGTGCTACAGGTAAAAGAAGAAAATGGGGTTTTCGCGTTTTTTTTTTAAATAACGAAGGTCATTTGTAACAGGTCTATTTTCTTTACAGATTTATAACAAACACAAAATTTAACAACTTTGCCAAATTTAAACCTATACTCTATCTCCAATAATAAGAGAGATCCCCATGGTGAGGGCCGAAAATGAATCAGCCTGTATATTGATATACCGCAAATTATACTGGAATTAAAAACGAATATCAGATGGATCCAACCTGATCTGCTTCGTCGAGTGATGGAAAATTTTTCCATCAAAATTTGAACAATTTTTACACAGAAATGGTTCTACTTTATTCACTCGAAATCAGTAAAAAAAAATCTGATGATAAACATTTGATGATACAATTAGGTACTTTTAATTTAATGGCTTCACTAGCGGACACTGTATAATATTTTATGTAAATAATATAGAAGAAACTACCGTTCTTAACACAGGAGTGTTAAAGGAAAATCTTGATTTATGAGAAGATCGAATGGAATCAAAAGTTTATCCAAGACAAATTATATCTCATCTTACCATGTATAAATACATAACAGAAACCAACTAAACGAATATTATTGAAATTATTTTGATTGAAAAAGTTGACTCCATAATTTTTTTGCGAAGTGTATAGTGTATAGATCAAAAATTCCAAGTATAAACTAGTATTGGTAGATTTCACAAATCGTCGTACATTATAAAAGTGTAGAAATTTCTTAAATAGTCCATTAACATTAATATTTACTGCCTTTCCACATCTTAGTATATTTACCAATGTGCTATATGTACTTTACATATAGCATGGATATTATCACCATTTTGTGATTTTAGAAGTGTCCAAATATAATTTACAAATATTGGTACCTAACGAAATTTAGACTTGTATAGAGAATTATTTACAACAAGATGGCTTTTTATTTACCTTATTCGTACTATTTATTTATTTTTACAAATTGATTGTTTTTGCTTGGTTTTTATTTTTATTTATATTTTTGATTTTTTCTATTATAGTTGATATGTATAAAATGATAACACATTATCAAATACGGATAGTTTTAATTCATCTATTATATGTATATCAAGTTGATATGTTACATTAAATTTAAAAGACATCGAACGCATTTTTTTGAATATACCCTGTACATCACACTTTTTGGAACTTTAGTATATTACAGATACGGTATTTGTAATGTTATATTGATAGAAATACATGGATTAATTATAAATATTTGTAATAAAAACCATGCAAATATGTTTAATCAGGTTAGCTTAGAGGTAAGATCATGAAAATAGAACATACAAAAAGCAACATTTATGCGAACAAAAACATTAAATGCAATAAATTTTATTATGTACAGATATACAAATCACAGTTAGGAAGTTACGCGTTCCCATCAGGAACAAAAACATTAATACAGGGCTGAAAAAATTGGAGAAAGACATCTAAAATTTCAATAATTAATTTTGAGGTAAAATTCTTGAGTAAGTATTTATTAATTTACATATTTTAGAATGTAAATCTGATTTCAGTAACTTTTTTTCTGCTAAATTATTGAAGCTCTGGGGTAGACCACCGATATTGGATAATCTTTAAAAATTTAGGATTCGTATAATTGCCAGAAACGTGATTAGCATCCGAAATTGGATAAGATTTAGACTGAAATACACTTTCCTAATTATTGATGTAATATTTTTATGGAAACTCATAATAAATAAAACTACGGCGTTTATGTATTGGGGTCCTATAAGTAAATTGAAAAATTAGTAGTCACTGCGTGAGTATAATTCAAAAGTAAATAAGAAATTCAAAAACGGTTGAAAATTATGCATTGAAAAAATTAAAGTAGCTACAATAGTAGAACAAAAGTCAAATCGGATATATTTACTTAACTTTTTCTTACTTAGCATTTGTTGGGAATAATAAGTTATGTGGTCTTTTTTACATTAATAGCTTTTCAAATTTTTAACAGTTTTATTAACTTTTTTGTTATCGTATTTAACTAGTAATTGCCTGATATTTTTTATATTAGTTTTATTGCCCTTCTAACTTATATACTCCCTTAAATTGAAATGATAGTTCGTAATGACTTTGTTAGAAGCTATTCTTAAAATTATGAAATCCAACAAATTCAAGACGAATGAAGTGGCTGGAGAAGTCAACGTTATAATATTTTTTAATGTACGATTTTAGGGTGCTCTAAACTTGCGACGACATTTTCTTTTTGGCGCCAAAATTTTTTATTTGCGCCGTTGATATCTTAAAAAAAAATTGCCGAATATTTACTTTTGTTAATCATAAATAATTAAATTGTTTTCCTGCAATTGTGGCGTTTGGGCATTAATTTTTGGCGCTGTTTTTTCAAACTTGCTCCAGTATCAATTAGCTTTTTCCAAAATCAGATACAATTACATTTTTATAATACTAACTGTGTATTAGCACCATGACTAGTGGGGCAAATTTTTATGGTGCCAAAATTTGCGCCATTGATATCTGAAGAAAAACGCGACTTTTGCCGAAGTTATATACCAACTTTATACTAGCACCACGACTAGTGGATCAAATTTTCTTTTTGGTGCCAAAATTTGCGCCGTCGATATCTGAAGAAAAATGCGGCTTTTGCCGAAGTTATATACCAATTTCATATTACCATCATGACTTGCGGCGCCCATTTTCTTATGACTTGCGGCGCTCATTTTCTTTTTGGCGCCAAAAATTTGCGCCGTCGATATTTGAAAAAAAACGCAATTTTTGTCGAAGTTATATACCAACTTCATACTAGCATCTCGGCTTGTGGCGCAAATTTTCTTTTTGGAGCCAAAAATTTGCGCCGTCAATATTTGAAGAAAAATGTGGCATTTGTCGAAGTTATATACCAACTTCATATTAGCATCATTACTTGCGGCGCAAATATTCGTTTTGGCGCCAAAAATTTGCGCCATCCATATCTCAAGAAAAATATAACGTTTGCCGAAGTTATATACCAACTTCATACTAGCATCACAACGTGTGGAGAAAATTTTCTTATTGGTGTCAAAAATTTGCGACGTAGATATCTGAAGAAAAAGGCGGCTTTGGCGAAGTTATATACCAACTTCATATTAACATCATGACTTACGGCGCTAATTTTATTTTTGGCGCAAAAGATTTGCGTCATCGATATCTGAAGAAAATGCGACGTTTACCGAAGTTATATACCAACTTCATATTAGCATAATGACTTGCGTCGCAAATTTTCTTTCTAACGTAAAAACTGTGCACCGTCGGCATTTGAAGGAAAAATACCGGCGTATTTAAGATAGGATATTGAGGGCGTTAATTTAAAAAAAAATTGTATAAGAATTACAAGATTGCTATGAAGTTAAAACAAAAAAATTGAAAAAAAAATATTCATATTTCTGTTAAAATCGATGCACCGCTGTTTTTTCTTCAGATATCGAAGGTGTAAATTGGACACAAATTTTTGGCACCGTAAAGAAAATTTGCATCGTGAGTTGTGGTGCTAGAGCGAAGTTGATGTTATGAAAATGTAATTGAAAATAACTTTGGCAAAAGTTAAAGCGAAGGAGTTGACTTTAACGCAGACAACTTAGTAAAATTCCATGGTCAATTACATCAAGAGGAACTACTAAAATCCGTACATATGACGTCAATTTGGCCACAGGTTAGTCACTGCCGATCTACGTCGCATTAAGCCCTGTCGAAATGGAGAAATGTTGGATTTGGTATTATAATACAGACAGGAACAAATTACACTTCTGAATACTTTAAGAAATTGATATGGGTCTATACTTATTTGTTACCTTTTTTAAATACTGGACTTATCCTAGCTTTTTATAAGAAATATGCAATGAATACGAATACGAATGTATGAATTTATTATAAATACTGTTGGGATACAATGTATAAATAAAACTTTGAAATTGTCGCAAGAGTATACATATTTAAAATCTAGTATAAATGTTGTTCACGTAAAAAGTCTCAAAGATTCTTCGCCCAAATGAATGATTTTAATTTTATGATTACCTTTCTCCTAATTTCTTCGTCCGCACTGTATATATACATATGTATTTATTATATATGTACACTTACAAATCAAAAATAAGTATTATTTACATGTTATATGTGTTTGAGTTCGTTGTTGTGTTCATGTACACTAAAAAAATGATAATTTTATAATTTTTGTTGTAATGCGGGCACATCTGCAATACTTATATTCACTTTTAAGAAATATTTAATACAATTTTAAATTCAATGCCAAGACGACTAAACAGTGTTAATCTAAGCTCAAGGAGGATATACAAATTATTAATATTCAGTTTTAATTTGATCTGTCATCTTCAGTTTTTGTAATTTAAGCAAAATTCAATTTTTTACAGTTTCTGTTATATTTCCCAAATTAACTTAATTTTTCTTTTTACATAGTCTGTTTTTTCTCCATTCCGAGCGTTTCTCATTCGGAATGTGCAGTGCTTAAGTAAAATTTAAATGTTTAAAGCAATGCATAAACGTGCAGGTGTTTTCATAAAATTTTTAAGGTGGTCAGTTTTTTTTTTGTCGGTCCGTGTAATTAGAATTCTATTGAAAAATTAAATAATTTAAGTGTTACAATGCTATCTTAAACTACAGTTCCGTTTAAATAAATCTGGGACAATTCTTGTAACGTAACTCATAATTTCACTTGTTCAAATAAATCTGGGATAACTTTTTGGGTGTGTTGTATTTGTGGCTTTCAACATACTTCATTAGTTATTTATTATAATTTTACAGAATCATGATTTAAGGAAACAATTGGTCTGATTTAACAAGAGATAATTAATAAAAAAGAAATAAATTAAAATAAGGAATTTAATATTTTGTTTGGCACCATTTTTTTCAATAACTTTTTCCTGTCTTCTTGGCATAGAATTAATTAAAGAACGCTCTAAATCTTCGTTCTTTGTCAGTTCGACCCATACTGCTTCAATCCATTGCCACCGTTCTTCCACGATTTGTGGTTGAGCATTTCGTTTATCTATAATCTTAACCAAAAGCCCCTAAACATTCTCGATCGGATTTAGGCCCGGACTGTTGGAAGGCCATTGCAATACCTCGATGTTATTAGTTATCAACCAGTCATTTATAATTATAGCGTATGGATCGGATAATTATCTTGCCGTTGGAAGCATAAAATTTCTCTGTATACAATAGCGTTAAACTTCTCTTCAATCTGCCAGCATATTCCTAAACCTTGAGCGCTGATCCGAGCCCAAACATTAACTTCGAATCTTCCAGAAGTTTTTCTGACACGAATATATTCCTCATTGAAACGATTTCCCTGTTGTCTATAGATTCTGATTTTATCGTTGTAAGTCGATTGAAGTCTTCTCATCACTAAAAATAAACCGGTTCCAATAGTCCAAATCATTATCAATATGATTTAAAGCAAACAACAATTGATCATTAGTTAAATACGGTTTCCTTACAGCAACACGACACTTTAAATCAGATTTTAATATTGTTCTACAAGTCGTAACTTTAAAGACGGGAAAATCTGTATGTATCACAGCATTTCTCGCAATTTCAAATGGGTGATCTCTGATATAAGCTAAAAGTTCCATATCGTTTCTTAGTTACAAACACTGTATTTTCAATCTCGTTAAAATGCCGTGAAATTATTCTTATCGACCAACGGTCTTCAAGTTTTGAAACAATCTGCGCTTTATCAACGATAGTAAGTTTTCGAGGCATTTTTCAATTTGAAAATGTGTTTGGAAATTGTAGTTAGACTTTGGCACTTTGACAATTGTATTAAATAAACTCTGTCATTTTTGGAGATAGTATGAAAACTATCACCAAAGAAAAATGCGGCTTTTGCCGAAGTTATATACCAGCTTCATATTAGCAGCATGACTTGTGGCGTTAATTTTCATTTTGGCACCAAAAATTTGCGCCGATGATATCTAAAAAAAATGCGACTTTTGCCGAAGTTATAAACCCAATTCCTACTAACATCACGACATGTGGCGCAAATTTTCTTTTTGGCGCCAAAAATTTGCGCCATCGATACCTTAAGAAAATGCGATGTTTGCCGGAGTTATATACCAACTTCATATTAGCATAATGACTGGCGGAGATTTTTTTTTGCGCCAAAAATTTGCGCCGTCGATATCTGAAGAAAAATGCGACATTTGCTGAAGTTATATACCAACTTCATACTAGCATCACAACTTGTGGAGCAAATTTTCTCTTTGGCGACAAAAATTTGCGCCGTCAATATCTGAAGATAAATGCGGATTTTGCCGAAGTGATATACCGACTTCATATTAGCATCGTGACTTGCGGATCTAATTCGACGCTTTTCGAAGTTATATACAACTTTATATTAGCATCATGACTTGTGGAGCAAATTTTCCTTTTGCGCTACAAATTTGCGCCATCGATATTTGAAGAAAAATGCGACTTTTGCTGAAGTTATACCCAACTTTATACTAACATAATGACTTGTGGTGCAAATTTTATTTTTGGCGTCAAAAATGTGCGCCGTCGGCATTTGAAGAAAAAAATACCAACGCATTTACCATAAGATATTGAGGGCGTTAATTTTTAACGTATTTATATCAGAAATATAAGATTGCCATGAAGTTAAAATAAAAAAATTAAAAAAAAACAATCAATAATTCTGTTAAAAATAAATGCACCGGTGTTTTCTTCAGATATAGAAGGTGTAAATTGGACACAAATTTTTGGCACTGAAAAGAAAATTTGCATCGTGAATTGTGGTGCTAACGCAAAGTTGATATTAATTGAAAATAACTTTGGCAAAAGTTAATGCGAAAGAGTTGACTCAAACGCAGACAACTTAATAAAATTCCATGGTCAATTACATCAAGAGCCACTACTAAAATCCGTATATATGAAGTCAATTTGGCCACGAGTGTCAAGCTGTTCATTCATTAATAAACTGGAAAATAGAAGCGAGGTTTGTCACTGCTGATCTACGTCGCATAAAGCCGTGTCGAAATGGAGAAATGTAGGATTTGGTGTTATAATACAGACAGGAACAAATCATATTTGATAGTATGAAAACCATGAAAATATTGTTCAATTTATAAACCAAAATGACATTAGAAAATTAAAATTGTCGCAGATTTATTTCAACAGTACCCTACGTTTTTCATATCTTGAGTTATGTTATCGTATTGTTGGCAAAACGAATCTAAAATACGAAACAACTAAATAAACAAATATATTGTATATTTGTATATTTTGAATAGTTTTGTGTCATACGCTTTATACTTCAAAAGATAGTGGACTCATTCTTATATTAATATGAACGTCTAGTAATGAATTATATTATTAGTCCTTTTCCTATCGGATTAGTTATATATTTTGAACTGGGTATTCGCAGACGTGCCAGCATTGAAATCAATCGATTCGTTAGTGTTTATCATGCAGAGGTACCAGCCACTAAAAGTTATATTGCACTTTGGTATCTCTCTCACCTAAATCACCTCAAGACCCGTGATTCAGTGTGGATTAATGGTCCACGCCTAATTAAACATCACGATCCCTTCACAACGTTTAAATACATGATGTCCGACTGATGAGTTGGCAGTCCGTTACATGTATTAATATTAATGCGTTGGCAGAGTAAACTAACTTAGTCTCTTTTATGAATATTTATATGATCAGGGGACATTAACAACCACTATATAGGAACATATTGTCGCGTTTTCGTAATGCTATAGTTTTTCAGTAGCATTATATGATTGATTAATGTTGTTGGTGTCTGTATGTGAATGAGATTTTTTGTGTATATTAATGCATCCGTGGTGGGAAACAGAAATTAGAAAAACAGTATTTTAAAATTGCATTTTTCATACGTCAGTGTTCTTAGATTTATTTTGGCAATGTATTATATTATTTGGTATAATATTAGTACGCTATATCAAATATATTTTTAAGAATAACAGATTTAAACATGGAATTAAATGCTTTAATAAAATCGGTATAAAATATTTACTTGCAAAAGCTTTTCTAATGCATTGGGTTATCTCGGTCTAATTCGTAATGGTGAATCTACCTTGCAATAGAGCCAATACAGATGTATACTTAATTTGTTGATTTAATAAACTGTCAAAAGCTTTCGAAAAATTGCTAATAATATTAGCAGGTCGAAAAGACTGAGGAACAAAAAAAAACTTTTCTTTCTCTCAGAATGAAAAATATGTTATTTTGGTAGTATTTTTCTCTTGAATTCAAATATGGGATCGGTGTTTCCTCATCAGGCAAGCGAGAGACAGGCATTTATGATTTCAAGCACTTTAACACTTTCTACATTCATAACTACATAATATTCAATGACCGGAACATTCTATGGTGTTGTGGCCCGGCCAAAGAAGATCAACGAGAATGTTGAATGGACTCTTCTTTACTACTTCACGCAGAAGTTAGATGGCTTTCTCATGGTAAGTTTTTGACCTGTTTGCTTGAATTGAAGTCTGAAATTCAAGCATTTTCTCTTGACCATCCATTTGTTCTCTTGCGTATTCGATATTTTTAGCTGCAAAATTTGCATATTTAGCCAACATTTTTTCTAAATTAAATGATTTAAATCCGTCTTTACAAGGCTCAGGTATTACCGTTCTCGACGCGCATGATAAAATAGCAGCCATGCTAAAGGAGTTCAATTTTTGGATTCAATGTCTGCAGATGAATGAGTACGCATGTTTTGGTTCTCTCAGCACCATTTGATCAGAAAATGAAATTCAACGTAACGAAATATTAAAATAGATATTACTGAACGTCTCAAACAGCTACAATTAACGAACAATTGGATACGTAATGTTTTTCAAGGAGATATAACTACGGATACTTAACGGGTTGGCCATTTAATGTTGCGGTTTTAAAAATCGCGCTATTCGCTTGTATATATAGAAATTAATATAATATATATTTTTTACACTAGAGGGCCAAGCGCGGTTTACAATAAATATATGAAAAATGTCCCTTGTCAGTTTTCAAGATGGCGGCGTATCCAACGGAAGTATGTGTGGAATTAATAAAATATTATTATAGAAATGGGGAATCTCTTGCAGCTACGGCAAGACACTTGCGTACTCTATTCGGGAGAAATAACGCACCAACGGAAAACACTATAAAAAGGTAAGGAAAAAAAGATAAATTTAGAAGAGTAACAAAGTATTCGTTATCGTGTTTCCATGTCTACTAATCCGACAATATCTTAGGATTGTAGTGAAATTTAAAGCAACAGCATCTGCGGCAGACGAAAGATCAACTGTTAGAGAACGTCAAAAGACCATCCGGGTACCGGAAACCATAGAACGAGTACGGGAGCACTTTACAGCTCAACCTTCAACATCGACCTCAAGAGCATCTCAAGAACTTGAAATACCCCGTACAACACTAAGGCGGATCCTAAAGCAAGATCTAAAGATGAAAGCATACAAAATCCAGATCGATCAGCCGTTGAGACCGTTTGGTATGGAGCGACGTTACAATTTTGCGAACGAAATCATCGAACGCATTGAAAATGGCAGCATGCCATTGGAACAAGTGTGGTGGTCGGATGAGTCACATTTCGATGTATCCGGTTATGTGAATAAGCAAAATTGTAGACATTGGGGGACAGAAAATCCTCATCTAGCAATTGTTCGTCCTCTTCACCCTCGACGGTTGACTGCATGGTGTGCTATCTCGTCGGCAGGAATTATCGGTCCCGTGATTGTCAATGGAACCGTTACTTCGCGAAAATATTGTGAAATGCTTAATGAGTCTTTTATTCCCGTGGCGCATGGATTAAATATGGTGGAGAATGCATGGTTTATGCAAGATGGGGCTCGTCCGCATCGCACGGAAGAAGTTTTCAACATTCTTGAAGAACATTTCGGTAACAGAATCATTGGTCTTGACGCTCAACAGTTTACAGGCGGAGGGATAACATGGCCACCATATAGTCCAGAACTCAATCCTTGCGATTTCTACCTGTGGGGATCATTAAAAGATACGGTATATCGCGATGGTATAGACACCCTGGATGACCTTGAAATGGCAATACGGCAGCGAATAGAAGCGATACCGTACGCCACACTTCAGGCAGTTTGTGGAGAATTTGAGAAGAGGCTGCGAAATGTTATCGTTGCTCGAGGCTCTCACTTCGAAAACCTGATTTATCAAACCGCAGATCTTGTTGTTTAATTGCACAAATAAATAATTTTTTTAAATTAATGTTATGTATGTTTAATATGACTTCAAAAACCGCAACCTTAAATGGCCAACCCTGAATTTAAATTTACTGGAAATAGGAAAGGTCATTGATTTATCCTCTGAAAATTCCCTAAAAGTTGTTTTAGAGAACTTTTGGGTAAGTGTATAAGAAATAAATATCCGGTTTTGGCGGAAAAAGTCATTAAACTTTAATGACTCAATTTAATGACTTAATTTAAACTTTAATGACTTAATTTTTTGTTTCGTATTGCAGTCTGTAATTTAGTTATTATTCTTAATTTTTTTTTTACTTGGTGCTGTACTGTATTAATCATTAATTTTTAGTTTTACCTAATATATAATTTTTTACCCTGTAATTGGATATCTATTGGGTGAAATAAATATTATTATTATTATTATTATTATTATTATTAATAATTTTGTAATTTTGTATGTTAAGCTACATTACTTTTACTGTTTCATTTAGTGTTCCTACATAGGGGGTTTGCCAATTTATTTAATTTTTAGAATGGGTTCGCAAGAAGAAAAAGATTGGGAACCGCTGGTCTAAAATATTTGTTAGGTTTAATGCGACATAATGAATCAATATTGTAGTTCGTTGCATAAATTTATTGTTAATCAAATAAAAACGTTAGAATGAAAAATCAATCAAGTCCCCTGATCATATATTTTTTCTTTTATACGCGACTATTCTCATTTTTCCGCCCTAAAACGCATTAACTCTTATGTTAGGCGCATCCAGCCATAAATATACCGAATGCGGCAACACTCAATTTATTTCACGGTGAACAGCCAACGTTACGGACACACACACACATACGACTAACATTCCTACACAAGTAGCATAGTAGAAATTTAGTGTACGCCCGACTACAAGGACTCGCAAACAATAGCTTTGGCGTAAATATCGACGGGAATTACATCGAAACACGAATGAGAAGGACCACCGTTCCCCGTAACATAACATACGATCTTTTCGCCTGTGCACTTCTTGTTATTTCTCCCCGTTTTTCTCCCTTCATATCCACTCCTCAACGAAATAGACTTTTAAATGATGGATGGACGTTGGTTTATTGGATTTCGACGACGTCAATGAACAACGGCGCTCCCGCACGTGCGAACTCGGCAATGTTTTTTCCTTGTTGTAATTTTTTTTATGTTTATCCGCCTTCTTATCTCTTCCTTAGTGATTTTTACTTATTACAGTAGTAAGTGTATAAGTTAATGGGGTAACTTCAGAATTGTCACCGCACGTACAGTGTTAGTACTACGGAAACGAAGAGGTGTAAAAGTGATGTCCTCTGTGAACGTGTTGTTGACGAGTAGGCGTCGTTCTCCCTCGACCTGTGACCTCTTGCGGGTTCGGCCAAACCTGTAAAATACATTAGCTGATTAAACTCTTCATTTTGCGTTACGAACGACAGTTCATCTGTTATGTGGTCGTGTGTGTTAGTGTTAGTTAGTGGATGACACAAATGGTCGAGTGTTTGTGTTTTTTGAAAAATAACAGAGCCCCAACAGTAATTACACTACCTCAATGCTGCGATATAGTTCATTTTAAAAAATCCGCCTACGTTTTAGCGACAATCTAATTTGCATATTTACATTGTAATTCCTTTCGCCAATCAACAATGTTAACAGGAAGTTATAATTTGTACATTTATACAGCGCTGTAATAAAGTAAATGCATTTTGCTGAAAATTCCGCTATAGTCAATTACGATTGCAAACAAGGCACGTTAAAATCGCTAATATTCGACGCAGTATGCTAAAAATTATTGTTACATTTAATATACAGTCCGTCTATAAAGTATGGACACAAGCCCGTTATAACGTTATTGAGCATTATTTGACAAAATGCAAAGATATGTCGATTAATGTTTTTTATTAGCTATATTTAGATGCTACCATTTTGTTTTTTCCGTCGACCTAGAATAAGTTATGACGTCATTGATAATTTTTTTAAATGTCAACCCCTTTTTTTTGGTGGATTTTGAAAGCTTTTACAATTTTAAAAAAAGGTATATAACCCCTTACCACAATTATTAATCGTATCCTAAATACGTATTTCGACAACTAAGTTGTCATCATCAGTAGGTAAAACCACTAAACAAGGTGTCGCACATGGGGCACAGTAAAGCTAGAACAACTGCTTACGCAACAACTTACACGGCGTCCACGTATACACTCAGTGTATACTAGGGCTGGGCTATACCGACGTTTTCGGTATCGGGTACCGATACCAATCGAGGTATCGATACTTAGCGATGTATCGGGTCTGTGCACGGTATCGATTCTGAGTACTGGAATCGGTAAAGTATCGATAGGTATCGATGCTTTGGAATCGATATCTTGGAATCGATACCTTGGAATCGATACTTTGGAATCGATACCTTGGAATCGATACTTTGGAATCGATACCTTAATTCGATACCTAGAAATCAATATTCATAACCCGTTTTCTAGGTGTCGATTGTTTGATATCGGTTTCAAGAGATATAAAATTAATTTACCGATTCTACCATAACTACGGTATGAAATTCGCAATATTGTAAGATTCTTTTTTGTAAAAATTATAGTTATGTCATAATAAGGATATTTGCTACACACAATAATAACATCCTTTTAAATATATATTATATAATATATACAATGCATATATACTTAAAAAAAATTTTACTTAAAGTTATTGCATCCTTTATGTACATTTCAAAAATGCACAAAGGTAAGCTACCCGATACATCGCTACCCGATACATCGCTAACCCGATACATCGATACTTAGCGAGTACTGGAATCGGTAAAGTATCGATAGGTATCGATGCTTTGGAATCGATACTTTGGAATCGATACCTTGAATCGATACCTTGGAATCGATACTTTGGAATCGATACCTTGGAATCGATACCTTGATTCGATAGGAATCAGTATTCATAACCCGTTTTCTAGGTATCGTTTGTTTGATATCGGTTTCAAGAGATATAAAATTAATTTATCGATTCTACCATATCTACGGTATGAAATTTGCAATATTGTGATTTTTTTTTGTAATACATAATTATATATTATTGTTTGAGCCTTTACTTGATGAAATTCCATTATAACTATATCAGGATAAAATAAAACAAATTTTAATGAATTTCGCTTTTTAATTGACACTGCAACGATCGTTTCGCCCAACATGAGCTTCATCAGACATATAACTAACTTATTTACAAATTTTTTAACACAAGTATATGGTAACAAACATGTTTTATTTTAAATAGTTGAAGGAATGGGTACTTTTTATTATTAAATGTTTATTCACAAAACTTTCAACTACGGTTTATACAATACTGTTCTTAAGTAATATAATGTAATATAATGTAAACCCCTAGTTTTATTACTTAAAAACAGTATTTTATAAACCGTAGTTGAAAGTTTTGTGAATAGACATTTTAGTAATAAAAAGTACCAATTCCTTCAACTATTTAAAATAAAACATGTGTTTGTTACCGTATACTTGTGTTAAAAAATTTGTAAATAAGTTAGTTATATGTCTGATGAAGCTCAGGTTGGGGCGAAACGATCGTTGCAGTGTCAATTAAAAAGCGAAATTCATTAAAATTTGTTTTATTTTATCCTGATAATAGTTATAATTATAGTTACTATGTTTATGTTATAATATGGATATTTGCTACGCACAATATAAAATTCAACAACATCCTTTGAAATATATACTATATAATATATATATATATTGCTATATATACTTAATAATTCTTTACTTAAAAAGTTATTGTATCTTTTATGTACATTTAAAAAAATGCACAAAGGTAAGCTATCCGATACATGGCTACCCGATACATGGCTACCCGATACATTGCTACCCGATACATCGATACTTAGCGAGTACTGGAATCGGTAAAGTATCGATAGGTATTGATGCTTTGGAATCGATACCCAGCTACCCGATACATCGCTATCCGATACATCGATACTTAGCGAGTACTGGAATCGGTAAAGTATCGATAGGTATCGATGCTTTGGAATCAATACCTTAGAATCGATACCTTCGTTATATGAGGTCTCGGGGAATCGATCCCAGTTATGGTATCGGGTATTGGACGAAGTATCGATACTTCGCCCAGCCCTAGTGTATACGTGCTAAATATTTGCTACACTCTTGCGACCTTAACAAGATATAACAAATATCCTCGTGGTTGAGAGATGTTCCACAGGGCAACCTTCTCTTGTCTGGACCTACCTGTAGATAGACGTCCCGAGGTAAATACTCTGCCGGCCATCTCTATCTTGATTCGGAGAGTGTCGCGAGTTCCAAGGTCGCTAGATGGTGGATAAGACGCCACCGTATTATACCCTGCAAAGTACCCCGAAAACACGGAAGCGGGAGGGACTCTGGTAGCTCCGGTCGCAAAAGAGTATGCCTCTTAACCACTTCTTACCCAAATCTAACTATACACTGCTCTCAAACACTTTTGGGAAAGGAAAATAAAGAAAAAACAACACATGACATCAGCAATAACAAAATTTAATGACAAGTCAAAATAGGCTCAGAATATAAAATTTGACATATGATTCAGTAGTCGCGAGAAAAGTTAACAAAAAAAAAGATTAATGGTTAAAGCTAGCAATAAAACAATTAATTAAAGTAAAGCCAAAATAAATAAATTCCCCAAAAGTATCGCTCAAGGCACAATACAGAGTTTACAAAAACAGGTACTCCTGTCTAAAAACAACACCCTGTATAGTAGTAATTCTGTGATCAATAAAAAAAAATATACGTTTTTAAAAAAAACAAACATGAGTTAAGCAGAACACAAATTAGGTATACGTATACACTCAGTGTAAAGTTGTTGCGTAAACAGTTGTTCTAGCTTTACTGTACCCCATGTGCGACACCTTGTTTAGTGGTTTTACCTACTGATGATGACAACTCAGTTGTCGAAATACGTACTTAGGATACGATTAATAATTGTGGTAAGGGGTTATATACCCTTTTTTAAGTTTTTACTTAACCACAGTCTCCAAAGAAAGGCTTTTACAATTCCTTATCCGATGATGTAAAAATTTTGGTATGTTACATTAGAAAATTTTTGAGCAATCATTTTTAGTCTTCTGTCATTCCCAAAGTGATAAGGAAATTTTTTTGACAGATTGTAAATAGCCCGAATCACAACATTTTTATTTAATCCTAATTGTTGGTGTAAAGTCTTTTAATTATTCATTCTCTGAGATGCATTTATCTGAACGGGAACGCATTGAGGTGCTCATGTTGATTCGGTTTGGAGATAGACGTCGAAATGTTAGGGAAGTAGCGGAGTTGTTTAATGAAACGCATCCTGAACTGGACCCTATCGGTTTTTCAACTGCAAGTAAAATCCACAGAAAATTTTTGGACGTCCACCAACGGCCCTAGACACTTAAGTTGACATTTTGTTAACAGTTCAAGAACGTCCTCACACAAGCACACGGCTTATAAATATGAGTACAACACCCGTTCTTTAATATACCGTGATATCATAAAGTTTCTAGGACGAAGATGGCTTTGTAATATAAATTGTATGTCTGAACTTAAGTTAGGAACTATAACTCTGTTTTGTAAATTATTTTGACAGTGACATTATCTGTCATCCATTAATGTGTTAGAATTGCTGAAAGCAAGTTTGAACGTCGAGTTTGAAACATAGCACATTCGAGTAAATTCAAATATGGTTTACAATATAGTGCAAAAAGCGTACATGATTGAAGCCCATTTTCGGAGTGGAATGCGAATTGATGGAATTTGGGTGTGCAGTCAACGTGCATGTTTGGATTATTTTAGAGAGCACTTTCCAGGGTTAGCTGTAATTCCCAAAGATTTCTATAATTGCCTTTCCAATTGTGTTGGTGTGTTTCGTGAGACTGGTTCTGTGGGTCATAAATCACGTACTGGTAGACCAACTGTTCGTTCGGAACAAGTTATAAATGATGTTCGTCAACGTATGGTAAATGAACCCACAAAACCTTTGAAACGCCTTTCTCAAGAGATTGGACTTTCTTATGGAACATGTCAGAAAATTGTAAAGAAAAACTTACACATGCATCCGTATAAGATGCAATCACATCAGGCTATTTTGGCGGTAGACTACCCTAGACGTCGTGCGTACTGCCAGTGGTTTGCAAATAACTTAATAGAAGATGATGACCTGCTAAATTTGTCATTTTTCTCTGATGAAGCATGGTTTCATCTTTCGGAGTATGTCAATTCCCAAAATACTCGAATGTGGAGTAGTGAAAATCCTCATATTTTTATTGAATCGTTTCTCCATAATGCCAAACTTGGTGTTTGGCTAGCAGTTTCTCGCCGCAGAGTTGTTGGCCCTATTTTTTTTAATTTCACAATTAATGCTGAGAGGTATAGAAACATTCTGAATGAATTTATTGAACAGTTGCATGATGATGAATTGCAATATGGATACTTTCAACAAGATGGTGCAACGGCACACACAACACGAGAAAATATTGCTTTTCTTCGTGAGTTTTTTGACGATCGGATCATAAGTTTACATACGGAAGTTGAGTTTCCACCACGATCACCTTGTTTGACAATTATGGACTTTTTCGTGTTTCCTCACCTAAAGAATAGAATATTTAAAACTCCTGTTGCTAATTTGCAAGATATGTAACAAAGAATTATTGACGAATGTGCATTAATAACGCCCGCAATGCGGCAAAATGCCTTTAACAGCATGAAAAGGCGTGTCACATTGGGAATTGAAAATAACGGACAACAATTTCAACATTTGCTTTAATTTTGCCGTTTTTTATTAATAAAATTTTGAATACAAGCTGAGCTTGTTGTTTTATTGTATCTTTATTAAATCAAATGACATATTTATTGATGTCACGATGACACTATCAAAATAACTTTCAAAAATTAAGGTTAAGTTACCAGTATGATAATATGGATAAAGTTCAGACATATATTTTCTATTTCAATGCCATCTTGGACCCAGAAACTTTATGATATCGCGGTATTATTACGATACTGTCCTAAAGTTTATTTTCTTTGCACGCATTCTTGCATAAATTCATAAACTACTTTTCATACTGAGACGAGATTTAATGGAAAGTAAATTATTTAGTGTTTGCGGCAATTTTTCTAGTTTCAAATGGGAGTACCTACATGAAAAATTATCATTCACTATTAATTAAATTTAATAAGTACAAAACATAAATTTTAAAATAACTGCAATCGTCATAGTCATTATTTATGTAAAAGAAATCACACGAGAGCCGAATTAGAAAAAATAACTCCTTCTTTAATATATTACCCGAATTTCAAATATGTAAAAATATGTTAAAAATTACAATAACAAAGTGTAGGAAATATAATTTTGGTTGCTATTATTTAATTGGTAATTGAATGCGAATTAACGGTTGTCATTGGCTCCAAACGATCGGTCAACGTGGACTAGACATCTCATGTCATGTCAAATTAACGGAGTGGGAGTGGCTTAGCAAGAGAACGGCAGTTCACGTGGACAGCGGCCGCCAATTATCATTCGCGTACGCATGTACCTAAATCAGGTCAATGCCCAGAAAAATTCCGAGAAATAATTTTGCAGACGATTCGTTAAGTGGTTTTTTGTTTGATTTTTTTTTGTATTCGACTGGAGATTTTAAATTATAAAAATGCTTATCTCTCTTAAAATTCATTTTAGTAATTATTTTTTCTCGGTATTGTAAATTATTTTCTCACATAGAATATTGTTGTCCTCTTTTTACTCGTATTATAAAAAGCTTTTATATAAAGAAAATACTTGAATATGTACAACTGTGCAACTTTTAATACGTAAACAATTCCTGGAAATTTAATTAAATCGTCTCACAATATTTAGATTTTTTTTATGCTTGCTAATTGATTGACAAAATATTTTTATTCAAAATGAGATTATTTCTAATGAAATATAAATAATACAACCAAGGAAATGTGACATTAAATTCCTTCAAATGAGTTTTAAAATAAAGCAAATTAGATCTACTTTGAACGAAGTCTACTCGGATAATATGTTTTTCTGTCTCAAATAATTGCTTGTTTGAATTTATATTGTCGTTATGGATAATTAGCATAATTTTAAAATACTATTCGATATTCCGTTCGGTTTCTCTTTTAATATTCACTATTTTTAGTATTTTTCTATACAGTCCGTTCATAAAGTATGGACACAAGCCTGTAATAACGTTATTGTGCATTATTTGACAAAATGCAAAGATATGTCGATTAATGTTTTTTATTAGTTATATTTATATGCTACCATTTTGTTTTTTCCGTCGACCTTGAATAAGTTATGACGTCATTGATAATTTTTTTAAATGTCAACCCCATTTTTCTTTTTGCGGATTTTGAAAGCTTTTACAATTCTTTAATCGATGATGTAAACATTTTGGTATGTTACATTAGAAAATTTTTGAGTAATCATTTTTCAATTTTCTATCATTCCCAAAGTGACAAGGTAATTTTTTTGACAGATTGTAAATAATCCGAATCACAACATTTTTATTTAATCCTAATTGTTGGTGTATAGTGTTTTACTTATTCATTCTCTGAGATGTATTTATCTGAACGGGAACGCATTTAGGTGCTCATGATGGTTGGGTTTGGAGATAGACGTCGAAATGTTAGGGAAGTAGCGGAGTTGTTTAACGAAACGCATCTTGAACTGTACCCTATCGGTTTTTCAACTATAAGTAAAATCCACAGAAAATTTTTGGAAGAAGGGTTGTTCGAGATAAACCAAAAAGTGAAAGTCCATCAACGGCCCTAGACACTCCAGTTGACATTTTGTTAACAGTTCAAGAACGTCCTCACACAAGCACACGGCAACTTAGTCGAAAATTTGACGTAGCAAGGGGTAGATCGTCCCTATCATCCCTATAAAATGAATTTAGTTCAAGAGTTGTCTGAGAATGATTTTGATCGGCGTTAGGAATATTGTGAACGGTTGATGCAAATTTGTGATAATGACCCTCTATTTCTCATCAACATTTTGTTTTCTGACGAAGCTACTTTCACATTGAATGGCACTGTGAATAGATAAAATTGCCGATTTTGTTCGACTGATAATCCTCATTGGATGCAAGAGACACATACCCAATACCCGCAAAAACTAAATGTATGGGCAGGTATTATCGGCGATCGCATTGTGGGACCGTTTTTCCTTGATGGAAACTTGACTGGGGAAATACACTTGAATTTTTTGAGGAATGAATTGATACCCGTTTTAGCAATTCTTTTTCCTAATAATGAGGATCCACATTTGCCAGATCGTAGAATTTGGTATCAAAAGGATGGTGCTTCTCCGCACTATACGCTACCAGTAAGGCAATACCTCAATAATACATTTCCTAACAGATGGATTGGAAGAAGAGGGGCAATTGAATGGCCAGCTAGATCGCCAGATTTAACCTCATTGGACTTCTTCTTGTGGGGTTACTTAAAATCAAAAGTCTATGCGACACAACCGGAAAATTTGGATGTTTTACGACAATGCATCATCTACGAAACCAGACTAATCACTCCCGAAATATTATAGAATATGCGAAATGGAATTTATCATCCCTTAGGATTTTGTCAACAAAATGAAGGAAAACATTTTGAGCATTTGTTATAAATTTGATACTGAAAATGACAAAAATAAAACTTGGAATTAGAACACAATTTATTCAAAAATTTTCTAATGTAACATACCAAAATTTTTCAACAAATAAAGAATTGTAAAACCTTTCAAAATCCATAACAAAAAATGGGGTTGACAACTAAAAAAAAATATCAATGACGTCATAATTTATTCAAGGTCGACGGAAAAAAACAAAATGGTAGCATCTAAATATAGCTGATAAAAAACATTAATCGACATATCTTTGCATTTTGTCAAATAATGCACAATAACGTTACTACGGGCTTGTGTCCATACTTTATGGACGTACTGTATAAATCTCTGTAAAAGGTTTTTACAAAACCTACCGCAAATTCCTCACACCAAAATAAGTCGAGTCAAGACAATTTACCTTAGTACAAAGTTGCTTAGTTTTGGCGCTATGCGGCGCTGAATTTACAATTCTGAAATCCTCTTTTTATTATAAATAGGCTCATGCGATTTAGCTAAAATTTGGTAGTTTTATGAGACAAAAGAACCCATATTAAAATTTTGAATAACATCATTCCATAGGGGTAGAACTTTTTTTTATGTGAAACATCTAATGACGCAACAAGATTATATAGCCATCACTGGAGACGTGTGGAATTTAAGTATGACTCAGACGTCGCACCACTGATATATTATATATTGAGTAGAGTGGTAGGGTGCGACGTCTGAGTCATACTTAAATTCCACACGTCTCTAGCCATCACACATCGAAATTTCTCGCAACGAACATACTAGACTAGACCATAGAGTAAACAAAACTTCTTTGTAACCTAATGTAAACAAATTCCTACATGTTTTTTGACTTTTATAAGCAGCGGCAATGCTCGTCACAATTTATAGGAACCACAGCACATCGCGGCATAATGAAAACCTACAAAATATATTTATCGAGGGCTGTATTTATATAGATGGCTGTTATCTATCGCGGACATATTCAAATCATGTCGCGGGCCGAATTTGACCTGCGGGCCGCTATTTTCCCATTCCTGCACTAGACATTCGCCGTTTTTACGTGTGAATTTGAGTGTGTGCATCGGTACGCGCTATAGTCGCTTTACTTGTGTACACTGCGCGACATATAAAACACGTATAACTCTTATGAGCATAAGATCAGAGGTTTTTATTTGCGTAAAAATATACAAATATATTCATTTGTTACTTATAGACTTCATATGTTGTACATACATTGCTAATATCTGTAAAACATAAGTTAAATTCGATAAGTTAAATAAGACATGTCAAATTTGATAAGTCTGGCTTACATTGATAACACAGGTCTACAGTGATTTTGATGTTTGAAAGCTGTTTGCTAATTTGTATATGTTTGGGGGCCCTTATTCCAAAAAACGCCATATTTTTGTTCTATCACGTAAATTTTTTTTATAGCGTTCTATATCTTAAAAATGTTAATTTATTAATATACATACCTATGACAAGAATATGTTTGTTCCATGTTAGGCATGATTTTTAAATGAATTGATTTTTAAGAAATTAAATGTGATTTGGCAACACTAGGTAATATTAGATTTCTCAGCAAAGCAACAGAGTCGGCCCAGAAGCGTCAATACAACGTTGAAACCTGCTTATGTGCAGTTTGGTTGTGTTAGTCGTCGTGCTACTGTGTCCGCGCGCTTGTTGTCTTCGTTGTTGCGTACTTTAAGTGTTCTAGAACGTATAAATATGGAAAGAAGACATTGCGTGAACAATCCGAATACCTTTGTTATATCTGTGGTAGACCAAGACAAGTCCTGGGCTCCTCCTACTGTTTGTTCTGTTTGCGTTGAAGCATTAAGAAACTGACAAAAAGGTAGGAAGAAATGTTTAAGCTTTGGTGTTCCTATGGTATGGCGAGAGCCTAGAAACCACAGTGATGATTGTTATTTTTGTTCGTGTAATGTTCAAGGATTCAACAGAAAAAATAAGAAACAAATTGTGTATCCCACTCTGCTATTCGACCAGTTCCTCAGGGACCAGATGTACCGATACCTACCGCCCCAAAAGCACTAGAAAACGTCATATCGTCAGAATCAGAGGAATCTAATTGCGACCCAGATGACTCAGATTTCACACCAGATTTCAGAGAGCCCGAAGTGTTTAACCAGAGCGAACTAATTGATTTAATTAGAGATTTGCACCTTCCAAAGGACGCATCCGAATTGTTAGCCTCCCGACTTCGTGAGAAACAGTTACTGGCACCTGGCGTCACATCAAGCTTTTACCGGGATCGCAAAAAAGAGTTATGTCAATATTTTACTCAAGACGGACCGCTAGTGTATTGCAACAATATTCCTGACTTAATTTAAAAATTAGGAAATGTGCTGTATGTAAAAGAAGAATGGCGCCTGTATATTGACTCAAGTAAGCGTAGTTTAAAAGGCGTTTTATTGCACAATGGTAACGAGCTGGCCTCGGTTCCCGTTGCCCATTCGGTACATTTAATGGAAACGTATGAAAATTTTGAACTTCATTTAAAGAAAATAAACTACCGAGAACATCAGTGAATGCTTTGTGGTGACCTTAAAGTGCTGTGCATGCTACTAGGACAACAAGGAGGTTATACAAAATTTCCATGCTTTATTTGTGAGTGGGATAGTCGAGCAAGGGATAGACATTGGACTCAAATAGAATGGCCCTAGAACAAGCCTTACACCTGGTAGCAAAAATGTATTAAGAGATAGCTTGGTTGACCCCAAAAAAGTTTTACTGCCTCCTCTCCATATCAACCTTGGCTTGATGAAGCAGTTTGTTAAAGCTCTAGACAAAAATGGAGAGTGTTTTAAATATTTGTGCGAGACATTTCCAGCCTTATCGGATGCCAAGTTAAAAGAAGGTATTTTTGTTGGACCGCAGATAAGAACATTATGCAAAGACAAGGATTTTAAAAACACAATGTCGAGAAAAACGCCTGGGTTTCATTTAAAGATGTAATTGATACGTTTCTTGGGAACTCTAAGGACGAAAACTACGAAAATATTGTTCAAAATATGTTACAACACTTTCATCGTCTATGTTGTAATATGAGTGTGAAAGTGCATTTCTTGTTTTCACACTTGAACTATTTTCCTGAAAATCTTGGAGCAGTTAGCGAAGAACAGGGAGAGAGGTTTCACCAAGACATTAAGGAAATGGAACGGCGATACCAAGGCAGATGGAGCATAACGATGATGGCGGATTACTGCTGGATGTTAAAACAGGATATGCCCTTAAAAACATATAACCGAATGTCCGGACAACGCAGCTTTCTGGCAAAAAGACAAAGATTTCACTTAAAAAAGACCGAGTAAAGTATTTTTTTCCACTATTTTAACTTGTATTCCACCTTTTTACTCAATAAACCAATAAATTTCTTTAGAAATATCGTTTGTTTTTCATTTAATATTTGCAAAAAAACCTTACGTGATACAAATAAATGCATAGAATTTTTGAAATCAGCCTACCAAAATTATATAAAATCAGTTTTCAAAATAAAAACATCTGTCAAAAAGTTTAATTTTGTAGACCTGTGTAATATGTTAGTGTACAGGTTCGTCCTTTCGAGCATAACAAAGTATTTCCAACAACCGAATACGTCGCAACTTTCTATTGATTTTAAGTGAACGTAACAGTGGTAATGATAACAATCTACACAGCTACACAGCTTTTATTTGAAACATTTTTTCATATATGCAAAAATATCGATGCCAGAGAGTGAGTACTTTATAATGAATAATGCTGTATTGTCGTAAATATAATTTTGTTTTGTGTAAATCCGTTTAGATGGCGCTTTTCAAGTTGATTCATATATTTCATGATCTAATAAAACACTATTTTGAGCACTTATTAAATGGATTTTATGTTCTTTTGGCGAGGATATCAGAGCGGGTTCACAAATCAACTTTCAATGTTTTCCAATAAAGGCAAAAAAATGTGGAATATTTTTATCGCTTATGGCCTTTATTGGAATGGATAGGGATGGAGCGGACGACCCTACCCACAGAAGCCATGTAATAAATCTCGTTAATGCACTCGTGATTCAATAACAACACACGCTAATGGATTGACCGAAATGAAAGGATTAACGAAAACAGAAACAATTATGTTTGTTACTAGAATTGCAAGTAAATATTAATAGGTTGACGCGTAAGGTCATAGAGAATGTCTAGGATGCCTTGACAAAAGATTGTTAGAGATATGTGAATGTTATTTCAATGTTATGTTAGTGTTAATTGAATAGTTTTTTAACTTGTGTAATTTGTGTATAGATTGTATTAATTATACTGGTCGAGAAATTTAAATGATTAAAACAGTAGTTAAATATTACTGTAGAACAGTATCTACTAAGAATAAAATACACAAAGTAATTTACAACTAGAAGATCGATTTAAACCAGCGATGCACATACCGCGACCCACTGTCGATATTTATGCGGCCCGCCAGCGAATTTTAAAAATTGTTCGAAAAACTACAAAAATAGGTAAAAATCCAGTCAAATTAATATTTCTTAACTTTTTATTTTATTCTAACTTTTGTAATTGTTAGTAAGATATGTATCTTTAAGTATCTACTACTTTATTGTTCAGGTTTACTACGTAGGACAGGTATGCTCCTCGTCGTTCCAAGCACATTGTTACGAGACTAGAAATCTGTTGAACCAACTAGATTACTCGAAGATTCGCGAAACACGTCGGTATTAGCCCCGAACAATGTGGTAGGTTCTCGATGTTAGGTAACTCGTATAAATACAACGCATCGCTATCGGGGCAGTTAAGTTTTAACTATGGACAAGCGAACGTTATATTGTTTGAATTGTAATCTGTGAAGAATAAATATTTCGTCGTTCGAACTTGGCATCTACCTACGTAACAATATAATATCAATTTTTATATGGATAAACCAGGCCCCAGTAGAAAACGTAGTCGTAAGGTTGAAGATGAAAATCGACTGTTTCAAGATATTTGGACCGAAAAATACTTTTTTATTTCATCGCATAACAAAAGTGTCTGTTTAATATGCAAGAGTAGTGTTTCTAGTCCGAAGGAATATAATGTGAAAAGGCATTATGAAACCCAGCATCATACTTTTACCAAATTAACCGGCGAAAATCGAACGCAAAAAATTTCCACTTTACAAAGGGAACTAATAGGCCAGCAAGCTATGTTTACAAAACCAATTCAAGATGCTGAAACAGCTACTGAAGTTAGCTTTGAAATATCTCGAATGATAGCGAAAACTTGTCGGCATTTTAAAGATGGTGAGTTTGTTAAGCAGTGTTTAGATATCTCCGCAAAAAAAAATGTGTCCGAAAGATGCAAAAAGGTTTGAGAAATTCAACTAAATCGGATGACTGTTCAAAGAAGACTTACCACATTAGCAGCTAATATAGAAGAGCAATAAGCTACGAAATCGAAAAGTTTTGAGTATTTTCTATAGCACTCGACGAATCTACAGATATAAGTTCCACTGCTCAACTCTTAATATTTTTACGAGGTGTAACGCAAAATTTTGAAGTGAGTGAAGAACTGATTGGTATGAGTTCTTTGACAAGTCAAACCAAGGGGAGTGACATGCTCAAAGGTCTTCTGGAAAAATGTTCTATAATGGATTTGGATTTAACGAAATTATCTGGAATTACGACTGACGGAGCACCTTTAATGGTTGGAAGTAAATCTGGGATAATAACTATGTTAAAACAGTATTTACAAACTAAAAACATAGATACCAAGGAATTAATGCAGTTTCATTGCATTATACATCAAGAGGCCCTCTGTTCAAAATTATTGGGATTTGAAAATGTAATGAAAGTTGTAGTACTTACTGTAAACTTTATAAAATCACGAGGTCTCAATCACCGACAATTCACACAATTTCTCGAGGATATTGAAAGCGAATATGGTGATCTCCTGTTTTACACTGAAGTAAGGTGGCTAAGTCGTGGGTTGTCACTAGAGCGGTTTCTTAATTTGATTGAAGAAATCAAAATATTTCTGGCGGAATAGAAAAAGGACGTCTCCGAACTCGATAATCCTGATTGACTGTGTGACTTAGCGTTTCTTGTAGACATCACAAATCACTTGAATGTCTTAAATATGCGATTCCAAGGCAAAGATCAATTGATTTCGCAGTTATACTCTCATGTTTCGTCCTTTCAATGCAAATTGAGTCTTTTCAGGACATAAATCAATTCAGCTAATTACAGCCATTTTCCGAACTACAAAAAAATTATGGAGAAATTCAATAAAACTGACGTTAATTTCGCTTATGTTGAAAAATTGATATTTTAATACAACCTTTTCATGATCGTTTTCTAGACTTCAAAAAAGTTAAATCTCTATTAGACATTTTCAGCAATCCTTTCAACATTTCACCCGAAAATGCACCGGAATCAATACAGCTGGAATTGATAGACATGCAAAATGATGATAATTTACGAAACAAGTTTAATGAAGGTAATTTACTTAACTTTTACCGTTGCGTTGACAAAACCGCTTATAAAGAGTTGTGAATAAATTCATTGAAATGCGCAAGCTTATTTGGATCGACGTATATTTGTGAGTAAACGTTTTCAGTGGTGAAACTTAACAAAACAAAAAATCGAAACCGTCTGGCATATGAAAATCTGGAAGCAATTTTACGTGTGGCGACAAGTAATGTGGAGTCAAACATAAACAAAATTGTTAGGTCAATGCAATGTCATGGATCAAAATAATAAAACATGAAATATTACATTGTAATGATTAGATTACATTACGATTACATAATTACAACAAACATTTTTAAATGTTCTTTTATTTTTATCATTTGTAGTAATTCATACTATTTCAAAATAAAAAATATTTGTGTTAATAAGTATTCTTTGTAGTGGCCGATCCTTGGCTTATAATTTTCCCGAGTGGCCCCTGTTCCCTATAAGTCTGTGCATCCCTGATTTAAGCCTTTAACTTAACTAAATAAATATTGATAAAATCACTGTAATATATGCGTATAGTTATTTTCGAATTCCAACGAAATGATTTCGTAAGTATCATATTTTCGCGAAATGCGATTGTTAGAAAAATTCCACAACTCGTAGTTGTTATCTCGAACGGATGCCTGCACGGGCTGTTAGGCTCCGAATAAAATTTAGTCGGATGTGATCTGGGTAGATTGGGTACTCTGACACAGGCAAATCCGGAATTCTATGGCTGCGATAAAAGTCCGATTTCGTTGTTCTTTACTTACCGCCGACAATGCTTATGTGATTTTCATGCGGTCCTCCGGGGCCGACCTTTATTTCTGAAACAGAAAGAAAATGGTTTAATTAGCATTGAATTCATTCGGTTTAAAAATCTCTAGTTTCTCGTTGTATTTGCATTTTTTTTTTGTCGTTTTATGTTCAAAGCATGTAGAAACTGATTTTTCTGATTGTTCTGTTACTACTACAGCTTTGTTATATAAAAATAAATTTTACAGATTAAAGGAAAGTTTACTATACAGGTGTCATTGAAATAAAGAGATAAATGGAAAGTACAGTAGTACCCCCATATCCGCGGGGGCTTGGTTCTGTGGTCTTCCGCGGATACTGAAAACCGCGGATAGTAGCGAACGCTTTATTTTCGAGTACAATATGAAATATGAAGCAAAGTTAAAACAATGAAACAAGAAAAAATAAGTTATATAATATTTATTTAAAATAAATAAACAATAAATAAATAAATATTCTTGTGCTGTGGCACAAATAGAATTTAAGTTTAATAAATATATAAGTTCATACATATTGTCGTGGATTTTTCCATCCAGAGAGAGGAAAAATTGGAAGAATTAAGTATTGAACTATATTTGAATAATTTGGAATTTAAAATGTATTCTTGAATTTTTATTTATATTTATTATGTTTGTAATTATATTTTTGACTGGCCCTGTATGTATTATATTAGAGTGGTGGGTGCGGCCAGATTTTGTACTATTGAATTCGATGTAGGAGATTTTCGCGGTAATTTTATTTAGAGATACCAGATTTTTCAAACCAAGTGGTCATAGAGTATAAAAAATCATTTTTATTCTCTGTTTTTGAGTAAAGTCGGGTTTTTTGATGTTTGGTGCTATTATTTCGTGCATTTAAAGTTATTACGATTTTTACGAGAGTTTGTGATCTCGCATGTGATATTTTAATTAAATTATGGTATCTCTCACGTAGTTTTTGCGTTGATTGTGCTTAGATCGATGTAAGTATTGTAAAACACTTAATTATATTATTGCTTATATGATAATTTGCTTATGTTTGTAATTTTTAGTGTATAATTTGCGATAATTTTGACATTTAAATCAGTATATGAATATTAGAGAAAATTGTCATGTTTTTTGTAATGGAGTTTTTTTTTTCAAGATAAAATATTCTAGATCGTTTTAAATTCAGGTTGGTTTTTTTGTTTATGGGTTTGATTTTGTCATGTTTATTGCGCATGACTGTAAGGCTGTCACGCGTATTTGATAACTTTGTAGTTGTTGACATTTGATTTTTAGGGGTTACAGTAGAGGTCAAACTTGACAAATTTCTCAAGTATTTATTAATTTTATGTTTGCTCGAGAGTCACAGGGGGTTTTTCTCTTTGTGCGTGTCATTATCATAAAGAGTCTTTCCTCCTAAGCTACTGTTTAATCTGCTTTAGCTCCCTGTACATTCAGTAAAGGGATTTTTTCTTTTTTTTAATTTTTTTATTAAACTTGTAAACAAACTAGATGTGATTTTTATTAATGCTTATCGTTTTACTTTAAATATAACCTGGCCCACATCCGTAAGGATCGACCCGAGTGAAGTGAGCTCAAGGAAATCTACGAGACTGAACAGCCGGAAGCATAAGTTGTAGTGTGAACAAAAAGATTAATAAGCAATCAAAAGCACATTCCACTGCTATATGTACATATAGTACATATTTACATACACAACAAGAAAATATTCAACAAGAAAAACTTTATCATCGTGAGCTACATATTCATTCATCTTCCTCCAAGTCCAAGTTAGCAGTCGATTGTTTACTTAGATCCGAAGCAAACGATGTGGATGGCTGTGCATTATCGATAGTTTTGTCGACTTTTTCAAAGAACATTGTTATTGATAGTTGTCGTTTTTGTCTTTTCATTTCAATAAACAAATCCTCCAAAGGTTTCAAGGCTTCTGTTATAGTGCGAGTAATTTTTATACTGCGTTCCATTATTGGATCATATTCTACTATCTGTTCTTTTAATGTTTGAGCAGTTCGAAATATCGCTGAAAATTTTTCAAGCGTCCATGCTGGCGGCTCTTGTTGACCCTCATCCTCATCGTCACTCGCTTCTGGAGAAGATTTCACAAGGTCTTCCAATTCCTCGTTGGTGAATACTTGATCCTCTTCGTTTATGTAACCACTGAGTTCCTCTTGGGTTATATCGTTAAATCCTTCTCCATCTATTTTCTGCGCTATGTTAAATATCGTTGTTAGATGTGAATTAATATCATGTGTGTCTTCAGAACTAAGAACGATGTCATTCCACAGATTTTTCCAACATGCTATTATAGTTTCTGGCTTTAATTCCTCCATCGCTCCTTTGATAAATAGAATTGCGTCAGCAATTGTAAATGACTTCCAGCATTCCATGAGCCCGATATTAGAGCATTCGTTAGCTATTGTCTACAGCATTTCGAAAACCTGTCGAATATATATGGCTTTAAAGCATCTAATGACACCTTGATCAAGGGGCTGAAGCAATGAGGTCGTGTTAGGTGGTAAAAAGCACTTCAACATTTTTATCTTCTGTGCCTAGTGACACAGGATGCCCAGGAGCATTGTCTAATATCAGCAGCACTTTAAATGGTAATTCTTCCTTTTCCAAATATCTTTTCACTTCCGCAATAAAGCATTGATGAAATCATTGTGTAAATAGAACAGCCGTAACCCACGCCTTTCGATTTGATTGCCAAAACACAGGCAGGCAAGCTTTATCTTTGTATTTAAGAGCACGTGGATTCTGTGATCGGTAAACAAGTCCGGGTTTAATCATATGACCAGCTGCATTTGTACAAAATATCAAGGTAAGTCTATCCTTAATTGCTTTAAAGCCTGGTGCACTCTTTGCAGTCTTATGAATATAAGTCCGTTGAGGCATTTTTTTCCACATAAGACCAGTCTCATCGCAGTTAAAAACTTGCTTAGGATGATAATTCTTGCCTGCAATAATTTGTTTAAATTTTTCTGGATACAGGGCAGCAGCTACATGATCAGCCGGCGCAGATTCCCCTGTCATTTTTATATTTTTTAAATTAAACCGAGTTTTAAATCTATGCAGCCACCCCCTACTTGCTGTGAATGATTTTCCTTCCTCTTCAGTATAATCTTGGGTCTGCATATCTTCATATAAAACCAACGCCTTTTGTTGTAGCACTTTGCCATCGATAGGAATATGTTTTCTTGTCATATCTTCCACCCATAAATTTAAGGCATTTTCTACCTTAAGTAACACTTTATTATGTATTGTGGTTGCAACTTTTGCAGTTTGGGGTGCACTAGAAAAACTAGCTCAAATCTTATCCTTGTTTTTTAACACTTCTCGTATCGAAGATTCGTTTTTATTGTATATTTTAGCAACAGTTGCAATAGATTTTTTTTCTATTTCAATCATATTAATGATTTTTATTTTTTCACTAATAGTGAGCATTTCACGTTTTCTTTTTGGTTTAGAAGCCATTTTAAAATGATTTTCAAATTTACTTGCTTTATTTAAAAACTATTGCAAGCACTGTCTTGTCCGATAATTCGAATAGTACTAAACTCATAGTTAACAGGAGCGTTTATATGTACAAGTAAAAGCGAGTGGCACCTTAAGCACGTTCCAACTTGTTTAACTTATCATAAGAGAGCGCCGAATTCAGGGGATGACTCATATATACGACGATATATCAACAAATGCTCCTACAACTTTTATATTTATTGATATAACGCGTTTTCTGCTCATCATAGGTAAATCGCGGATGACTGAAACCGCGGATACGGAGTCAGCGGATAACGGGGTACTACTGTATTGTAGTGATATTTACAATAAAAGAATTTTTGAAACTAGAAGTTTAATTACTTATTTCTTAGCGTTATAATGAAGTTTCAACAAGTATCTCCTTCGTCAATTAACTATTTAAAATTAGCCAGTGATGGTGAATAGGAGAAGTGGTTCTTTAAACTACGGTTAAAATACAAGATCAATGAACATAATATTTCGTTCCTACACCAGTGCAAGAAACATAATGTCACACCTAAACACATAAAACTCAAGACCAAAAACAATAGTAAAGTAGCACTTAAAGCAGTCGAGATAGAGGAAAGAACATGGATAAAGAAGAATTGAAAAATCTATTCAACAAACGAGACACGTTGTCAATATATCTTAAGGTATTACATTCACAGTTAACTTTTAAACTTTATAATTTAGAGTTTGATCTTTTGTATAATGCCATCCATGATCAAATTAATCTTATAATTCACAAAAAATACTTAATTCAAAATAGTAAACTTGATAAACTTATTTCCTGTAAAAAACATAGCACAATGCCGATTCCTTTAGTTAACATAAATCAAAATATTAATTTTTATGAACGATTTAAAAACCTTACGGATGTAGAATTCAAAACCGAAGAAATTAATCTTTTATCTAAAAGTTTCAAATATAACTTAACCCCTAACATTAATAATAAACACTTAGAAATCTTAGCAGTAGAATCAGATTTAGCCTTAAATAAGCAAAAGGATAACCAGGGAAATAAATATGCAGCTAAACATATTCTAGAAAATTACCGTACTACTAAGCATTTCAATATTGAAAATAAAATAATTAAATCAATTAAACAGAAAGCGACTAGTAACAATATTATACTTACAAAAGTTGATAAAGGAAATACAGTTATAGCAATTCCGGAATCAAACTACATACATAAAGTTCATGAATTCCTCGATAATATTCATAAAACTTAAATCTGATCCTACTAACAAATTTCAAAAACAGATTAAACAAACTATAGAAAAATCAGGTTCTCTTTTTAATATCACTCAAAAACGTATATTAACCACTATGAATCCCCTACCTCCCAAATTATACGGTTTAATTAAACTACATAAAGACAATACACCTATACGACCAGTAGTATCGTACGTAAAAGCACCTTGTAGAAATGTGTCCAAACACTTAATAGATTTAATTCTTACACACACTAAATTCAAATCTAAGTTCTCCGTTAAAAATTCCCAGGAATTAATTAATAACATTTCAAACTTGCAATTACCAAACAAATGTAAACTCATTGCTTTTGATGTCTCGAATTTGTTCACTAGTATCCCACCCCAGGAGGTAATAGATTTAATTACTTTACAACTAGAACGTAGAAACACGAACATTGTCACAAAGACCGAAATTTTACAGCTCTTAGAAACGTGCTTGGAACAAAATTATTTTCAATTTAAATAGAAATTTTATAAACAAACAGAGGGTCTAGCAATGGGAAACCCACTAAGCCCCTTATTAGCGGAAATTTTCATGAATAATTTAGAAACTATAATTAGTACACATCCCTTGTTCGGTAATTGTGTATATTGGTTTAGGTATGTTGATGACATATTAATTTGCTTTAATGGTTCAGATAGACAATTAAAAATTTTACATAATTATATCAACACTATTCACCCCAAAATAAATTTTACTATAGAAACAGAAATAAATAAAAACATTAATTTTCTAGATTTAACCATATCAAACAAAACTAATAAACACGAGTTCGCTATATACCATAAACCAACACATACAGATACCACAATACACGCTAATTCTTTTCGTCCTATAACACACAAATTATCAGCATACCAATGAATGGTATATAGATTAATTCATGTACCTATGAGTAAAAGTAATTTCGACCTTGAACTAAATAGAATATACACAATAGCATTAAACAATGGTTACTCTATAAATATTGTCAATAACATCCTAAATAGCCAACAAAAATCTAAAACCCTTTCGTTAGTTTATCCAAAATTAAAATACAAGATAATTAATTCCTATAATTCAATCACTTACTTAGGAAAAATTTCGGAAAAAATTGGTACTTTCATTAAAAAACTTAATAACGAACATATATCATTTAAAACAGACAATACTATACAGAAAATTATTAAAAACAACAAAGATAAAATAGACAAAGAATCAAACTCTGGTGTATATAAGTTAACATGCGAAGATTGTAATAAGGTATACATAGGACAAACGGGGAGGACATTCAAAATTAGGATGAAAGAACACGAGAGAAGCCATAAAGAAAAGAAAACAGATTCAACTTTCGCAAGTCATTGTATAGATATCAATCATAGATTTAATATAGATTTCAAAATTTTACACATTCAAGAAAAAAGTAAAAAACTTAACCTGTTAGAAAACTTAGAAATTACAATAGTTTAGGATTAGCTTTAAATGGCCAACTAGATTTAAACAACTCCCCTCTACTAAATTTAAGATTGTAAAAATTTTTCCACCACCATTTCCCCAATAATTTTCACATAAATATTCAAACTTGTATTGTACATATTCAGTATTTCATCCACCTGATGAAGCCATTGTATGGCGAAACAATATTGTAGTGGTATTTACAATAAAAGAATTTTTGAAATTAGAAGTTTAATTACTTATTTCTTAGCGTTAAATGGAAAGATGTAATTATACAGACTGTCACAGAATAACTATACCTAATTTTCAGAAGTGATATAGGGCACGTAAATAAACATTTTTTATTAATACACTAGTGCCCGAAAATTTTTCAGTATCGAGGTAAAATTTAAAAAAATCAGCTGTCACCCCAGGACTTTCCCGGCGGTATACAAAGTAAAAATTGAATCAAGGCAACCTTTGAAAAACAACAACCATTTTAGTAGTTGTCATTTTACGTCTGTCACAAATTATTTCTTATTAGAGAAGTGTGTTTAATTGTCATTTTACGTGTCACAAATTAACCGTTTGAACGTTCGGTTTGTCCGCTATATTTTTGGTTAATCGTCACAATTTATTTCATAGATACCAGATTTTTGTCCTATTTTAATTTTATCTTTGGCGCTACCTAAAAGTGATCTTAATGAGACACGATTTGAAGACAGTAAAGGTTGTTGAAGATAGCCTTCAAAGTTTCAGAAGCTGAGTAATACGGTAAACAAACAAACTTATCACCTTGATCTTCTTGAGGTAGTGATCTCGTGGTATCATGCATTAGTTTTTCAAGTCTATGTTTCTTAATTAAGTTAGTTACTATTTTCGAGTCGAAATCATTGTATACTGCGATGTTTTTCAATAAACTGAGTTCATTTTCATATCTGTCTTTAGTAAGCGAAAAATTTCACAACCAATGGATAAGAAAATTATAGGATACCATTTTCGTTGGAAACTGTCATTTGAATTTGCGGCTGCAAACTTGTTAACATTGATCTTTTCAGAAAATATATGTTTCTAAGTTATTATTAGGGACCGGACACGAGAGGCCGATGACTCATCGCCCACGGGCGTACTATTGAAAATTTGTATTTTTAAAGGGTTTTTAATTTTATTTATATAATTGGAAAACAGACGGGTGGTGATCTACAAATAAGTAGTTCAAGTTGAGTAAAGGAGTATTAATATTAACTAGCAATACTTTCTCAAGGTTCTCTTCTGTAAAATTTGTTTTCTTTGAATGAAAGGCATCCTTGTGGATAGAAAACGTCCTTTCTACATCGCAACTGGTTATAGGTGCATACTAGAAATATTCTTTTATTTCAGCGTATTTAGCAGTTAGATTTTGAGGCATTATCCCCATACACAATTGCCGTAATGTTAATAAATCTGGATTTCTATTAGAAACTGAGTCTAACTTTTGGCGAAGGCCACATCCGAAGTCGCTTGGAATATTTTTCAAATTAATAATAGCTACATCTAATGTGGTTAATCCATCATTTAATTTGAGATTTTGATTTTTAAAATAAGTGATTAGTTTTGGCAAGTTTCCAAGTGTTCCTATTTATATGGTCCATCGTAATTTTGGCCTAATTACTAGAACATCTAATTCATTGATCTAAAGTTATCTAAATTACGTAACATTTTAATAAAGACGGCGAAAATATTAAATTACATATCAGTATATCTCAGACTCATAATCAAATTCGCCATAAATGGAGGCAAGCAGTTGCCCATTGCCCATGTCGCTGTCCATAGAAGTTTCCTTCAAATTGGAAGAAAACTTCTATTTTTATATTGCAAACACTAACTATACTTACCAATCAGTAAGACCTTGGTTTAAGGTACGAGGAATGTACAGTATTTATTGTCCCTAATATGTATAACAATATTATTTTTCAATATAGTCACCCTGCCCTTGAAGACATTTATTTCACCTAAGTTCTAACATATTTACACCTTTTTGAAAAACTCGGCGTCTTGACCAAAGAAGAATTTTGAAACTGTTGTCATAACCTCGTTATCGCTATTAAATTTGGTACCCCGAAGACTTTCCTTTAGTTGTGGAAATAAATAAAAATCACTCGTAGCTAGGTCAGGTGAATATTGTGGATGGTCCATCAGCTCAAAACCTGCAATGTTAATTGCACTTAACGAAACAAAGCTCTTATGCACTGGAGTATTATCCCGATGAAACAAAATTCCACGCGCAATTTTCTCATCATCTTCTTTTTTCTTGGATACAATCACGACTTTCGACTCGGGATCGAAATGGTGAACCCAGGTTTCATCAACGGTAACAAAGCGATCCAGAAATTTTTTTGCATCACTGTTAAACAATTTTAAATTAGCATCTGAAGTCATGACTCTCTCTAGTTTTTGTTCGGGTATCAAAATTCGGGGTACCCATCTTGCAGACACCTTAAGAAATCCCAAATAGTCATTGATTATTGTTCCATCCAATTGTACCGTTTGAAAAGCCTGTTATCTCTGTTAAACGTCTACTAGTTAACCGATGATCTTGTTTAATCAAGTCACAGACGCGATCAACATTTTCCTGTCCGTGCACACAGTTTGGGGCCGACCAGCATGTTCGCAAGTTGTTCTTCCACATCGAAATTCTCGAGGCCAATTCTTCACCACCTGATATGAAGGCGCATAATTCCCAAGTACACTAAGCATATCTTCATAAATTTATTGTGGCGCTAAATCTTTCTTTTGCAGATATTTAATGATACCGTGAAGTTTGTTTTTCTCCATTTTTCAAAATTTTTAAGCAGCTTCTATTTTAACTCAAGACTACATTTTAACAAATACAGCTACACGACTCAATTTTGGCACTTTGTTTGACAGATAAACAACGAATGAATGGTGTTGTTGTGTAATGTTTATTTCAACGCCTACTATAACTAGGGACAGTAAATACTGTACATTCCTCGCATGTAGTTCATTTAGGTTAAAAAAAATTACTCATTTATCTTCAGATCATATTGTAATATTAGAAATATCCATCTAGGCTTACTTAGCAGAAAATAATTTCAAAAATATCACTTTTTGTCTATACAGGGTGGTCCTTTAGTTTGTCGGGAAATTTTAGGGTGCGATTCCTTGGGTTATCCCGAGAGAAATAGTTCCTATAAACATTTGTCCTAAAGTTTTCCGTTGTAGAGATACAGGCTGTTTAATTTTTCCAAAAAAAATTTTTATTTCAAAAATTTAAGAAACGGTTATAATAAACCCTAAAGGTACTGTTGAAAATGACCACCAACAGCTAATATGCAGGCTTCTATCCTCCTATTCAATTGCATACTCACACGCTGAAGAAGTCCGGGAGTGTTTCGAATTGTTTCGCATCCAACAATTATGCGATTTCTTAGGTCATCGAGATCTTGAATTGGCGAAGTATAAACAAGGGATTTTAAATGTCCCCACAGAAAAAAGTCTAGAGGGTTCAAATCTGGTGACCTTGGAGGCCACGGCTGATTCGGAACTTCCACTCCTCGACCTATCCATCTATTCTGATATGTCCTATTTAAAAATTGCCTAGCTTGTAAACTAAAGTGTGCTGGAGCGGCGTCATGCATAAACCAAAGTTCATTTCGGATCAAAAGTGGAATATCTTCTAAAAGGCCAGGCAACTCGTTTTCAAGAAATAGCCGATATGATGCACCATTAAGTCGTATAGGAAGAAAAAAGGGACCAATTAAATAATTATTAATTATCTCCGCCCATACATTTAAGGAAAATTGCTCTTGAAAGTGCATCTCCCTTATGGCATGCGGATTTTCATTTGACCATAAATGGTTGTTGTGGAAATTCCTAATACCATTTATGGAGAAGTTCGCCTCGTCAGTAAATAGAATGTAGGTTAGAAATTGTGCATTTTGGGCAATTTTTTGTCGGAACCAATCACAAAGGACTAAGCGTTACGGAAAGTCACGCGGAAGAAGAGCCTGTACTCTCTGAATATGGAAAGGATATAATTGTTGATCGTGTAATATCCTTAAGATGGTTTGATGGCTTGCGTTTACCGTTACACCAATCTTTCTTGTACTGGTTTCTGGATGTTCATCGATTATCTGCAGAACAGCTTCCTCTAAATCGGGTGTTCTTTTAGTTTGAGGTCTTCCCGGAGTATTTTTGTTTCTCTCAAATGTACCAGTTTCTGCTAGACGACGGTGAATATTACTGAAGGTTTCCGCACAAGGTACAAGTCGTCGAGGATATTTTTGTTGGTAAATACGCCTTGCTTCATAACTATTTCCATTAGCTAGTCCGTACACAAAATGCATATCTGCCATTTCAGCATTTGTATAATTCACCATAATTACAGAAAAAGATTTGTAGATACGAACTTTCAAATGAATTATTGTTTGACAATACTTATGACAGTTACGTAAGTACAAATAAATGCTGTAAACATGACAACCAACACAACAGTTCCCTAAATCGATTTCTAAATTTTTGAAATAAAAATTTTTTTGGTAAAAAATTAATCAGCCTGTATCTCTACAATGGAAAACTTTAGGACAAATGTTTATAGGAACTATTTCTCTCGAGATTACCCAAGGAATCGCACCCTCAAATTTTTCGAAGAAATTAAGGACCACCCTGTATATTTCCTATTACTAAATTGTTTTTTTATTAGCACAACAGAAGATCTGTTTACATTTTACATTACCCTACTTTCTGTTGTCATATAAATTTAAAATCGTTGGCAACTTCGATTTCATTTAATAGAAGCGGAAATAATACACCATTTTAAAACGTCGCATTTAATATTTTTCCACGACAACGACGTAGTGAAACAGAATTCGCGTCCTACTGGGGATATTTCTCTTTCAAAATTGTCTCTGCCGTCATCAATAATTCTGAATATATTCGGTAGCATTCAGTGCACACAAAAAACATTTGTTTATTTTCGCGGAAAATCTCTTCTCTATTTATAAACGAGGCAATTACGTCGGAGTAGGTTCCTGGGTTCACTTCGTTACTCGCTCCAGTTTCCGCAAAACTACGAACTCTTGGAATACTAATAAGTATGGGTCTTGACGAGAAAAGAGAATATAAAAGTTGAAGAAGGTTAGACATGTATTTTCGAAATTTTTGTTTTTATGTACAACAAAATAAAATTATATAGTCATATAGTACACGCCTCTATTCAAAATATAAGCAGAGGGAAGATCGTTATAACGAGCCATCGAAAAAATTCATAATTGGAATAGACTGTGAAATTGGGTTGGTACTTTAGCCAGTTCCACATAATGACATTTATTATTTGACATTGAAACTATAAGTTTGTGTCAAATTTTTCAAAACTCTTATTAAGAAAATTAAATTTATTTAAATAATGGTATTCAACATATACAACATAACAAAAAGCAAAAATTATCGAATGTTACTTCCGTACAGGAATGAAAGTAAATGGCGAGTGGCAGTATTCAATTACGGAAAGCATGGCTGCTTTTAGTGAAGAACATCTTGAATTAGTGTTTGACTACAATGATTCTTACAATGTTTTGACAAATTGTGTAAAGTTATTCAGAGAGACTGGTAGCGTCGGTCGAAAAACTGGAAGTGGACGGCCATCTAAACGTACAGCTGATAATATTGAAGCCCTTCAGCATATTATTGATGAAAATTCAAAAATATCCATTTCAGTAGTTACCCAACAAACAAATTTATCTAATTCATTCTTAAAAGAGTCTTACATTCTCATCCATACAAGCTGCAATGTTTTCATGAACTTTATCCAGTGGATTATTTAAGACGAGTGGAATTTTGTCAATGGCTTCAAAATAATCTACACAATCAGGATATCCTTAACACAGTTTTTTTCACGGATGAGGCCTGGTTTTATCTTTCTGGATATGTTAATTCACAGAATATGAGGTGTTGGTCCTCCGAAAATCCTCATCTTTTTGTTGAAAAAACATTGCATCCCCAAAAAGTTGGTGTTTGGGTTGGAATATGTCGAAGAAGATTGGTGGGTCCCATTTTTTTTGAAGGTACACTTACTGCTGCACGATATCGCACTGAGATACTCGGCTCATTCATAAATCAACTGGATGATGAGGAATTACAAAATGGGTATTTCCAACAAGATGGTGCAACAGCACATACGACCAGAGAAACACTTCAATATCTCAGAGAATCTTTTGATAACAGAATAATAAGCAGGAACACTGAAATCCCATATCCAACTAGGTCTTGCGATTTAAACATGTGATTTTTTCGTATGGCCATACATAAAAAATTCGATCTGAGACTTCGCATAACAGAAAAGTGTGAAGAGATCAACAACTCACCGCAAATGCTGCATAAAGTTTTTGATGGATTGCGGAGAAGAGTTGGTTTGTGTTTAGATGTAAATGGACAACATTTTCAACAACATCTGTAGCTATATGTAAATTTTCATTTTGATTTCGATATTAAATAAATTATTTGTTTTCTTTTTTGTTGTAGTATCATTTCAATGCCATAACCTTTTTTTACAATGAAACCAAATGAAACTGTCAAGCATCAAGTAATGTGTCATTATGTGGAAGTGGCTAAAGTACCAACCCAATTTCACAATCTACTCCAATTATGAATTTTTTCGATGGCTCGTTATTACACTACCTTTGAAATAAACAGGATTAGACTTTCCAAGGTCTTTGGAAATAGGAAGCGTATCCGTTTGTAATGAAATTATTGAGTAATTATCTGGAGATAAAATGATATCTTTTTCTAGAAAAATTACGATCACGATAAACAATGTTGAATAACTAGCTTGTTCGCAATTACAAAAACTAGATCAATGAATATACTCAAGTATTTTAAATTTACTAAAAGTAAATGAAAGCATATAGAATTATTTCCTCTGATGAGAAAATTACCTGTATAAAAGACTAATTAATCACACAAATTAAACGTCGCTAATTTAAATTATTGAATGTTCTAAGACTTAGAACTTTTAACAAGCTAACTCGCGCAGTATCGCCCCCCCGTTGTCAAATTTTGAAGCTTCAAGAGGGCCGGTAAAGTTGCATTCACAGCGGAGAATTAGCTGAACTTTGCTAACTTTAAATAATAATTAAGAATTATTATTTCAATGGTAATTATTTACCATTACAAAGCAATTAAAATAAAATAGATAAATCTATACTTTAGGAATGGTAACGATATACAAAAAAGCACAAAAATACTTGCAATAAAATACGTGTGTGATTATTAGAGCTGAGGATGTTTGCGGTATAACCATGGTTATATCATGTAACCATAGTAAATTACTATGGTTACATGATATAACCATGGTTATACCGCAAACATCCTCAGCTCTAGTGATTATATAAAATTATATTACTCGTCTGTCAAGTATACACCCTGGAAGTGAGCAAACTGAACGATGTGAGAGGTGCCAATACCCCATCTATTTCAGTTTTTTCTCGTTTCGCAGGTAGAGCATTTGTTATGTCAAACTTGGGTGATAAGAGGTAATCTAATTTTATCTGTTGTGGAGTGTAGTTTGACATGCCTAGTCAAATGATTTATTTTGATAAAATTCCGTAGGTTTTCACGCCAGGTATCACTTGTAGTACAATCTTCTTGCGGGTTCTGCCGTAATTTCACACGACGTTTCGCTCTTCACACTGCCAGCTTCTTCAGATCTGATATTAGACTGATTCTATTAGTTGTCGTTCTCCTTTATATATCGCCTTGGTTTACTGCTGGCGTAGCCGTCTTGCTCCGTTGGCTATGACGGATTCTCGTAATAGGCTCTTCAAGGTGTTGCTGAGTCTATACCCGTCCTCGTGGTTGAAGTTAAAATGTTTTTCTATTTCGATAGTTTCGATAGTAATTCTTCGTTCTCCTTCTCCCTTAGTTCGTGGTTAATGTATCCTTGGCCACAGAAAAGTTGTGTTGGATGACTGTAGTAGTACTAACACACACTTCTTCTTAGTTAAGATCCTCTTTATTTTTTTCAGTGACTTCAGAGATGTAAGGTCGATGGGCGAATCTTCTAGTTGGCTTCGTTTCCGTTGGTGGCGTTACGGTTCTGGGCTTTCCTAGAGCTCTTCTTATCTCTTTATCTCTTTATTGCTTGAACCGTTCTGCTCCAGTGCTTCCTTGACGTGTCGTTTTTCTTCCTCCAAATGTTCGCCGTCGCTGATCGTCCCTGCTCTATGCATTAACGTTTTGATAAGGGCTCTCTTTTGCTTAGGATGATGATGGCAGGTTGCATGTTATTTATTTTGATATGGCTCGATTCACAAAAGGGGCAAACATTGAATTGGTAACTTAATTCATGATGGAAATCATTTTCAAAGAATCAGTGATTTGTTTGCTGCAAAGTATCATAACAAATAAATTCCATCCAAGGAATTATATTTTACAGCTCGTTACGTTTTTTTAAAAAGTTTAATTTATTTATTTAGAAATTAAAACATTTAGTTTAGTAATTTAGTAATATATTTTAATATTTAAAATAATAAATGTGGTGCCTCTAATGTACAGGGACGGCTCTATGACAATAGCAACGATTTTTGAGTTAATAAAAGAAGGTAACAAAAACGGATATATAGAAAATGTAAAAAAATATCCCACGATAAACCAATGGCAATATGTAACACTCTTTACATAATCTGGAGGAAGCAGTTCATGATATATTTGCAGTTCTTAGGCAGTACTTAATCTTTTTCAAGAAAGGTATTTGTCAACCTTATGTTTAAATTTAATTGTTGAGATAGCCGTCGTACAAAATTTGTTGGATCTTAACTGTCTTGAAAGGTATCAGAAATATTTCAAGGATGAATTGCAGAACTTATTTACAGTCGCAAAGTTCAAAGAAGAAGAAGAAGAAGAAGAAGAAGAAGAAGAAGAAGAAGAAGAAGAAGAAGAAGAAGAAGAAGAAGAAGAAGAAGAAGAAGAAGAAGAAGAAGAAGAAGAAGAAGAAGAAGAAGAAGAAGAAGAAGAAGAAGTGCCTTCTAATTTAAAATAAAAAAGTTGACAAACGCTTGACATTAATGAAAACAACTGAAAACAAATAAAACACTGATATTTTGTAGTATATTTGATGCTATTAAATTTACTCTTTGTTTCAATAAAATCGGAAATAAATAAGTGAATTATGATTGTTGGCGCTTTTTACGGGACAGTTTGTATATACATATACTTAGTATATATTTATATACTTACTATACCTTCTATATTTTTTAATATTCGGTTTTAATATTTAAATACCTAAGCTAGATCTTATGTATTTAAAAATCCACTTTAAAGAATTTAATACCACGATTTTCTAATTGTATTAGGCATTTAAAAATATTTTATTTAAAATAAAAATATTTTGTCAATCAATTAGCAAGGATAAAGAATCTAAGTATTTGTGAACGATTTCAATTAAAATTCCAGTAATCGTTTATATATTAAGAAATTACACAAATGTACACATTCAAATATATTTTTCATACAAAAGCTTTTTATAATGTGAATAAAAAGAGAAAAACGATATTCTATATGAGAAAAATAACGTCAAATACCAAAAAAAAAATTATTACTTCAAAATGCATTTTAAGAAAGAAAATATCACAAGAAGAAATCGGAGCAAGAAAACACTTAAAAAAACTGTCTGCTGACCTACTTTATAAAATCTATTAGCAAAAATATTTCTTGGAATTTTTCGAATTCGTCTAATACTAGGTCTTTGACCCGATATAAGTACACGCGTACGCGATAGTTGATTGGCGGTCGCTGTCCACGTTCTGTTGCTATGCCACTCCCACTCCGACAATTTGACATGATGTCACATGATAAGAGATGCATAGTTCCACGTTGCTTGATCGTATGGATCCCATGGCAACCGTTAATTCGTATTCAATGACCAATTTAATAGAAGTAATTTAAATATTAAATTATTTTCGCAGTTATTTCTTATTTGCAATTTTATAATTTCAATGTTTTAAACTACCCATTTTAGTATTTAGGATTTGAATGTATGAATATGTATTTTAGACGTGTAGTAAAATGCATTATAAACTACGTTTATAATAAGCTATTTCTGTTTTCTCTCATATCTACCTATGTTGGCATGCAACACTTGACGTTTAGTTAATTGATCATGCTATCGATTTCCACAGTAATTCTTTAAGATTTTAAAGAATCTCTCCAAAAGTTCTTGAAACTCGCGTATTTTAAAATAAAAGATAAGAATCAAGAAATTTCTTATTTCGTTTCTATAAACAATATTTTTTTTTAATGTTTAAAATTTAAATGATTCGTTAATTTAAGACAAAAGTACAAACCTGCTTTTTATAATTAATCGGTTAAATACTGTATTGGCAGGGTGATGTCAATATAGTTAGATATTTACTTAGAGCTAGAGTTAAGAGAACCGAGTTAAACAAAAAACAAAAAAAAATCAATGTAAGAACCATTAATACTAACACACTTATTCCTTTTTGGACGTCGGAGAGCCCTTATGAATCCATTGCATGGACTCTTGTTTCGCGGGAGCGGCCCCAATAGTGCACCCAAATTTCATCCCCGTTACAATTCTATTTAAGAAGTCTTCATCTCGACATAAAACAGTCAAATTCTCTTCACAAATTTGTCGTCTATACAAATTTGGTTCGGGATTGAGCTGGATGGATATCCGTCGTACCAACATTTTGCTTATTCCAAAATCTTCGTGTAGAATTTTAAAAAGACGTTTCTGATATTCCCGATTTTCTAGCAATAACGGAAACTTTTATTCGGCGGTCAGTCAACACCGAATCTTCAACTTTTGATGATTTCTTCAGTTTGTGCTTCCACACTTTGGATCATCATGAATGAATTCCCTGACACATTTGAACTGCTTATATCAAAATTTGACTTGGAAATAGGACCGACTATTTTCTCCCTACTGCCCACCATTCTCTCATGGCTCTCATTCGTCGGGCTACTCTTTCTTTTGATAAAAATTGACGCTTTTGTTCAAGTTTCATTTTCTCTTCTTTAAACGAATGTAAAAGTAGCAAATATTAAGAGATCCGAACCAAACTTGAAAATAAAATACCACAAAAACATAACGTACGGAAATTATCACGATAGAAATTGTTTTCGTAGCTAGGTAAATAACATGAAACACTTGTCTAGAATCAACAATGAAATTTGTACATTTTTGATGAAATTCTTCTCTGCAATTATTCATAGAATAATACGAATTCCCATTTGCATTACGTTGCCCATTGTGAAAATAGCACTTCAATATATATTTCTTAGTTAATTGACGAAGGGGATACTTGTTGAAACTTCATTATAACGCTAAGAAATAAGTAATTAAACTTCTAGTTTCAAAAATTCTTTTATTGTAAATACCACTACAATATTGTTTCGCCATACAATGGCTTCATCAGGTGGATGAAATACTGAATATGTACAATACAAGCTTGAATATTTATGTGAAAATTATTGGGGAAAAGTTCTCTAATAGGTTAAGTTTTTTACTTTTTTCTTGAATGTGTAAAATTTTGAAATCTATATTAAATTTATGATTGATATCTATACAAGGACTTGCGAAAGTTGAATCTGTTTTCTTTTCTTTATGGCTTCTCTCGTGTTCTTTCATCCTAATTTTGAATGTGCTCCCCGTTTGTCCTATGTATACCTTATTGCAATCTTCGCATGTTAACTTATACACCCCAGAGTTTGATTCTTTGTCTATTTTATCTTTGTTGTTTTTAATAATGTTCTGTATAGTATTGTCTGTTTTAAATGATATATGTTCGTTATATGTTCTTTTGATGTCTAGAATTTGTTCACTAGTATCCCACCCCAGGAGGCAATAGATTTAATTACTTTACAACTAGAACGTAGAAACACGAACATTGTCACAAAGACCGAAATTTTACAGCTCTTAGAAACGTGCCTGGAACAAAATTATTTTCAATTTAAAAAGAAATTTTATAAACAAACAGAGGGCCTAGCAATGGGAAACCCACTAAGCCCCTTATTAGCGGAAATTTTCATGAATAATTTATAAACTATAATTAGTACACATCCCTTGTTTAGTAATTGTGTATATTGGTTTAGGTATGTTGATGACATATTAATTTGATTTCACGGTTCAGATAGACAATTAAAAACTTTACATAATTATATTATCACTATTCACCCCAAAATAAATTTTACTATAGAAACAGAAATAAATAAAAACATTAATTTTCTAGATTTAACCATACCACACAAAACTAATAAACACGAGTTCGCTATATACCATAAACCAACACATACAGATTCCACAATACAAGCTAATTCATCCTATAACACATTATCAGCATACCAATCAATGGTATATAGATTAATTCATATACCTATGAGTAAAAGTAATTTCGACCTTGAACTATATAGAATATACACAATAGCATTAAACAATGGTTACTCTATAAATATTGTCAATAACATCCTAAATAGCCAACAAAAATCTAAAACCCTTTCCTTAGTTTATCCAAAATTAAAATACAAGATAATTAATTCCTATAATTCAATCACTTACTTAGGAAAAATTTCGGAAAAAATTGGTACTTTTATTAAAAAACTTAATAACGAACATATATCATTTAAAACAGAAAATACTATTCGGAACATTATTAAAAACAACAAAGATAAAATAGACAAAGAATCAAACTCTGGTGTATATAAGTTAACATGCGAAGATTGTAATAAGGTATACATAGGACAAACAGGGAGGACATTCAAAATTAGGATGAAAGAACACGAGAGAAGCCATAAAGAAAAGAAAACAGATTCAACTTCGCAAGTCATTGTATAGATATCAATCATAGATTTAATATAGATTTCAAAATTTTACACATTCAAGAAAAAAGTAAAAAACTTAATCTGTTAGAAAACTTAGAAATTAATAGATACAATAGTTTAGGATTAGCTTTAAATGACCAACTAGATTTAAACAACTCCCCTCTACTAAATTTAGGATTGTAAAAATTTTTCCACCACCATTTCCCCAATAATTTTCACATAAATATTCTAACTTGTATTGTACATATTCAGTATTTCATCCACCTGATGAAGCCATTGTATGGCGAAACACTATTGTAGTGGTATTTACAATAAAAGAATTTTTGAAACTAGAAGTTTAATTACTTATTTCTTAGCGATATATTTCGTTTTGTATACAACTAAACATTTCATTGAAAAATAATTTAATTTAGATTTGACTTATGTCAAATAAATTGTAACTTATGACATTTAAGGAAAATATAGTATCAATCCTTTACAGACATGCATTCCCCAGTCCATATCCGTCCAGGACGTAAATACTTTTTAAACACGTGATGCAACACGTATATTGGCAAATACTCGTATATCTTATTTATAAACTACATATAGATCAAGTATACTTTTTTCTTTTTTCGAAAAAAAAAAGTTAGCCATTAAAAAGTCAGTTAAATAAAGTTTTACCATTTAAGGGATATTTATCTTACACAAAATCGCTCCTGTAAATGTTATAATTTATTGGGTAAGGACGAGAGAGACTAGAGAGAAATGTACATATGCTGAAGATGGAAAGTTATATTGCCGCTCGCGTTTCTATGAAATATGGATTCAATCTCCTATACGCATAAATTCACTCGTATTTTTTCTTCTTTTTCATCGTTTCCATCATTTTCATGCCCGATATTTTTTTTTCAGAACATATCAGCTCGTTTTTATGTTGGATACAGGAAGAACGTACGTGGTCTAAATAACACTGACTTTTAGTCAAACACCATTATCCAAAATTATGATATCAATATTTGGTATTTAAGGCGAAAGTTGAAAGATATCATTTATTTTAGCGGCAGATTTGAGGAAAATCAAATATGAAACTGCTCGTGCTATTTTAGTAGATGTGTTCCATGATTCGTACTCACTGAGAAAAATATAGTTGTACCGAGAACAAAATACTTGTAGTGATTGTATTTTAGAAATACAGGGTGGCCCAAAATGACCGAAGGGGTTTTAATTCCTTATAACTTTTTTATTATAATTTTCAGTATTTTGTAAAGAAGACTTGGAGAATTTAAAATGGAACAGTACACAATTGAACAACGTGCCAAAATCGTTGAACTTTATTTCTCAAATCAACGATCCATTGTTTTGACTCAGCGTGCATATCGTCGTTATTTTAATGTGCGGGTTGGACCCTCGGAGTCAACAATAAACCGTCTGGTTGCAAATTTTCGAGAACAAGGGGCAGTAAGGAACCTTCCTGGAGCCGGCAGACGACGAACGGTGCACACGGATGACAATATTGAACGGGTACAGGAGAGTATTCGGGAAGATGGAGAAACATCAACCAGGAGACGTTCGACACAAATTGGCCTCTCAAGAGGGTCGCTGCAGAGAATTTTGCATACAATAAGAATGTTTACATACAAAATTCAGCTTGTCCAACAATTGAAACCGACAGATTACCAGCAACGACTTGATTGAGTTTATTTTCGTTAAAAAGCAGAAGAAAATCATGATTTTATTCATAATTTAATTATGAGCGACGAAGCCCATTTCCAATTAAATGGGTTCGTTAATAGGCAAAACTGCAGGATATGGGCTACGGAATCTCCAAGAGTAGTTCAACAGCGAGAATTACACCCACTTAAGTGTACCGTTTGGTGCGGTGTTTCGTCGAAGAGGATAATTGACCCATATTTTTTTGAAAATGAACACGGTGTCGCCGTTTCCATCACTGGTGTTAGATATCGGACAATGTTGGAAAATTTTTTAAGGGCAGCCGTGGAAAACCATCCGCAAGTATGGTTCCAACAGGATGGAGCCACAGCGCACACTGCGAGGGACACAATGGCTCTTTTACGCGACATCTTTGGTGAACGAATTATTTCCCGTACAAGCGATTTTAATTGGCCTCCGCGTTCACCGGATTTAACCGCTTCAGACTGTTTCCTTTGGGGTTATTTGAAAGGAAAAGTCTATATTAATAAGCCTCGAACCATACAGCAATTAAAAAATAATATACGCGACGAAATCAACAACATAACACCTGAAGTTTTGCGAAAGGTTATGGAAAATGTTTTGGAAAGAGCACGAATATGCGAAGCAGAAAATGGCCACCACTTGCGAGATATAATTTTTCATAATTAAATTAAAAATATTCTCCATTAATATCCTGTATTTAAAATTAAAAAAAATTAATAATTATGTCTTAAATAAGAAGTTATAATGAACTCAAACCCCTTCGGTTATTTTGGGCCAGCCTGTATATTGCTGTGATTATTTCTAAAAATACAACTAACCGTACTAGAAACGGACTGTATTTTAAATGTACCCAGTATAATTATGGATAGGATAAGTTCAATAACATTATGTGAGGACATTTTTAATTATACTTTTGTAATAGGCGCAAATGTAATTAAACAGATTGCGTATCAAATGATCTGTATAGTACGTGTTAAATGTTATGGTTGTTTATATTACGATTTAGTAATATCACTTTAAAATTTAGAAAAAATACATGCTTACGTACCAAGATTAATTAAAGAGATATATCAAAGACCATTTACGGTAATACAAAATTCATATTTAATGTACAGCTAATAAGTTTCTCTTTAGAAAAGTATCCATTGTTTATTTTTGCCCTGCAGATACGATATGGTAAGATTTTTATTTGAAATCAAAAGGAAACAAACTCATACTTCGACAATCCAATGTTAAACAACATACAGAAACAATTTGAAAGGCGATAGGAGATTGTAGCCAGCGCAAATATTGTATGAAATGTATTTTAATGACATTTTGATATATTTACGTCTACAAATATCAAACGTTATATCTTATTTAAATTAAAATCAGGTACAACAAATCATTAATAAAGAGTCGATAATATTGATAAACTTTGAGTTGTAGTAGATTGTGTATTAGAAAACGTACTTTCTAACTTAAGAATTTCTAATATACGCCGTTCACGATTTGAAGACGTGCACGTCATCAACAGTATTTTTGGGAAACACCATCACAAAAACAATAAACGTAATATATCTAATATTTATTATATATCAACATTATTGCGATGCATATTTATGTTGGTGCGAATGTCCAGTGTTGACACATATCGTTCTGTCACATTTTACGTGTTCCTTTACTCTTGGTTTGAAATGCCGAAAGCGTTTTGCAACCATATTGTTGCATCTGCGATTGCAAACTGTGAAGCAGAACGCGATAATGGACCATTACTGCCTTTATCAGCTGTGAGAAAAGTAAAATTGTATTTGTATTTTGTTATAATTCCATATTACATATAGTAATTATAACCTAAATATTGATAGTTTGACATAAGTCTTTCCTACTCTAACCTAAAATATAAACTAATTGATTTTGCTAATGGATTTGCAAATGATTTCACAACATTGTTTTGACATCATTAATGACGTGCACGTCTTCGAATGGTGAACAGCGTATATCATCATAGTAACGAGCCATCGAAAAAAATCATAATTGGAGTAGACTGTGAAATTGGGTTGGTACTTTAGCCACTTCCACATAATGACATTTATTATTTGACATTGAAACTATAAGTTTGTGTCAAATTTTCCAAAACTTATTAAGAAAATTAAATTTATTTAAATAATGGTATTCAACATATAACAAAAAGCAAAAATTATCGAATGTTACTTCCGTACAGGTGTGAAAGTAAATGGCGAGTGGCAGTATTCAATTACGGAAAGCATGGCTGCTTTTAGTGAAGAACATCCTGAATTAGTGTTTGACTACAATGATTTTTACAATGTTTTGACAAATTGTGTAAAGTTATTGAGAGAGACTGGTAGCGTCGGTCGAAAAACTGGAAGTGTATGGCCATCTAAACGTACAGCTGATAATATTGAAGCCCTTCAGCATATTATTGATGAAAATTCCAAAACATCCATTTCAGTAGTGAGCCAACAAACAAATTTATCTAATTCATTCTTAAAAAAGTCTTACATTGTCATCCATACAAGCTGCAATGTTTTCATGAACTTTATTCAGTGGATTATTTAAGACGAGTGGAATTTTGTCAATGGTTTCAAAATAATCTACACAATCAGGATATCCTTAACACAGTTTTTTTCACGTATGAGGCTTGCTTTTATCTTTCTGGATATGTTAATTCACAGAATATGAGGTGTTGGTCCTCGGAAAATCCTCATTTTTTTGTTGAAAAAGCATTGCATCCCCAAAAAGTTGGTGTTTGGGTTGGAATATGTCGAAGAAGATTGGTGGGTCCCATTTTTTTTGAAGGTACACTTACTGCTGCACGATATCGCACTGAGATACTCGGCTCATTCATAAATCAACTGGATGATGAGGAATTACAAACTGGGTTTTTCCAAGATGGTGCAACAGCACATACGACCAGAGAAACACTTCAATATCTCAGAGAATTTTTTTGATAACAGAATAATAAGCAGGAAAACTGAAATCCCATATCCAACTAGGTCTTGCGATTTAAACATACAGTTCATAAAGTATAAATTTTCAGTTCAAGGTCAAATTCGAAGCATATGATTCAAATCAGTACTGCAGAGTCAAATGAAGTCGGTATTCAATCGCGGAAACAACCGTTTGTCATCATAAAATATAAACGTCATGTTTTGCAATATTGTCTAAATTTTAGTGTTACTTGCATATAACCAAAGAAAGCATATACATAACCTACATGTCAAAATAATAATAATGAGTAAAGTGGGAACATGTATAGTTCAAAAGTATTGTTTCTTTTCTAGTTCTGTATAAGTATATTCTATTCAAGAAAATTATGCGGAAATTATTACTTTAATATTACAAAAATTATTTTAAATGGTATTTGTAATTATAAACTCACGAAAATATTCGATCAAAAATTTATTTAAAAAGAAGTATTTCAAGTCAGATATCAATAGTAAAATCAATAGGTATTGATCTTTAGTGTTAAAAATGTTTGCATTATTAAGAATGACATACCTACCGAAATCATTTTCTTGCACTATATCTGGGCTAAGAAGATTTGGAATGTATTAATTTGATGAATAATTTAGATTTCTACTTAATTTATATATTGTTTATATTTTAAATAAATTTAAATATATTGGAAAAGAATGTAAAATTTATGTTCGTAACTCTTTAAAAAAGAATTACCTTTTGAGAGTTGCCAAATTACATTTATAAAATTATACGTAAAAGAAAACATTTATATTTTATTATTTCTTTAGAAAATAATGGTATAATAATTCGTCTTGCATATAATACAATCCAAATCCATATTATTCTTTATTACATGAAGATATTTAACAAACACATGAGGATTTTCTGAAAACTACATTTGATAATTTTGCAAGTTAGTACACCACCAATAAGAAAAAAACAAACTTAATTCAAATAAAACATTGCCACGAGATCTTTATCATGTAATGTTTCGAGTAATTTCTTCGCTGCCTCATATTATGTGCATGCAAAATGATGCATATTGATGGTTTTTATGGCAGTATTAATGTTACCAATTAAACTTATACAAAAATATTTTGTCAAAATAAGATACCTGGTTATTAATGTTTAGTGAACTTATAGAAGTAAACTTCCTTGTTCCAACCAAATAAAACTTCAAAAATATTACTTGTATTACTTGCAATATGATATTTTTAATGTGAATGAAGTATATATTACAAAAATGAATGAAAACTTGTCAGATTCTGGCTCAGAACTTAACATTAATTATTATCGGAGCAATCTCTGCACTGTTATACCAAGTAATTTCATCAAAGTGTTGCAAAGCTTCATTCCACATTTCTTTAATTCTTTCATCTGAATAACCATTTCTTCCAATATTTGAATTATAATAATCTATAACCTTAGCACAAATCATTTCAATTGCGTTCGTCACAATGGTACGGGGGTAATCTTAAAAATTCATGTCTACTTTCTCTTATTATTTCATCTATAATAAATATCTTCTCTTCTTTATGATATTTTACTAATTGAATTAATTCATTCTTAGTCATTGTAGGTGAATAGCTTCTATCTTTTTTTCTCAACCATTCCATAATTAGTTTTTTTTGAGGTATTTGGTTGTTTATTTTGAATAGCACTATGATGAGGAGCATTATCCATTATTATAAGTGATGGTACCTCAAGATTTGGTATAAGCTTATCATTTACCCATTGCTTAAAGGAGTCACCATTCATGTCTCGATAGTAATCACCAGTGATCTTTTTTATGGAAAAATCAGACTCCTTTAATAAAGCCAACATGTATAATAATAAACCGTTTGCCATTTTTCCTAAAACACTTTTTATATTATCATTTTGCCAGGATGTCATTCTATTCCCTTTCGAAAAGATCCAAGTTTCATCAAGGAACATGACCTGACGTAAAGTTGAATTTAAGTTATTCATATATTCCATAAAAACACATTTCACATGCAGACTATATTTAATTTCTCTGTGAACGCTCTCCTGTAACACTCTTTCGTATATTAAAAACCAATATCTTTAAGCAATATTGCTAAAGTAGTTGTACATGTATGAACAAATTCCTTCATAGCCAAACATTGTTTAGAATTTTTAAGGTAAGATGTAAGATGTTTTTCTAAAAAATTTGAACATGTAATAAATGTTTACAATATATTAAAAACATACTTTCTTTATACATGTCATAAACAGTATTTCGAACTTCCATTTTAGTTGCTTCTGCTACGTCCTTAGCTTAGTCCTTAGTTTTTGGCTATTTACAAGACCTTTTTTTGCCAGGAGACGATAAGACTGGATTCTGAACGCTACAATGCTTAATAGTGTAGACCGTTCTACTAGAAATATTAAGGGCTACTGCTACCCTCTAAAATAAAACTTATTTCATAACACCGCCTTATCTAACTGATTTTGTGAATTACCTCATGAACACAGTCGATGGACATTAAAATACGCTGTAAGATTTAATAGAACCAAGAGGTTTACCTGGCATCTAAGAAATATTCTGTAAAATATTAGGTTAGAAATGTCAAAGTGATACACAAGCAATTTCGTACTTATTGCCACTAATTGATATTACTATTTATTATCAGTATTGTTCTGAAAAGAAGAGATTTTGTAATATTTGATAAACTAAATATTCAAATTGGAAGAATGCTTAACCTAGAAGTCAGAATACCGGAAACAAAGTCAATACACAACAATATTGAAATAATTTGACAACAAGTCGGATGTCATAAGACTATCTCCTAGACAACCTATCCTTTTTATTTAATATAATATTTCAAAGACGTACGTCTTAACTTAAAATGACAAACGTGTGTAGTATTACAGCGCGTATTCATGTGTGTTAGAAAGAGATAAAGTGCAATTTGCGGTTCACACTTGGGCAGTACGAATTGAAAACTTATACTTTATGAACTGTATGTGATTTTTTCGTATGGCCATACATAAAAAATTTATTCAACGCCAATTCATAATCTGGAACAACTGAGAATTCGCATAATGGAAAAGTGTGAAGAGATCAACAACTCACCGGAAATGCTGCATAAAGTTTTTGCTGGATTGCGGAGAAGAGTTGGTTTGTGTTTAGATGTAAATGGACAACATTTTCAACAACTTCTGTAGCTATATGTAAATTTTGATTATGATTTCGATATTAAATAAATTATTTGTTTTCTTTTTTGTTGTAGTATCATTTCAATGCCATAACCTTTCTTTACAATGAAACCAAATGAAACTGTCAAGCATTAATTAATGTGTCATTATGTGGAAGTGGCTAAAGTACCAACCCAATTTCACAGTCTACTCCAATTATGAATTTTTTCGATGGTTCGTTACTTTGTATGTTGATATTACAAATGCTTAAGTTAGAAAATACGATTTTTCGTGCAAAATCTACTTCGATTGCCGATTTATTTGATCGCTCGTTAGTATATTTTTATATGACATATTTCGACCTAACGACGAACTAAGGATTCGTATTTCTCTTCTGTTAACGGATTTTAAACTTTCTAACAACAGGTTCCAAACAATCTTCGCTACTTTTTAAATAAACCAGCCTGTGACAATCCTGTCTCTAAATAACATTTTTCTACAAACACTGTGGACAAGTTGACATTTTGGCACGGCTAATTTTTCAATTAATCATGCGATTTTATCGCGTGGCGTGTTAAAAGTAAATTGACATGACAGTTTGTCAAAAGTGACAAAGAGAAAATTTCGGACATATATCAAAGTAATTTTTATAACTAAATGAAAATTACATATTCCTTGGATAATTAATATTAAATTATACAGTTTGTGCAATTCGAGATATTTATTCACTGTGTTGCAGTATTTAGAATGAGAATTATTAAAATAAAGTCTAAAATACGAACTCGTCTTTTATATAAATTGTTACAACTTAATTTGCCGTGATTTAACGGTTGTATCAAAATCAAAACGTATTCATAAACTGTCAGGTTTTGATCAGTGCATTTTTATTTCACTTTTCATAAAAATTGTGCTTGTAGAAAAAATAGTGTAAGGATACATGTGTTAAAAATGCTATTTTATTTTACTTGCAAAATGAAATCGCAATTTTAACACTTGTACCTTAAGTAACTATTTCAAACTATTTTTTTTAGATTGCCATGATATAACCACGACCATAACTATTTTGACACTTAATAATTTTTTGTTAGATTATTTACTCTTGCCCCTATTAAGAATACAGTTAGTTCTAAACATATATTCAGCAATAAAGAGCTTTTCGTTTCTTCAAAAATAACGTAAGATCATAGTATTTGGTTGGTAGCATGGTTAAATCTCTAAATTTTTGACATTACAATGACAACGTAAAAATTTTCAATGTTTGGAAACAGAAATTACTCAGGATATACTTTCGGTACAACGTCTGGAGATGGACAACTTAATCTCAGTGATGCTGTTAAGGTAAATAAGTTAAGAGATGATCAATTAGGAGCCTATTTTCACGCACTTAAATGTCCAACGAATTCGAAACAGGAATTTATCAAACGAAACTCTCATTTCGAAGAGTTTAGGAAAGTTGCTCATGACAAACATAATTCAGTACGACATGACGATTCTAAAGAAATTAAAAGTAACACGGTGAAAGAGATTTTAAAAAGATATGGGATTAGGGCAGTTAAAGATAATCCATCTAAACCAACTATGAAAAGAGCACCCTTACAGACAATTAAAACTATTGGAATTGAAGTACCAACGATCTTTAAAGAAGAAGCAATCTACAAACTGCCGAAAAAGAAAAACGTGGATGTTTTTGTGCAAATAACGAAGCCGATTAAAAAGCAAAAGGCCCGGGTTAGAATTCAAGAGATTGTTGAAGAAAAACCCAGCAGTCATTCTAAGAATGTAATCGAGGAACAATTACAGGAAACAAAAAATGAGATAGATGTTGCTAATTCCCAATTGGAGCAGATTAGAAGTCTACTGAATCAGAGAAAGACGTGTTTATCCCCTGTTAAGGAGGAAATTGAGGAAATGGAAGAAAAAACTAATTTAGTTAGGGACTTGGTGGATAAAAAATGTTCTCCTATCCATGCTAGAACCCAATGGACTGTGAAGTCTTGCAATACAGAAAATTCGAATAAAGTTAAGAAAAATAAATTGATGTTTACTCTGAATAATTTAAATCAAAGACTGCAGCATATCCAAGAGAAATTCTTTAATGAACCTAAAATGAGGTACAAATCCCTTAGCGATTTTAACCCACCTAAATCTAGAGATACTCTTCAAACATTATATAGAAATACAGATTATGATAATGACTTAATAGACGTGAAAGATACAAGGAACACGGAAAAATGTGAAGATCTACATGACGTCGAAACACACGATTACATGAAGCAATTAATGAAAAGAACCGAAAAACTTACTAAAATCGATAAAATACACAGGCAAAAACGCAAAGCTCAAACTAACGATAGCGTCTTGGTATTAATGCCACCTAAATGTGATACAACAGTTGAATCTAATCCAATGTTTACTGATGAGAAGATTAGTCAGCGTAGAAGTAAAGGGATATTGAGGAAGATGCTGCAACCAAAGGAATCAGTTGACACAGTTTTAGAAGCACCTAGATTGCAGGAATCAATTTGCAAGTCAAATTATCTGATGAAAGAATTTAACATGAGTGCAAGCGATAAGGATACTGACGTGACTGTACTTTTAGCACCGAAATATGAGACCAGTATGGCGAATTATAAGAAGAACGTGAGGTTTTCTAGGAATAATATGCAAAATGAATATTGCGATTTTGGCCGTTTACGATCGAATATCGATTTGGCCCTGAAAAATTCGCTGTTTTATCATGACGTTTGAGAAGAACGTAAATAAATAAAATGTAATTATTGACGTGTAACTTTTGCGTAATAAATATATCTTGTAGCACTAATTAATTTTGAGTCTTGCAAAGGAAAGTTCACAGCATGAAAATTGAAACTCATTGAGTGAGTAGTCTAGAACTTACTTAAAAGTTTTTTTTTTGTATAGAAAAACGTTCAAAAGAGGCGAGATTAGAACGATTTTCGGGTTTTCAAGATGTATCTACCTTGGTAATAAAAATAGATTAAATATTAGTGTAACACATCGCAGTATTTGGTTTTTGATACTCTATTCTAGAGTATCAAAAAGTTTTAAGACGTTAAGTGTCCAGCAAATTTCGTTAAGTTTCAATAATTTACGAATACATTTTTAATCTTCATTTATTTAGATCTAGAACATTGTTTAAGTTATTTTTTCAGATATGATATGGAACAACATCGAGAATGGCATCATGAAACAATAGAGAGTTGGATCAAAGGTCATACTGATTGTATGTCTATTGTCAGTGATTCCGAAATTGATTGTAAAGCCTGTAAAATATCGTTAAAAAATTCCAAGAAATCGCACGTAAAACGTCACTTAGAATCGCAAACACATACACAGAAATTAGATACGTTGGAATCTGACAATTTTAACGAAGATCTCTGTGAAACTTTAATGGCGAAAAATATTTAATAAGATAAACTTAACAATCCCACCTTCAAAATATTTCTCCAAAAATTTTCTGTTTTTTGGCAGCCCTCTCGTTTGAGCGAGGCTATAATTAAGTCGCTACAATTTTAATTGTATCTACAATTACCCGCCAGGGGATTTCTTTGTGACGATAAGAGCCACCTGATTCCTTCTCAACGTTATACTATATTGCGTTGTTAACCATCAGACATTATCCTGGTGCCTTTTTCTCTACCGACGCAAACGTCGCACACAGGAACGAAGCTGACGACGCCCACGAAAATCCCTGCTTGCTGGAAAGAGACGGATACACAGCTAAGACTTTAAAAAATTTTTTTATTAATTTAAACTGTAATGTTTTGCAAATTTTTTAGATTCAATTTTTCTTTGTTGTTATTTAACTTAGCAATTGCGTCGTTACAGACATCGTTTTCAATTTTATTTAGTCAATTTAATTGCCTTTCTAACTAGTATATCTCATTTAAAATTGTTATTCGTTTTTTTTGTTTGTTAAATTTATTTCGACAGAGTTTTATTTAAAATTACACATCTGTTCCTCACGGGGACAAAAACTTATTTTTGCTTCTAAAATATCAAGAGAGCTTTTTTGCCGCGTTTTCTTTAGCGTAGAAAACGTGTGTATTATATTGTGTGTATTAAATACGTTAGAATAAAACTTGTTTTCTAGATTTGTAAATCTGTGCATTAAAATTTTGTATTGCATATTCCTCATTAATTTTGATAATTTGAATTTTAAGCTTTCATTAATAATTTTTTTTTCTCTATTATTATATCTAACCGTTAACTTTAATATTATATCCTCAGACCACAACTCTGCAAATTTGCACAAATTTATTACTTATCAATACTTGCATGTAAGAAAATCTCTCTATATGTACCGGGTCTGTTCAAAAGATCGGACTTTCCATTTATTTTTGTTTTAAATTAATTGTGAACCAACGGAATACGTATTTTGATGGGGTGTGAACTATCTGCGCACAAACGGTCTGTGGATAATTAGCGTACTTAATTTGTCTTTTTTTAGTAACTAGCAAATTTGATTATATTTTTTTATTATTTTAAGTTTGTCGTAAATAAAGTCTGATTACATGTGGCTGAAATCCGCCTTTTTCATTCTTTCTTTCTTTCTTTCTTTTTTTTTTACGTTTCGGACGGCCTGGTTGCGTCCCCTACTCGCTGCGCGTCTTGCCTACTTTTGATGATCACAATTTCCGAGTTTTGCGACGTCTAGCTGTTCTAAATTCGGTGGCGCCCTATACCACCTTTTTTCGTGTCCTGAAGTCCTTTGGGTCTTCCCACCCTTGGGCTGAGGCTGTCTCTAAAGCCGGGTGGGCCGCTAGACGTTGGCAGGGGC